>CM017565.1:19963784-20563784 GCA_007844125.1 Sinonovacula constricta
GTAATTGTTCGATATTTCTTTCTCAATAGAATTATTAAAATATATTCTTACGCAATTAAATTCTTTCTTATGATGTTATGCTATAGTTATGCAATTGATTGGGCCTTACGTGAAACAGGTTCGGGTTTCAGTGAAAACAATCATAAAATAAGCAGCAGTTAATTAGACGTGGATCATTATCTGGCAACTTCGAAAGTATCTTAGCACTTATAACTATTTACGTAAAACATACAATGGTACGTCAAGTATTCCTTCTGTATTATGTTAAAGGTGCTTTTTCTGGAGCAGCCAACGCGCATCTTTTTTTTCGTGCACGCTTCTCTTAACTTATTGCATGTATTCTACAATGTAATCGTATGTTTCGTTAGTTTCATGAAGAAAACTAGAGTCGTGGTTCGACATTCAAGCGAGTATGCAGCATCGAAGAGTGTAACTGTTGTTAAAATGTGTTAATGGAGGGAAGAGATATTAGCATCTTGATGTGTGGATAAATGAAAATGTCTAAGTGCGCAATTAGATATAATTCCCCTTTCTATAATTAAAAAATCCTTCAAATACAACGAGGTCCGACTTCGGTACCCGTTTACGAGATGCCAACATACGTTTTAAAGGTAACCGACCCTAAAGGGTCCATACCTAAAAGTTGCAAAAATACTAAAACATAGACGAGTTATTTAATGTATATTTATTTTTCCAATGTCATTGTGTAACATTTTTATTGTTTAATAGATAACTAGGTAAAATAAATGAATAATAATTTTGTATCGGCTCGAGACAAAAACAATGATCCTTTACTTTATCTGTTGATCTTTTGCTCCTTATTTAAAGTTGTTTCTTTTGCATTTAAATATTTCAGAAGCCCCTTTGTTTTTTTTAAAAACAGCAGTCTGAAAGCAAAGGCTTTGATATGCAACTTTTAACTATTATTCGATAAAATAACATAGTAAAGATATTTAACGCGGAATCAAGCAAGACTAGGTTTCATTCTAGTTTTGACTTATGTGTGTGATTATTCTATTGATATTGGAAAAGTAAATAAAGATTTATCTCCGCTAGAACATTTCCGGTGAATTAAAGATATTCACAATCGATGGAAATGTTGAATTTTAAGTCTTAACAATCCAATGTGTTATGGAAATGCACATGCAACTTTGGTGTTTGGCTAAAATTAGTAGATAAAATCTAAATTGTAGAATAAAGTTTTAGGAATGGAATAAAACATGTACTGTTTTAACGAAAAATAAAATGCTAGTATTGTTTTATTGAATTGTATTCAGCTCCTTGCCTGCCGTCATGGACCTTGTGGCAATCCCACTGTTACATCTTCCAAGCCGCAAACAACTATCTGGACAGCGAAGCATCGTGTCTAAGCTTGTTAGGGCACCTGGTGGACGTACAGAGTCAATGCGAGAATGACTTTTTGATCAGTTTCAAACCAGATGTTTCATTTTGGATCGGATTGAACGATCTATCGACTGAGGGCGACTACAGATGGACGGCGAAATAACGCGCCACCAACGTTTACAAGATATCAGCCAGGCCAGCCAGACGGCACCACAACCGGAATTGTATTGTAGTGATACATATTTTCGGCACCTGGTATGATTCTTTTTGTTCTAGCTCATATGGAAGTATTTGCAAAAAAAAAACCCAATTTACTGAGGTAGTTGTGACATTTATATACTATATATTTATTATATATTTATATATATGTATGTGTGTGTGTGTATATGCGTGTGTGTTTATATATATATATTTATATAGAAAATAAAACTGTGTTTCAAAAGTAAAACAAAGGTGTTACCCCCTTTTTCTCTTTATAAAACAGAAAAAACTGTATAAATCGCGAGGAAGAATAAATAATAAATTGACTATTTTTCTGCGAGCGTTGCGGTCTAGGAGCACTTTTGCATACTTAGAAATACTGACACACGGCAAGCCGGAATGAATATCCAACGGCCTACATAGTTTAATAATACTCATTACTCAATACTATTATCATTTAAACTAGCAACGCAAAACAAAAAATCAACGACCGTTGCACAAATTGTGCGCAAAACTTAACTTAGCATGTCTTTTTCTCCTATTACAAGGATGAGTTTATCAAGCATGTGTATTTTAAAACTACATTTAACTGCTGTTTTATAACCTATGACAAATACGCTTACTAAAAAGTAAAACACCTTAATGTGCGCTATCTGCAACGCTCATCTTATTATTTCCAAAAGCAGAAACCATGTTACCAGAATAAGTTAAATATAAAATAAAAACAAAACAATAACAATGATTTGGTGTTTTGACTCTTTAATATGTTATTTCTTAAAATAACCGTTTAATGAATTTTATTTTTTTTACATATTTCCTTTTTAAACATAATGATGGTCCTTTTGCCGACTGACCATTCCAAGGCAGTGATTGTTGGTTTTTCTATTTGTGTTTAATGTTTCGTCTCTGTGTTTTTGTCCCTTTTTTGGCGCTGCACAGTTTCGGCAATTCAACTCCATTTTCCTTTTATGCCTTTGTCTAGAGGTAGTTCAGATTTAAATTCTGTGGTAATTATTATAGGACCATTTCATATTTTCCTATGAATCATCATTTATTAACTGACTTTCGTTTTTCTCTTTGTATATTTATTTATGATTCTAATGCAAAGCCAACTTACGATTGAACTTCTTCTAAGATTGCTCTTTCATAAAATCATGAATAGAATTCTTTATTCGTGTGTGTGTGGAAATACGTTATTGTTATAATGCTATATGAAAAATATAAATTAACCTACAACGTCTGTAAATATAAAAATACTACTTAACCATACAAAAATCACATTCACAATACCCACATAAGATGTTATATGCAAAATGCATGAAACAAACGTTAAACCGAAGATTATTATGCACAATTCTTTAACTCTTATTTTTTTACAAATGTATTTTTTTTAAATTTATTTTCTCTAAATGTTGTTATGCAATTAATTATTGAATGTGTGTGTATTAATTATGTTTTAAGTATATTGGGCCTTTGACATTCTTATTAAATGGAGTTGTGTTAAGTTGATGTATAAACGACAATGAAATCACAATGACGCTTTTGACGTTGCACCAGAAAAAGATTATTTATACATGATATATTTTGTAGTTTGTGCAAAATCTAGCGCATCAGCATTGATAAGACATTCTTATTAAAGAAATTGACTTGATGTACGGAGCAATCAATTATGAAAAATAGTCGGCGCCTTTGGTGATCCAACTGTTCAGTGGATTTTGTTGTCATGTGTATAAGATTAAGTATCTATGGCGAATGGCAAACTTACTAAACGAAGATATGTTAAGTTGAAATAACGTGTGGTGTATGCAAGCAAATAATAGGCGAATAATAGGCGGTGTGTATAAACTGGACAGAATATACTGTAGTAAGACAAATAATGTACATCGTCATATAAGTTAATTACAAAATGAAAAAATACAGTGGTACATGGTCATAGTAAACATTCCATTTCATGCTGTGTTGTCATTTGTGCGATGTTTAAAGCTGCGTTCTAATATGTAATACATCTGCTTTGCAGGGTAAAACAAATTCTTAGGCAGTGTTTCATTGAGTTGTTATTCAAGTAAGTAACACCGCAATCATCACAGCACCAATGACATAGCACCTGTTTTTTGTATATGCTATTTTGCTTATGGACAAGTTTTTTCCACATATGTATGTATGTATGTGTTGTTTAGTATATAATAAATATATATATATATATATATATATATATATATATATATATATATATATATATATATCTATATATATATATATATATATATATATATATATATATATATATATATATATATATATATATATATACCCATTTATGGATTTATGTGAAAACAATACTTAAGAATAAATTTATGTTTAAAAAAAGGTGGCCTAATTTGAAATTTATACGGATTTCCTTTTATTTAAAATTGTTGAAGCCTATGCGTGATTGCGACCCAATGGTAAAAATTGGCATGGGTGGTAAATACTTTTTTGAAAGGTTAACAAAATTACGTTGTAATTTCTACTCAAATATTATTACCGATGGCAATCTAATAACATGAAATTGCAAAGAAAGAATCAGTTTAACAAATTCATTCATAAAGACATATTTAAATATAAATTTACCTGCTCCGAAATGAACACTTGATTATAAACGGATTGAAATAATTGTTAATATCAACCACATTTTACCTCAGTATGAAGAAACGAGAATCAAATCAAGTGACTGCCACAAAACAAATAAGTTGAAATCAATTCTTCTTTTTGTTAAACATGCTTATTTGTTTGAAGGGTATTTAAATTAGTCTCCTTTTCAATGGGTTAAGTACACAAATCAAAGAGAACATAAAAAATAACAATGAAATGATCCGAGTTTTATCGATATTAGTTACAGTTGTAATAAGTGCGTAGACTTGCATAAAGGCATGATCTTTGTTTAAAGCGTATATCGTTTAAGTCATTAATAGCGTTATTGATATGACTGAAAAGGAAAAGCATTCATACTTCAAATATTTTAAATGCAAATGCGCTATAGTCCACAGGGGTGTATTCTTAATGGCCCCTCACCTTAATATACAAATAGCTTATTGAACACAAATACAAATGACATTATTAGATCAAAATGCATTTAAATATTTTACTATAACCTTCATTTTCACTTATATCGTGGCACAATCGAAATTTTATCACTATACCGACGTATACTGAATAAAATTTGAATATTTACACCTCCTACTTTAGGAGGACTGAACCAAACAAGACAATGTAGTTACAATGCAGATGATACATATTTACATCTCTTTAGCGGCATGTGTAAAAATTATTGTACGAAGTAAAATAAAATAGTTTTAACATTATACTACATGCTGCACAGGCCTGCATTTTCCCGACAGCACACGCGTTTTCTCACAACGTATTCTTCCTAACAATGTGATATTTTCTTAAAACATTTTTGTGCTCATTAAACATTGTTTAACGCAGTGTTTGCACAAATATACACTACTTTGAACATTTTTGTCAATAGGGCTTATAAAAATAGGTCCTATTTATTTCCTCCAGTTGGGTATTGGAACGCACAACAAATTTATATTTTGATAAATTCGGTCCAAGACTATATTATTTAAACTATAGTTTTACTTTAATTTTGAGAATATAGTCTTGGTACAATGAATAATTATGCAAATTGTCAAATAAACCTTATTGCTAATGACACATATACATAGTTGATTATTTCTTTATTCTTTCATACAATTAAAGCAATACCCCGGTGCGGTAATAATTTGTCTTTGCCCGTGTTTCTGATCTCGTCTATGTTTCTCGAAGCAAAATTTTGCCATATTAGCGATTATTATATCGCTGTTGCGAACTGTGATGCAGTGACGAAACTACATTGTGATTTTAGACTCGCGCACATGTTAAACTGACAATATTGAACAATAAACGTGATTTCTTGCTATTGTTAAGCAACGTTTAATTAACACCTTATTAGTTTCGAGATTCGATTATTTAAAGGTATGCTACATAACTCCATACTATATTATTTTGAACATTATGTGTATAGCTTTCTTAGATAATATCTACTTGCTTAGTAACCGAGTAAATAATTATCGAGATATTATTTAAATTAATTTTGAAAGAAATAGTCACAACAGACACATGCTAAAATGGACTGTTCATCAAAGTACATGTATATATAATGTGCTTCCGAAAATTTTCAATGACACGCAGTCATCAACTTGTGAGTTGTGTATTCCTTATACAAGTGTTATATGCCATCTTTGCAAGTATGGTGTTTCTTTTGTATTTCATGTCATTCTGTGGTTTGTTAAGTAGTAAGATTAGATCTTTGAACCATATTCAAAAGGTAAAAAGTCTTAGGCTTTAATTAAAAAAATATACATGAAATGCAAATATCTTTTTACCAATATTATGTATAATTCATCTTTTTTGTTATGATTATTCTCGCCAATAGGTGTGTGCCGGTCGGGTCCTACCCACTCTACAACATACATATGACAATATTATAAAGAATAGAAAAGAAAAAAAAAGTTGTTTCATGCAAACATTCGTTATTATCCTATATCATATTTTAATAGACATTAATGTCAAACGTAACAATTGTTGCAATTTGCATAGATATTTTAAATATAAATTAAAAAATCACAACATACATCCATTTTATAATACTGAAAAGGATTTTTTTGTTACACGCGGTTTTTTTCTAATTCCTCACGATAAGTTTTAAGTGTGATAGTTCTATACACGACTTTGCATTAACACAAATATCGATATATGTTGAAGTGTATTTCCTAAGTTGATATTGAAAGTATGTTGTTGTTTTTTACAATCAGATATATGTATTGGCAGTATGCATTCTTGTATGTGTGAAACAAAACTGTAAAAATATTTTCAATCAAATGATACATTATCATACACATTTTTCCATTTTTATTGACTAGTTGATGCTTCATTATTGTGTACAAAACATTGGTAAACTTGTTTATTAAAATTATTAGGAAAAAACTCCTCAATAACACAAACAATGGGTTAAGTGTAACAGTTTGGACATGATTTATTGCATTTCTTTCTTATAAAAATGACATGTTTTTGAATATGTTAAAATAGCATTCTTAAGAATTTGGAAAAGTAAACAGTTTTTTTTCTAATACAGTGAACAATGAAGTCTAAGCTAAAGAAAGTTATCTTGTTACTTAATATGTCTTTTATACCTCTATTATATGTGGATTTAACACAGATACACTGGTATGGGAGGAATAGATCATTAAAGAACAAAGGAAAGTTAAAAGAGATTTGTCAACAATTGTAAATTTATTGTACATATATTTATCTTGTTATTTATGATACATTATATATCTGTAACTGTTCGATATATTCTTATCCAATTAGACTATTTAAATTTTACAAAAATAGCATTAGTTTTTACTAACACAGTCTTTGCAATTAAAGAGGACATTGCAAAGTACTAACTGCAAAGCAATGAAAACTTAAAGTACAAAACTTGTCTAAGACTTCTGAATTTTTTATAGACCAAAACATGGTAATTCCTGAATGTTCATACACTTTTTACCATATATTACAACGTGATTACAAATTGCAGTAAGATAGGTTGTAAATAGTTTAGTTATGTAATTGGTTTGCTAGAGCTTGCATTAGCTATGTATCGTGACTTGTAAGGTGTTTTTTGAAGCATTTAAATAAAGTACAGTGAAGGACGTTTTTCTTGTTTTGATTTGATCTTGTATTTTTGCTACATCTCTTTATGTTTGTCCATGACTCTTCAACACGTTGTCTTTTGTCCTTTCTTTTCAAAACACCACATATTTGTTTAATATTATTATGTTAGGCTTATTATAAAAGTAGCTGTTGTTTCACTAACCAGTTTACGATTAACCTTTAAAAATTTTAATAATGTATGCCAAAGTTCTATGAGCATTGCAACATATACTAGCATGCGAAAAGGCACTGGACCCAGGTATTCACATGCGAGCCAAACGTAAAAGTGTGATGAGTCATTTAACAAAAAGAACAAATCCGATAGTTAAATCTGTTTTCCTAAAACTGCTTTTGATATTTAGTAGATGTAACGTTAAATAGTTTAAAGCTTAAAATAATACGAGAAAAAAGAAACAAGTTAAAATGACAATTCCGCTTTAAAAAATATGTTACTGTCTTATTAAGAATAATATAAGTTAGTAAAATAAAGGTTACAATAAACTGCGACAAGTTAAGCAGCTGGCATAATATTTTTTCAGTAATATATGACTCAATATTTGGAGTAATCAATTTTTCGGTAAAATATGACTCAATATTGCATTACAATTCAAGCATTATTGTAGGCCGAACGTTGCCATTATTAAAAATGTCCAGACACATGTTTGTTTTTGGCTAAATCTCATATTCTTGGACATATACTGGAACTAAAAACACAGCTTAACAACGCTACTGTGTTTTAATCGTTACTGCATTTTTTTGTTCTCTGGCAATACACTTGAATCTCTCTTACTGTAAAGGAGATATGTTTTCATGCGATATATTTATATATATTAGTTAAAAATATAAATAAATATGAATTCGCAGCAGTTTGGCGAGGTCTTGTTTAACAAAAGAAATTTAGCATGGCGATGTAAACAATGCAGCTTGTAATTACAAGTGTAGCAGACAACAAGGAAGAAAGCAAAGAAGCAGGTTGTCTGACATTATCCTGACACCGGGCGAACCAGTCGTGGAACTATCCTTATAATTGCTTGAGCGTTAGTAAGAGAGCAATGTTACTACCATTTTTAACAACTTTGGTATGTCGCGGCCCGGATCGAACCCGGGGCCTCCCATCCCTGGAGCCGACGCTTTAACGTTTGCGTATATTTAATAAGATTACACTGTGACACATTTAGAAAGGTGTTTTAGTGTCATATGAAATATGGATTAATTTTATTTAATACGGTAATCAATTATCAATTTTGATGTAGATTAGAATGTTAGACCACATGGCTTTTCATTATGTTATATGGTTTTATTTGTCGTGGGTTGCAAGTCACAGATAATGGCCTCTTTAAAGTTGTGTATAAAGACATATATTATGTAATTGACACATAAAAGTTTAACATAACTTATCTAACCTTAGAGAGAGAAAGAGAGAGAGAGAGACAGAGAGAGAGAGAGAGAGACAGAGAGAGAGAGAGACAGAGAAAGAGAGAGAGACAGAGACAGAGAAATTTTTGTAACGCATGAATTTAATTTAAAAATAGAAATAAAGCACAGTGCGATGTTTAAAAAAATCAAGTTAGTCAAATTGCGATTAAATATGTATCTTCCTATTTTTTAAAATCTTATTTAAATCTAGTTAGTTAATCATTAGTGGTGACAATTTTATTCAATTTTGAAATTGATATGTCAAATATAGTGAATTTGACACAAATAGAAGAGAGAACTCAATCATAATTTTATTAAGTTTTGTTTAAAAGGTGAACATCGTTCGTATTGCTTTTTTAATTTTCGATTTTCAACTTGTCTTCGATAACAATGGTGTCAACGTAAAAGAATGTTATGTTTAATTATAAAACGTTTCTTTTATAAAAAAAAGTCTTTAAACTACTCGGCAAAGGAAGAAATGTCCATGGACATTGTTTCTAATGTAAGGATAGAGAAGAATGTGTTCATCGTGGTTATCAGAAAATGATTTTGAGGACACGAATTAATAAACTTTGTCTTATGAAATAACTGCTTACTCCAAATTGTCATGTGTGTGAAAACCTTATTAAATTATGGGCAACCAAAAACGTACGTCAATAAGTAGTAACAGTAAGAACCTTGTACCAGCGGAGTTTCATTAAAATATAATATATATAAACTTGACATACGCTTTAATTCTTTTCTTTTAAAAAGATATATAGTTAGAACTTTACCAATGCAACGTTAACACTTAAAGTAAATACGTAATAGCATCGTAAGCAAATATATAATTTACCACCAAGTTGTTTCTGCATTTATGATAAAAATTGTTACTTCAACAAATGTATACATTGTTTAATTTTGTTTGCCATCAACATTGGCATTTAGTTTTGATAATGCAATGTGAAAAATCAACAAATAAATAAATTAAATCAATACAATAATAAAATGCAATGTATCGTGTGTTCTACAATGTATTCAATTTATTGATGCATATATAATGATAGCGTTATAATTTCCTGAATATTGTCTTTCCATTTCTACAAACTTGTATGTAGCTTGACAGTCGTTGCCATATGTTACACCATCCTCCCCGCAAACCTCTAGACGAATCAACTCACAGAAAGAGCACAGTTCTGAAGCACAAACAGTAAGAAACAATATATATCTGCGATCATAGTATATTTACATATATAATTAAGAGGCAAATACAATGTGACTGTTAAACGGACGTTTAATTGTGTGCATATACTTAAGAATAATATCAAGAGTGCATTGATACAAAACATCAAAAGATTAAACAAATTGCCTTTGAAGCATACGAAAAGGTCCGATTACGAAAAACAATATAGAACATAACACTTGACTTCTACATAGTACATTGTCGAAACAAATGCACTTTAAACTAAACTTTTCATACATACACACTGAACGTTACCCATTTTCAGTAACCGGTAATGATGCAGCGAGATTTTAGAATACAATCTGTTTTAATGATGATCTTAACCAAACTTGAATAATAACCGAAATTCAATTCACTAAAGCGCCGCACTTTGCTCGTTTATATTACAACATGGCGCCATTCATACGACTTTTCCATGAACGGACATTACGCATGCGCGGCGACAATGACAGTGACAACGTCGGAACTGAACGAAATAAATTCAGAGCAAGGGTAAATACTTTAACTTCTGCAGAGGAACGTCGCGCTTGCTATGCTTCACTCATGTTTGAAGGAACTCGAGCCTATTGGATCAATATTTTTAAATTAAAAAATCCCCCGAAATGTAAGAAGATTAACAGCAAACACGGCATCGGAAGTAGACATACATGAGAAGATGTAAAAACATTAAACTGCAAATAAAAACTTTTGTTTGTATTATTTTTTGACTTTGATAAAAAATGAGCAAAATATTTTAAGCCATTTTCACTGCTTTGAAGTTAATAGCAATGTTCAAATACCAATTAAATGCTTAGGATAACATAGTTAAAAGGTTCAAACTACAGTAATGAAACATATTAATTGTAATATGCATTTTGAAGTAATCGTATGAATAAATAACAATAAACGATTGAAATAAAAAAAAAACTCACCAAAGCGATCTGGAGTTTGAGGTAATACAATATCACAATTATAAATGAACATGTCGACAGTCTTAAACTTGCTATATTCGACGATGTAGCAGCAAGAATTAGAAAGTAAAAAGTGACGTGTACCTTGAAACAGTGTCTTTATTTTTGTGATACACACAATTTATGCTGTACATATCTATTAACCATCAGTGTATGTGTCAATTGTATTACATTATTTTGGTCATTATTTCTTAGACATTTAGTTGTGCTACATTGTGATTTCACATAATAATATTTTATAATAATAGTACGATGTGAGAAAACATCTTCGAAGATATGCATAAGTAAGATAACAAGGGGCTGGTTGTCGAGGCATGTATGAACCTTGCCTCCCATGCCAAACTTTCTGCCCGAAACGTCTTTATGGCTATTACTTCTTAAGCAATTAGATGCTTAATATAGTACTTTCGTATAATAATAGTATGATGTACGTACATACGTAAGAACGTATGCTTAACTAAGCTAAAGAGGTTCGTCATAAATTGATATTGCGTCAGCGTTTATCCCAGTGATCGAGCGTTGTATATGACTTATCTGTCGGGCTCCGTTTTTTGCTGCTTCAAGCAGTATTTTGAGAACGTAGACTAATTATAAAAAAATCTACACAACAAAAAAGGATAATTCCTTTAGACGAAAACAAACATGGAAATAAAAATACATTGTTGTATTTAATCATCCACAACTAGCCTATCGAAAACTAGTTTCATTTCGTTCAACAAATAGACGATATGACACTCGTTTCCATCTAATGCATTGACTAAACGAGTTCCTAAAAAGTGTCATTTTTCCTAGGCGAGTTTTATATATTTTTCTAGTAAATAACAACGATTGTCAGATTCTTTTTATCACGTGGTTTTAGTCACCAAAATACTATGTAAAAAAAAGTGGTATGAGACGATCTGTTTTATACGTCGACGGCGTCATCAATCAAATAGTTGTATAACACTAGTGTAATATAACAAAATACGTAATGGATGCATTGATTGGAAAACGAGGGTTGGTGGTGGGGTGGGTGGGATCATGTGATAAAACAGAATATGTGAAACGGCTAATGTTTGAGTCTGTATGACAGCATTCATAGTTTGAGCGAAAACCTATTTAAAAGCTTAACTTAAAAATAATAAAGAAGATAAATCTTACTTCCACAAGATACGATTAACACCAAGGTGGTTGCCAAATAGCATGGATGCCAATACAGCGTTCATTTTGGTGACTGGGTGATGTAAAGTGTGTTCTTATCAAGAAGACTCGTGTAAGATACAATACCTCGATAGACAAACGATAGAGACAGATATCTATACACGATCTGTCCCGCAAAACTGAGGGGTAATTTTGACACTAACATTTTAATGAGATATTGAGAAGTTATAACGATTCACACTTAAAGAATATTAGCATAAACAACTTAAAATTTTAATATCATGGACATCAATATTTGTGCCGGGGGTGCAATATCATACTGCCTCGACATTGCCGTTCGCCATGTTCGCTCTGTTTTATAAGATGTGGAGGAGTTCATCCGAACTTTGTACTAAGTCAATACAAAAGTAGGGCTATTAACTAACATCAGTTTGAAATACAATTTTGTGCAAGGTTTGCAATGTCATTCAGCCCTGACATTGTCGCTTGGTCTGTTTTACAAGATATTCAAGAATATTCATCTGTATTTGCATCAGGTTAAAGAAAAAAGTATGTGCTGCTAGTGACAGTCTGGTAGCTTTTTCACATTAAAAAACCCGTTGAAATCTATCTGTTCGCTCAACACTATGATGGTTAGTAAATTATTGTGAGTTATGAACATTTTCACTCCTGACAACATCATTAACATACAAAGCTTTTATAGCGTTATTTAATACTAGTAACTAAATTTTATTGTTTATACATATTCACTTCAATACTTAGGTTTTATTTTTTAAAACACTTTGTACAATTCGGTTTGTTTACTGTACATGCACTGTTCATTTATCTCTTTATATGCATGAATAACCCTTATGTCCGTAACATACAAATTAATTCTATTGTAAAGCACTTTTGCACATAAATATACTTATGGTAAGAGTGTTATATAAATGTGATAAAATAAATAAAATAAGGAACAAACTATTGATCAATTAAATGTAAAACAACAGCTATCCAATATTCATAACCTATGATCAAAGGGGAATTGCTGCTTGTTTTGGGCGTCTCGAGAGACAATATATACATATTCTGTCAAACTGTCCAAATATTGTTCATTTAGGATACTGTTGGAGTGTTTCATCTGCATGGAATAATATTATGTCATTTTTAATTTATATTTATATATCATTAATGAATATTTTGCTTTAACTGTACATGTGCTTTTACATGTGTGCGAGTGTATACTTTGATCTTTGATTATGTCTACTTTTTTATCTGCGGGTGAATTTTGTGCAGCTTTGTCAGTATGTGTTTTCCGAGAGAGAGAGAGAGAGAGAGAGAGAGAGAGAGAGAGAGAGAGAGAGAGAGAGAGAGAGAGAGAGAGATAGAAGTGGAATTGCTGAAGCTGATTTAGGCTGGGACCTGATCATCCCTGGAGGACGTTGTTGGTAGCGCCGGAAGGAGACACTTACCTGTTGATTGATCAAACAGCAGACCTATTTTCTATCATTGACCGATATACATATCTTGTCAAGTACCTACACATGTTTACCAAGTTGTAAATGGTTCTAATTGAACTTTATTATTGCATGTTTAAAATTTAACTAATAGGCTGATTTTAAATCAGAACGAACGGTCAATATTGGAATTTATGGTCTGTAAAAGGAGACTATGGAAAAAAACCTTTGCGTTGAGATAACTCACTCCCGTACATGTAATTATTTACTGCATAGTGCATATACTACTATATTATAAAGTTTGCAAATCTTCTGGACACGGCGTCATATATAAATTTGATCAATTCAATAAATTACCACGTGGCCGTGCCCACTAGGGACAGCTGCTGCAATACTTCCACGTAAAACAAACATTGTATACTGTCCTTTTGCATGTTGCTAAAGCTAAAATTTAATAATTAATTAAATGTTTATACAATGAAACATATTGTCGAGTGTTTAGATTATTCTTTATAGCATTTACATGTGCACGGTTTTCACTGCTGTCAATGATAGAGATACTAAAAATAAATCGTAGGCACCCTTAAAACACATAAAACGGTCCTTTCAGAATGTTCACGATAAATTTATACTTGTTTCTGCGCACAAAACTTCAGAGAACATAATTTTTGTCTGACGACATTTGTTGGTCTATGAAAAATTCTGCAGAAGTCTTAGACATGTTTCGTACTTTAAATTTTTACTACTCTGCAGTTACAATTTATCTACGATTTACCAAAACTTTCTTATAAAAGTTTACTATGTGGACTTGTACGGATGTTTGTGAAGTTCTATTAGACAATATTGACATAAAATGAGGTGACACTTTATTTAGACAAGAAATTAGTATTCCTATGGGAACCAACTGTGACCATTAATGGAAGATTTGTTTTATACTGCTTTGAATGTGATTTCATGTTAAATTTATCCCCTTCTAACCAAAGTCACATTAAAGAGGCTTTCTATTTAACGTCACGTTATCATGACGATATTCTAACTATAGATAATCTTTTCTTTTCTCAAATGATCCATCTGATATACCCCCCAGAACTTACCCTTAATAAAGCAAATAACTGACATTTAAATGCAGCATTTCTAGACATTGAGATCGCATGGTATTTACATATCACAACATACAAGGTTTGCACGGATGAAATACTTCGAAACAGATACAGCAAGGCTTTCGATCTCACAAATTAACGAAGAAGTTTTCAAAATTCTTTCACCGCAATGACTTTATTGATTAAAAGTATAATATCAGTATGAAAACACTGATGCAGCAAGGGATAGTTCATTCTGCATTTTATGGAAATGTTTTATACAAGTTAAAGAAAATCAAGGGTCTCAATAACTCTTCTGCCACTTAACAAAACTTATGGATAAATTTATTGCTGACGGTTACAACCCGGGAATGCTTCGGTGTACTGCATTGCTTGCAATTGACCCTTTACAGTCAAGAACTTAAATTGCTTTTTAATTACACGATGAACGGACTACATGAAAACAGTGACTTCAAGCCATAATTGGACAGTCATTGATGTATTTCTTGTCTCTTCATCTCTCCAGTCGTGTCGTATATAGCTGAGACAACTTGAGCAGTCTCCATGCCCTTTACGTGAGATTGCACAGTCGGTATAACATCGGGATTGTTTGTACCTTTTTCTCTTAATAAAATATGCCTATTGCGGACAAATCCTCGGCTTTTTATGATATATTATTTTAAAACTTATTAACTATTAACTACTCACAACGCTACATTTGTTTTGTTGTATTTATTTTTATTTTAAAATTTGATGATTTCTTTCGTGTTATTTACATTTTACTTTTGACACTTTTGGTATATGAATTGTTCTTATTATACGCCATCGCTTTGGCTGTTTTATTTCAAACCACTCTCTCATTTGGAATTTTTAGTTTTAGGTTGCCGAGGCTTTTATCTACTGTACATATTGTACAAAGTTTATCTGTATATTAGTTCATTTTATCTGTTTTAAATCCCATTGTTAGTTGTCTCACTTTGACGGGATATTTTTATTTACACTTTTTGTTTTGACAGAAAACCCTTTAGGAAGTACGAGGTTGGAACGCTCCACAAACCAGGTTGAAGCACTCCAGTCACACAGGCGGTAACTGCTGGTTTTTCTTTTTGTGTGTTATGTCTCGTCTCTGTGTTATTGTCACATTTACATTTACCCCGTTTGCCTTTGTCTGGAGGTAGTTTAGATTTAAATATCTAGTTATTTTGATAGGACCTTTTCTTATTCACAAATTGCAAATTAAACTAATCCGTCTTTAAATAACATAAGCTTTAACCGCAAATTTTATTCATGAATACTACAATTTATATAACTCCTCTCACCACACCAACTTTGCAGGACAAAATATTTCCCTTTGAAGGGTAACATACATAAAGCCTATGAAACATAATGCATTTATACGTCCGTGCTCAATGTTACTTAATAATTAAGGACTGTGAACAAACCCTCGTTAAAAAGTCTAGTTCGCTTCGCTTTGTTTCCGGGAATTATTTATCTGACATATTTACCACCTCAAATTTATACTTTTTAAAAGTTTACTTACAAACATACGGAGTTTTTTTTATGGAACTGATTTTATTGACACAAAAGACAAATGAAGGTCGTCAGTAGTTTTAATTGTATATTTATGAGAAAAATGATTCAAATAAATTATAAAGTACAAAAGTGCTTTTAATAACTGATTTTTTTAAATCTGTTTTCATGTCTTTTAGCGTCAGAAAGTTAAGTTCTTGCGCAAAAGCGACTCTTGTTAAAATGAGCCTTATTTTAACACAACAACAGATCAATGTATATTCAAATTCCGATGGTATTACAATTTTTAGTAATACTGTTTTCGCGAGATTAGAATATTGGTTTGTAAAATTGTTCAATAATGCGATAATTCATACGAACACTTTATTGTCCTGCAAGGTTTGCTGTGGGATAAAAAATGGCTTCTCATATCTTGCACGAGGGCTTAATACCTAGCTACTACTTGATTAGCCAAAATACTTATTTTGATTGGTCGCACGAATTTATTACTTAAACAACTGAAACTTCAATTAAAGGATCAGGCTGACATAAGTGATAAAAAAGTAATATAAGCGTGCAGTATAATATACATATAATGCAGTATAACGGGAATTAGTTAAAGAATCGATACTATCATATTTGTCGTTTGTCAACAAAGATGTACGAATGTTTTTTGTTCTTTGGGGAATTTAATAAGAGGCTTTATTAAAATTTATTAACCTTTTGATATTAATGGTTCTGAAGTTTCTGTGTATATAACAATGATAATATAGATCCACTGAATATATATGTTTCTAATATATTTTAGGTGGACAGCCGCAAGAGATAAAGATTTACTTGATGCTTTAAGCAAAATGTTAGGTGTTCGATTATTATCAATTGGGATTTATGCGTTTGTAAATGGAAATCAATTGAAGACACAACTAAATTCTTTTGACTTAACAATCCAATATGTGCATAACCAGTCTCTAGATAATTGGAGATCATCGAGCGACATCAGTGCATAATAAAAAGGAGGAATCATCTAAAATTTAAAACAGCTAAATAAACGCCGATGTAATATGCAGGTTGTTGAATCAGATTACAATTAAAATAACCTGCCGCCATTATTAAAAAGATAAATCAATGAGAGGTGCAGCGTTGCTTGGTTGGCATATTTTTATTTGGAAACTCTAAAGCCACTTACAAAATTCAGCAAAGGTAAAAGCAGCACAAACAACTCTCGCAAGCCTCTCGCATACATGTATAAAATGGTCAATCTCAAAATATCATTAACGCATGTATTCATCTGTTCAATATATAAATTTAAATTATTTTAGACAATTATAATTCTCATTAGTCAGATTAAATCAACTTTGCATATAAACAATGTGAGTGTCAGCGAGTCTTGTTCAACGTATGCAACAAATCATCCTCGGAACACTTCGGATCAACGACTTGGTAACGCAGTTCTCTATGAACAGTGTTAAACACTGTGTGCCATTTTCGTTTCTATTATTGAAGCAGTTGACAACATAGACTGGACGTTTGTATAAATTGGTTGTTAATCAAACTGTTGGCAGTTTAACCTCATTGGACAACCATCGTAGGCTGTTGCTGAACGTCGCCATAGAAAACAAAATTGACACCTAATTCTCCATCAGAATGAGGATCTTTGGCATAATTTCCTGGTTGTTCTTGGCCCTTTTCTCGATGTATGCATATGGGCACCAGGTGCAAAAGTATTCCAGCATCTTAAACACACGTGTGGACGATGTCCACTCCATCGGCGTAGCGACACTAACGACAACAATCGATTGTTGCGCACTCTGCAGTGTGACTGACACTTGTGTGTCCATCAGTTTTCAAGCCTCGACCGGAAGCTGTGTGTTGGCCAACATAAACCCTATATGGGATTGCACCAATACGACTTCAGAAGCTGGTTGGATGGCCTTCTACAAACCAACAGGTAAACTTTCATATGCTTTTATATTCATTAAACACTTTATTTGTTTAATAGTTTTAGGTTTACAAATTAGGTGTTATGTTAATTTATGGCAACGAAATTGCTTGTGAAAGTACTTTTCCTTGCCGCATCGAGATAGAAACACCGACGTCAAACATCAAAGTAAACAATGTCAAAACAAAAAGCAAACTCTGTTATTTGTTTAGAATTATAATGCGTTCTCTACGTGCATGTCCTAATGATATAACAGCAACATATTTCTTTAACATGTCAGTAATTGTTCGATATTTTTTTTCTCAATAGAATTATTAAAATATATTTTACGCAATTAAATTCTTTCTTTTGATGTTATGCTATAGTTATACAATTGATTGGTCATTACGTAATACAGATTCAGGTTTCAGTGAAAACAATCATAAAATAAGCAGCAGTTAATTAGAGGTGGATCATTATCTGGCAACTTCAAAAGTTTCTTAGCACTTATAACTATTTACGCAAAACATGCAATGGTACGTCAAGTATTCCTTCGCTTTTATGTTAAAGGTGCTTTTTTGGAGCAGCCAAGGCGCATTTTTTTTTTCGTGCACGCTTCTCTTAACTTATTGCATGTATTCTACAATGTAATCGTATGTTTCGTTAGTTTCATGAAAAAAACTAGAGTAGTGGTTTGACATTCAAGCGAGTATGCAGTATCGCAGATTGTAACTGTTGTTAAAATATGTTTAATGGACGGAAGAGATATTAGCATCTTCATGTGTGGATAAATGAAAATGTCTAAGTGCGCATTAGATATAATTCCCCTTTTCTATAATTAAAAAATCCTCTAAATACAACGAGGTCCGACTTCGTTACCCGTTTACGATATGCCAACATGCGCTTTAGAAGTAATCGGCCCTAAAAGGTTCTTATCTAAAAAGATGCAGAAATACTAAAACATAGACGAGTTATTTAATGTATATTTATTTTTTCCAAGGTTACTGTGTGACATATTATTGTTTAATAGATAATAAGGCAAAATAAATGAATAATAATTTTGTATCGGCTCGAGACAAAAACAATGATCCTTTACTTTATCTGTTGATCTTTTGCTCCTTTATTTAAAGCTTTATTTAAAGCTGTTTCTTTTGCATTTAAATATTTCAGAAGCCACTTTGTGTTTTTCAAAAACGACAGTCTGAAAGCAAAGGCTTTGATATGCAACTTTAAACTATTATTCGATAAAATAACATAGTAAAAATTATTTAACGCGGAATCAAGCAAGACTAGGTATTTCATTCCAGTTTTGACTTATGTGTGTGATTATCTATTGATGTTGGAAAAGTCAAGAAAGCTAGAACATTTCCGGTGAATTAAAGATATTCACAATCGATGGAAATGTTGAATTTTAAGTCTAAACAATCCGATGTGTTATGGAAATGCACATGCAACTTTGGTGTTTAAGCTAAAAATGTATTCTACTAATTTGTAGATATAATCTAAATTGTAGAATACGCCTCATGGTAGTATTGTCAGTTTTAGGAATGGTATAAAACAGGTACTGTTTTAACGAAAAATAAATTGCTAGTATTGTATAATTGAATTGTATTCAGCTCCGTGCCTGCCTTCATGGACCTTGTGGCAATCCCACTGTTACTTCTTCCAAGCCGCAAACACATATCTGGAAAGCGAAGCATCGTGTCTAAGCTTGGGAGGGCACCTGGTGGACGTACAGAGTCAATGCGAGAATGACTTTTTGATCAGTTTCAAACCAGATGTTTCATTTTGGATCGGACTGAACGATCTATCGACTGAGGGCGACTTCAGATGGACGTCGAATAACGCGCCACCAACGTTTACAAGATATCATCCAGGCCAGCCTAACGGCGGCACAAACATAAATTGCATTATAATGGAACATCCTTATGGCACCTGGTTCGATCGTTCTTGCTTTACCTTACTTGGAAGCATTTGCAAAAAAGAAAACAATTTACTGAGGTAGTTGTGACATTTATATATATATATATGTGCAAAACTTAACTTAGCATGTCTTTTTCTCTTATTACAAGGATGAGTTAATCAAGCATGTGTATTTTAAAACTACATTTAACTGCTGTTTTATAACCTATGAAAAATACGCTTACTAAAAAGTAAAACACGTTAGTGTGCGCTATCTGCAACACTCATCTTATTATTTCCAAAAGCAGAAAACATGTTACCAGAATAAGTTAAATATAAAATAAAAACAAAACAATAACAATGATTTGGTGTTTTGACTCTTTAATATGTTATTTCTTAAAATAACCGTTCAATGAATTTTATTTTCTTAACATATTTCCTTTTTAAACATAGTGATGGTCCTTTTGCCGACTGACCATTCCAAGGCAGTGATTGTTGGTTTTTCTATTTGTGTTTAATATTTCGTCTCTGTGTTTTCGTCCCTTTTTTTGTCGCTGCACAGTTTCGGAAAATCCAACTCCATTTACATTTCATGCCTTTCTTTAGAGGTAGTTCAGATTTAAATTAGTAATTATTATAGGACCATTTTATATTTTTCTATGAATCATCATTTATTAACTAACTTTTGTTTTTCTCTGAGTTGTATATTTAATTATGATTCTAATGCAAAGCCAACTTACGATTGAATTTCTTCTTTTAAAATTGCTCTTTCATATAATCATGAATATAATTTTTTATTTTTGTGTGTGTGTGTAAATACGTTATTGTTATAATGCTATATGAAACAAAAATATAAATTAACCTAAAACGTCTGTAAATATAAAAATACTACTTAACCATATAAAAATCACATTCACAATACCCACATAAGATGTTATATGCAAAATGCATGAAACAAACGTTAAACCGAAGATTATTATGCACAATTCTTTAACTCTTATTTTTTTACAAATGTATTTTTTAAATTTATTTTCTCTAAATGTTGTTATGCAATTAATTATTGGATGTGTGTGTATTAATTATGGTTTAAGTATATTGGGCCTTTGACATTCTTATTGAATGGAGTTGTGTTAAGTTGATGTATAAACGACAATGAAATCACAATGACGCTTTTGACGTTGCACCAGAAAAAGATTATTTATACATGATATATTTTGTAGTTTGTGCAAAATCTAGCGCATCAGCATTTATAAGACATTCTTATTAAAAATGTTGACTTGATGTACGGAGCAATCAATTATGAAAAAAAATATGTCGGCGCATTTCGTGATCCAACTGTTCAGTTGATTTTGTTGTCATGTGTATAAGATTATGTATCTATGGCGAATGGCAAACTTACGAAACGAAGATATGAAAAGTTGAAATAACGTGTGGTGTATGCAAGCAAATAATAGGCGAATAACAGGCGGTGTGTATAAACTGGACAGAATATATTTTATTAAGACAAACAATATACATCGTCATATAAGTTAATTACAAAATGAAAAAATACAGTGGTACATGGTCATAGTAAACATTCCATTTCATGTTGTGTTGTCATTTGTGCGATGTTTAAAGCTGCGTTCTAATATGTAATACATCAGCTTTGCAGAGTAAAACAAATTCTTAGGCAGTGTTTCATTGAGTTGTTATTCAAGTAAGTAACACCGCAAGCATCACAGCACCAATGACATTGAACCTGTTTTTTGTATATGCTATTTTGCTTATGCACAAGTCTTTTCCACATATGTATGTATATGTTGTTTAATATATATATATATATATATATATATATATATATATATATATATATATATATATATATATATATATATATATATATATATATATATATATATATATATATATATATATATATATATATATATACCCATTAATGGCTTTTGTGATAACAATACTAAAGAATAAATTTATGTTTAAAAAGGTAGCTTAATTTGAAATTTATACGGATTATTGAAGCCTTTTCTAGATTGCGACCCAATAGTAAAAATTGGAATAGATGGTAAATACTTTTTTGAAAGGTAAACAAAATTACGTTGTAATTTCTATTCAAATATTATCATTGATGGCAATCTAATAACATGAAATTGCAAAGAAAGAATTAGTTTAACAAATCTATTCATAAAGACATTTTAAAATATAGATTTACCTTTTTTTCCTTTTGCAAAACATGCTTATTTGTTTGAAGGGTATTTAAAATATTCTCGTTATCAATGGGTTAAATATACAAATCAAAGAGAACATAAAAAATGAAAATGATCCGAGTTTTGTCGATATTACTTACAGTTATAATAAGTGCGTAGACTTGCATAAAGGCATGATCTTTGTTTAAAGCTTATATCGTTTAATTCATAAATAGCGTTATTGATATGGCTAAAAAGGAAAAGCATTCATACTTCAAATATTTTAAATGCAAAATTGGCTCCATAAAGCGCTATAGTCCACAGGGGTGTTTTCTTAATGGCCCCTCACCTTAATATACAAATAGCTTATTGAACACAAATACAAATGACATTATTAGACCAAAATGCATTTAACTAGTTTACTTTAACCTTCATTTTCACTTATATCGTGGCACAATCGAAATTTTATCACTATACCGACATATACGGATGAAATGTGAATATTTACACCTCCTACTTTAGGAGGAAGGAACCAAACAAGATAATGTAGTTACAATGTAGATGATGCATATTTACATCTCTTTAGTGGCATGTGTAAAAATTATTGTACGACTCTTTGAAATAGTTTTAACATTATACTACATGGTGCACAGTCATGAATTTTCCCGACAGCACACGCGTTTTCTCACTACGTATTCTCCCTAACAATGCGATATTTTCTTAAAAAATTTTGTGCTCATTAATCATTGTTTAACGCAGTGTTTGCACAAATATACACTACTTTGAACATTGTTGTCAATAGGGCTTATATAAAAAGGTCCTGTTTATATCCTCCAGTTGGGTATTCGAACGCACTGAAACTTATATTTTGATCAATTCTGTCCAAGAGTATATTATTTAAACTATAGTTTTACTTTAATTTTGAGAATATACTCTTAGTACAATGAATAATCATGCAAATTGTCAAAGAAACCTTATTGTTAATGACACATACACATAGTTGATTATTTCTTTATTCTTTCATACAATTAAAGCAATACCCCGGTGCGGTAATAATTTGTCTCTGCCCGTGATTCTGATCTCGTCTATGGTTCTCGAAGCAACCTTTTGCTATATTAGCGATTATTATATCGCTGTTGCGAACTGTGATGCAGTGACGAAACTACATTATGATTTTAGACTCGAGCACATGTTAAACTGACAACATTGAACAATAAACGTGATTTCTTGCTATTGTTAAGCAACATTTAATTAACCTTATTAGTTTCGAGATTCGATTATTTAAAGGTATGCTACATAACTCCATACTATATTATTTTGAACATTATGTGTATAGCTTTCTTAGATAATATCTACTTGCTTAGTAACCGAGTAAATAATTATCGAGAAATTTGTATTCAATTTCATTTTGAAAGAAATAGCCATAACAGACACATGCTGAAATGGACTGTTCATCAAAGTACATGTATATATAATGTGCTGCCGAAAATTTTCAATAACACGCAGTCATCAACTTTAAGTGATATGTGTATTCCTTATATAAGTGTTATATGCCATCTTTGCAAGTATGGTGTTTCTTTGTATTTGATGTCATTTTGTGGTTTGTTAAGAAGTAAGATTAGATCTTTGAACCATATTCAAAAGGAAAAAAGTGTTAGTCTTTAATTTAAAAAAAAAATACATGAAATGCAAATATCTTTTTACCAATATTATGTATAATATATCTTTTTTGTTATTATTATTCTCGCCAATAGGTTTGTGTCGGTCGGATCCATCCCACTCTACAACATACATATGGCTATATTATAAAGAATAGAAAAGAAAAAAAATGTTGTTTCATGCAAACATTCGTTATTATCCTATATAATTAAAAGTTAATATAGTTTCAACATTGTTAACCTGTGCATGGACACGGTGTTATAGTGACACGGTAGATACATGTATATATATATCACTTATATATATTATAATATATAATAATATAGTTACAATGTATATTGCTCCGTTGTGTTGTACCTATCGCGGCTAAAGTTATGTATTATCGCTATAGTTTGGCAGTGTTCAGCGCCGGACCCCAATCATTTTCCCAAAGGCTCCAATGTAACCGTATGGAATTAATTTCTGACATGTAATTTCCTACAACGTGAAATAAAAAGAGAAAACTCCAATATATATATATATATATATATATAAACAGAATATATTTAGGACATGCAAAGTAGACTTGTTATAAATACTTATAAACCTTACTAGAGCCGGTCTGGTAAAAGAAAATCGGACCAGAAGACACTTGAACAACCAATAACTGAAATTTGTCAACAGCCAAGCCATAGATTAAAAAAACAACGTTTGACGTAATAAACATGACTATCGTCTGGAACATAAATCATTGTGGATTCCCAGCCAACATAATATCATCAAGATACTGTCTTTACATATACTCCACTATCAGTATGTCATTTTTATTATTGATGATGTCAGCATAATTTGATCTAATGGACAAAAAGACACGGGTGGGCTGCGGTGTGTTGTGTTTGTAGTGTACTGTCATGCGCGTGGTGTGATTGTTAAGAGTGTTGGTGTTGTGTGGGTCGACGTTGGGCGAGGTGGGATGGTGTGAAATTAAGTAAATTAAAACAATAACTTAAAAATAAGTAGTTGGCCTTGGTAAAGCTTAATAGAACACATTTTTTGATATTTTAGAAAGGAAAACGACTGTCAACTAGTTAGATTATACGTCAGCGCACACAGCGTATGTCACAAATAAATAGCAGCCAAACCGTGAACTTTATATCTCTGGTACGAAAATTGAAGATATTTCGGTGATACATCATTATATCTTTAGCTTTTTGCGATAAAAGATTACTAAACAGCAGTTACATTTCTGTCAGAGAACAAAAAT
The DNA here is from genome assembly GCA_007844125.1 of Sinonovacula constricta. Classification (NCBI taxonomy): domain Eukaryota; kingdom Metazoa; phylum Mollusca; class Bivalvia; order Cardiida; family Solecurtidae; genus Sinonovacula; species Sinonovacula constricta. The sequence continues at coordinate 19,988,705 of CM017565.1, forward strand.
ACATTTACTTGGTAAAGTACAGCAGATCTAGACATGCTTTAACTTACCAATCAACAATTATCTTGTAAATCATTAAAAATAAACACTTGAATATAAAACAATACTCGTTTATCCAACCAAACTTCTTATCAAGCTAGGAAGACATGTTCCATGCTTTAGACTAGTAGGACAGTGAAGTCAGAAAATGGTGACTTATCGCTTTCTTTTTTTGCTACATTTGTATATAATACTTATTACCAAAAACGTAGAAGCAGCTGACAACAACCAGACAACAAGCACACGTTTGCACACATTTTGTGTATCGGTCGTTGGTGAAATAATGCTTTTATTATTTCGATGACTTAGTGGAGCTATCAGGGATGTTTACCAATTACAGTCATTTTGATATTACTCTGACTTAACCTAGCATCAGCATTGTTACATCCGTCTAAATAAGGTAAAAGCTACGCCGAAAAGAACGTTGTAATACCATACTCTCCAAACATAAAACAGACCACTGTGTGCAATACTAAGAAATAAGTCCTGAAGGAAATAAGAATATATGACAAAGTCCTATGAGCATTGCAACAGATACCAAACTCCGAAAAGGCACAGAACAAAGGCATTTCACATGCAAGTCAAGCGAAAAGTAAGAACAAATTTGTGATGAGTCATTTGAAGAAAAGGGCAAACCCGACAGTTACCGCCTTGGAACGGTCAGTCGGCAATATGAACCGACTGGGGTGCTTAAACCGGTTTTACAGAGCTCTAGCCTCGCACTTCCTGAAGAGTTTCTCAAATGTAAGCGATAAAAAGTAAAACGATCTATTTGAGTACAAAATGTCCATGCGCTGATATTTTCTATACGTTATGACGAAAGTAGTGACGTCATTGAAAAATAATGTCCACATAGTTTTTAGAAAGGAATATGGTATTCTTTCGATTTGAAAAAAAAAACTACACAAGAATGGTTGACTATAAATAAAATTAACTTTCTGAATCATGAACAAACATGACCAGAGACGAATAAATGGTTGTAGCATTCGTTCATGTGAAGATGGAATTGAAGAACCAAAGTTCAATGTCCATCAAAGGAAATACACGTAACATATAAGTCTGTTTGTTTTGCGGACTTTCTAAACCTGGTAAAATACGCGTTCAAATTCGGTAATTCTATATATTTTTTTATATTTGTTTTTCGGCAGAGCCTTGTATTATTTCATATAAATCGTTGAATATTTTCAGTATGAACACTCATATCAGATCCTCTATATATCACATACCCGCTGAATTTAAAGCGTTTTGATTGGTCGAGTGTTGGCCATGCTGGTCGATTGACACTTACCTCAATCACACGGAAACCTGTTTCGTTAACTTTTAAGTAAAATACTGTGTAAAAATGACGGCTCGGTTACAATTGTGTTATTGTCTATACGCACTTTTGACATATGTAGAGATGCTGACACACGACAAGCCGGAATAAATATGACAGCGGCCTGCATTGTTAAAAAATCAATAACTTCATAAAATTCTCATTTAAAGCAGCAACACATATCTAAATCAAAGACGGATTTACACAATGTGTGGAAAGGCCTGCCGGTACCATCTTTGGCTACGTATCTATCGCAAGAATAGTACAATAGCAGGAGTCGAACTTCACAAAACTTTTGAGAAACCCATCAGGAGGTGCGAGGTTAGAGCTCTGTAAAACCGGTTAAAGCACCCCTGTCGGTCCATATTGTCGACTGACCGTTCCAAGGCGGTAACTGTCGGGTTTGCTCTTATTGTTAAATGACTCATCACAGATTTGTTCTCACTTTTACATTTAGCGTACATGTGAATACCTTGGTCCTGTGTCTTTTTAAATTTTGTATATGTTGCAATGCTCATAGGACTTTGTCTTATATATTCTTATTCACAGGTATTGAATGGCTCAACTAAATACTTAATTGGTTTATAGACAGAACATTTAATCTTACTTTAAAGGTATTCAATGTCGTTAGGTTAAAAGAAGTATAGACAATTTACCATTTTCGCTCTGTGCGATGTGTAAATAAAGCATATGCATTTTATATATTTTACTTCTATTTTCTAATCTTCGGAATGTAGGGCAAACAAATAGTGAAAATCTCTTCTGGGTTCTATATTACGCTCGTTTTTATAACTTACATCAGCAGAAACCCTATTACATGTTCAAGGTTAAGTAAGCGGTAATTGAACAATGTTTAATATTATTATTAGCAATTTTTTCCCAATTCGGACATATACATTTATGAGCTTGAAAATTGTAATTATCCAGCAATTAGTGCATGTTAGTTTGGATTAACAAACGTAATACAATTTGCACTTGCCTTACGAGATCTGTTGTAATTCAAAAGTATCAAAAGACGTGGCGCTTAAGCCCCAATTGTAAGAGATGAAAACCCACAAAGTATAAGACGTCATTTCATTTCCGATAACGTTATCTTTTTCCACTAGAGCTCCAGGTCTTTATATTCTTTTTTTTCTAATATGGATTAATAAACAATTAAAAGGTGCAATAGGTTTATCTTAGTCGAGTGTTTATGGAAGCTACTGAGGTACCAATATAATGATGCTTAAGGATAGCATGAACATATGTTTGTTTTATAACGTTGTGAGTTTATCATTTACGCGAGTAAATTACAATGAAGTAGTTTCGACGCTGCATCGCGGGATGTACCATAATCGCTAATATATTGAGATAATTAATTTGCATCAGCGAATTACTTTAATTGAGCTGCTTGGACTACAACCTTATCGTAGATAAGTATGTGTATAACCATGAGTATATGTCATTAACTAAATTAATTTATTCGTAACAAAGAAATTGCAAAAAAAGCAGACTAAGCTGATCAATATCCGGATATAACCGCAGTGTTACAAACAATGTCATTCAAAATCAATGCTCACATTAATAGATACGTGCTCAACATTTATTTAAACTTTCAAACTCATAACAATACAAATCCGAATACACTTATTTAGTAATTTTATTAAATGATTTGATTCCACTTTCAAACAATTTACTTGTATGTCATACTAAGATGGGGTTCACTCTAAATTAAAACGGAACTATTATTTAAAGAAGACAATTTAAGACAGTATTTAAAAAAATAAGTTTCAATCATATGCTGATAGATTATTGATTCTTTGGTCTAGAGGGAGAGGTTTAAATATATGTGGTTATTTTGATAGGACCTTTTCTTATTTACATATTTATTTAAACTCAAGGGATTATAAAAGATAGCCTGCGGCATTGGTGGTAACTTTTGCTTATTACAATTCACAGATGTAGGATATTTGTCAACAACCATCTTGCAACCCAAAATTTATACATCTGTCACGATTTTCGTTGAGATGCACAGAACATTAACTATTGTGACTGCAGTGATGACTGTAATTATCGAAATACAAACACCATAATAACGTCATGTCTGTAAATTCACACGTTTCTTTACAAAGAGACGTTATTTGAATTACACGTGTCACTTTCTTTGCGTTTTGTGTGTTACTCTAAAAGCATTTTTCTCCGCGTATAAATGTTTGGGCATAACATTTAACCTAACAATGTCATAATACAAATCATATGAAAATGAAAATAACTATCCTCAGTGGAGTTGATTGATACATTTCCTTTTTTCAACAACAGAGAATTGTGAATATTGTGAAGGTCATATACCTTCATATCGCCAACTTATACCGCTAAGTATCTCAATTCCACTTATAAGTATGTATATGACATCATGCCTGTAATTACTATGGCTTTATATATTTATATGTAATGGGTAGTTTCTTTGTAAAATAATTGGACTAACAATTTCCTGTCGGTAGTTCCTTAACATTTGCTAGCATGCATCGACATACAATTCTTACTTATACCTGGGACATAATAATTATTTATACAAACATATGCAATCAAAATACAGCTTAGTATAAAGGGATGTTGCATATGCTATATATAGTTATTTAATCTTTGTTATCTAGCTGCTAGATTACAAAGATTAAATAACTATATATAACATATGCAACATCCCTTTATTATAACACAATGTTAAAAAGGTTTTGGCATGTTTACGAGTGAAAAATAACAGAATTATGCTGCTTTACTAAATGAAGCTTATAATTCTTTGACCTATTGATATAAGGACCAAGACATTAGACAGTTTTGTAATGTAATATTATCATTTTATATTAGTTTTCAAGTAAATAACAAATGGTTCGTTGTTTTCAGTTGGATAATAATTGGTTAGTTAAATAATAATTGTTTAGTTAAAGACATCGCGTCCTTTACATCAGCTAAATGCAAAAAGTTAATTTGGAGTAGGACAAAGAATGACGTGATTTATAATCAAAACAAGGAACTATACTATGACGCACGGCGAAACTAGTACAAACAGCAGTAATGACGCACAACTTGTCCTAATTCGGACCATGAATAATTCATATGTCAAAACATAGGGAGAAATCATGGGACACTGCGCTGGTCAAAAGACACGATTAACAATAAAAACACGACTTCTAGTTTTTATTGATACCGATATCAGAAAATTATAGCCATAGGCGTAGCATTTAGCAAATGACATGCGTAGAGTATAAATTAGGGCTGCTGGGCGAAAGAGGGTAGTGTGGATTGAAATGAGATAGGGGAAGGCTCTAATGTTACGCAGTTGTTAGATTGTAAAATGAAACGTTCACGAAATAAACTGTAATCAAGTTGCATTCTACCATGGGGTCCCAATAAATCACAGTTGTGATAGGTTCTTTTAGCATAAAATAGAGCCTAGCACTAATATGTACGCTTCCGGCAACAAGTTTTATTCTAATATTCGACAAAAACCTTAAGTTTCAGTTTGGTTTGTGTTGGTATTCAGTGAAATGGCATAGCGCTGCCATTTAGATAAGATGCCGGAAAATTATATATATCACGTCGCTCCATTGGGTGCATTTGTGTGCCGTTTGAAACACGAAATAAAATGCTTCTGTAATTATTAATTAAAACACAATTTATCATACCAAGTAACGTAAACCACGGTATATGGATGAAGTGATACAAGTTTCAATTGGCTTTGATGTTTATGCATTGTCAAATGGAAAACCAAAATACAAAAGTAATTCCCTTCACTGATTATACAATCAATACATCTATAATACATCTCGTATGTCGTTTTGGCCATTATGTTGTGAGCTCTATAATTCTGCTATACAGGGTCTGCTGTTTATGAATCATTTAAGGAAGCTTTTCCTTTGCGGCAACGAATTTGTTCATTGATTTTAATCTAAGCCTGTTACGTGCGTATTTATAAGGCTTAGGCAAATATGATGGATCATTAGCATCCGTTTAATGCTGTCTGTCCAGTGTTCACTAGTGGAACAGGTAAACCATACAATTAAAACCGCATATGGTAGCATTCTGCAAAAACAACAACTCTTAAAAGTTAAAGAAACAATTAATTTTGCGATAAAGTGAATATCGTTATTCATGTATTTATTTTGTTTAGTACATTTACTTTTAATATAAACGGGAAATTCCTTAGGTTAGCCTGAAGAAGTCGATTTGTTCGATGTAAGACTTACTGCAAACTTTGCCAGACTTTCATTCCCTACACTACTTCACAACAGTTCCATTGTTTAAAACATATTTTCTATTTAACAAACCTTTTTTGGTAAAAAAGTGTCATACTGCAGCTGCAAAATAGACACAAAATAGAACGAATGTGCCCATTTAATGTAAAAGGTCATGATGATGTTACACAAAATAAACCTAATAATAATTATAAACATAATAATAATAATAATAATAAACATAATAAAACATAAAATCAACAGATTAACAAAAATATAATAACAATAAAAAAGAAGGAATAATTAATAATTAATAGTAATATTTTAATAATAAAATAAAGCAGAAACAACAACAACAACAGCAATACATATGATACATAAATACATTTAATACATAAATGAGAAAATGTCCAAGCGCTGACGTTTTCTTAGTTATGACGAAAGTTGTGAAGTCATTGAAAAACAATGTCCACATCGTTTTTAGAAGAGAGAAAGAGAGAGAGAGACAGACAGAGACAGAGAGAGAGAAAGGTATTATTTCGATTAGAAAAATTACAAAAAAAAAATGTTGTAAATGAAATTAACTTTTTGAATCACGAAAAAACACACAAAAGGACTAGAGAAGAGTAAATGCTTGTAGCATCTTGTTAATGTGAAGATGGAATTGAGGAACCAAAGTCCAATGTCCATAAAAAAACGTAACAATCCTTATAGGATGGATTAAATGACAACCTAGATAACATGCACTGGGAGATTTTTTAAACGACCGCAACACTGCACAAGTAACTTTGTTGTGATCACAAATAAGAATATATGGGCATTGCAATATATACCTAAATTTGAAAAGGCACAGGACCAAGCATATCAGAACTCCCCGAGTAACTCCACCCTCTGTATGTTCATCCATAGGAAGTATTTGGTGCAATGATACGAACAGACAGGTGACTGTCTAAGGAAGAAGAATACGCGATAAAAAGGTTCTCAAAAGCGTTTAGTGTATTGTTTAGTGCATTTTTGTCAAATAACCTTTTATTCATCATTTTTAACACAGTTTAATAGAGGTGACAAAACATCTATGTTTATCTTTGTTGTTTTGATGACGTTATAGCAATCAGATTAATTTTTACCGAGGACTTCCCTTCATACATCAGACCACCAACCATATGATGTCACTCACTGAAGAAGTCTACAGCTGTGCAGACGAAAATTCTGAGGTAGGAATAAGTTTTGTGCTTGTGACAAAATAACTTACATAGATTTAGTCAAACCAAGCTGATGAATCTGTCAGAGAGATGATTCGTGAATTATCCAAAGAGTTCCGATTGACACTTGAAAACACGGACACTCGAGATAAGATTTTTCAAAGACAATATCAATATAGTAACTGTAACACACTGATATTCGACAACTACTGGTCCAGGAAATAGGTGTAAATAAATAAATAAATAAATAAATAAATAAATAAATAAATAAATAAATAAATAAATAAATAACAGTTCGTGAAATCGGACTCGCATATCGCTAAAACAAGTACACAATAAGTGACTCATGCGAAACAACAAAACAACATCCAATACATGTTACTTACAGAGTGCATAACTTTAAAAGTACATATCTTAGCGGCCACCGATGGACTTGCCAAAAGGTCATAGCCCAGAGGTCATGGTTGACCTATGGAACTATTTTATGTACGAACCAGACGTTTTAAGAAGCCGCGCAGCGAACGTAAGGTTCTATGTCGAAAGATCGTGAAGAATCAGAAAAGTTTTAGTCAATCCATGTCACTGTCAAACACTCAGATTTCCCATCGTTTCGGGGTGAGTGGGGCTAGATTGAGAACAAGTTTATAAATGAGTTCTGCAGTATCTGAAACATTGAATGCAAATGTCTGAGAAAGGATTTACACTTCGTGTGAAACTTCTAAAATGTTGAAATATGGGTGGGTCGAATTGGATTCTGGACGACAGGAGTAAGTTTGTTGGTTTTTTGATGTGAGAGAATTTTGGCTGTAAAACAATGTTTTTTGTTAATACTTTGACCATCATCAGATTTCTCTATTCTATTTCATTTCCTTTCCATTTTACGTTAATGATATACAATGAAGATCTAATCAACTTTTCCAATTAGTATATAGTGGATGTGATATAAGCTGTTAATTAATATAGATACTTATAAGACAAGCCAAATCAAAGTTAGCAAGCCTTTTTTCTTAGAGAGTTCGACATTCGCATGACATTCAATAGGAAAATATATACATTTTCCTACAAATAGGTCCTAAGAGAATATCCCAAATAGGTTAAAGCTAAAACAAACAGACAAATTACAAAAGTGATAAGACATTTTGGCAAGACATAACACAAATAGAGAAAAAACAACAGTTATTGCAATGGATCGGAGAGTCAGCAAAATGACTTACCGGCGTGCTAAAAACCTGGTCCCAGAGGTCCAACCTTGCACTTCCAGTAAGCTTTTTTTTATACAAACAGTATACTTAAAATTGCCCTACCTCAGTGTGACAATTTGTTAGGCTAACGGGCAGAACATTCTGTACGACATGTTTAACTATGTAGTTTCAATGTTGTGCTGTCTCGACACTCGGTATGGAATTTAAACAAAGTCACTTAGAACGTTGCGGTGAAAATAATGCCGAATGTGAAGACATGTTGAGAATGTTCAATTGGAATCATTGTCTATCTATGTGCAATCGGATGCTTTCTATAGTTTACATGCATTTGTCATATTGATTCATTAGATATTTGTAGAATAGTCGGTTTATTGAACTCAAAGGAGGGAAAGGAAGAGAGAGAGACTGAGAGATAGAGAGGGTGAGAGATACAGGCAACAGAGACTCACAATCATTACATATCAAGAATTAATACATTCATATTCCTTGAAGCAAAATAGGAATACAAATGATTCCGGTGGAATATGAGTAATTAATATTGCTTTTATGTTAATTTTGCGATTGAAACACAACATACAATAAAGAAGACCGTGTTTTAATAAAAACTAATCTGATAAAATGAACACGTTGCGAAATTAATATTTCTATATCATCATGATCTATATTGTTTATGCAAGCTTATTATTCATTTCTTGTAATTTGCAGCAATAAAACTAATCAGCGCACTTTGAACAAAGTATATTCTGCAAATGATATCTTGATAAAATAAACTACGACACGACATCGGCAGGTGTTTCAGCTATTGCTCATTCATGTAAAATGACTATAAAACACCTGAAACGGAGGCTGCTCCGACACTCTCTCAGAGCTCATCAGACAAATCCCAAGGTAAGTGTCACATTTACATTAAAGCTCTTAACGTTTTACAAACATTAACGATTTACCCGTCTACTTTAATAAGATTTGCTGAATAAGAGAACTGTTGTTAACCAAAAATCCTTTAAGCTCATTGGTAAGGAGTTATATTAGACTCTTGCGACCATTGCCGTGATTTACTTCTAAAGGTTGCGATTTCATTAAACAATATATAGATTACAATAAAACTTTACATATCTTTTTTGAGATCATACCATGCATCTATGGATTTAAATTCACTGAATTAACATAGAATCTCCGTTAAAACGGACTTTCTATGGAATTTTTTGTCGCCACTGCGTTATGGTTTCATGTAAAAATATATCGAATATTATTGTTATAACATTTCCTCCAAATAAGCCTATTTGGACACACAAACTGTGATGTTTTCGTTAACTTGCTGCTGCTTTAATCACACAAAAGCACAAATCTGGAGTCATCTTGTATTGAAAGTATTTCAAAGATATCTTTGATAGAAGGTCTGGAATTTGAACATTGTCCTACAATGGCTGCTTTGAGTGTGATAAAATTTACTGTTTAACTTTTTTATGGAACGATAACAACATTTATAACACTAAATTATACATGGACACAATACAAATTACCTAACACATAACATACTTGACCTTCTTATAAGGCAATCGTTTCAACGACTTGTAGATATGACTTTAAGAAGCGTTTAACGTAACAGCAGGATTTCCTCACATATTGAATTTGATATCGATGTCATTTCCGATTTCGGATTATTGTAAGTGACAATGTGTGAAACAAGATAACATTATCCTTTTAGTTGTTTTATTCTTCATTAACGATTTCTACTTTTATATGAGCAGAGCGGATAAAACTGACAAATGAGGATAAACTATTTACTTTGTTGTATATTAATGACACTGTTATTGTTCGATGTAGGGAGAGGGCGAGTCCTTTAAATACTGAGAAAATGGCTGCAGCCTTGGTTTTAAACATAACTATCATAGGGGAGGCTTTAAAATATTGTACAGACAGTAGAAACTTAAAATTGTAAATGAAACCACTTAACTTTGTGTCATTCTGTCATCCAGTTGGCCTTATTTAAATCCATACAAGCGTCGTTCTGGATATGTCCTTAAAGTTTTTTTTATCTCATTTCAATTTGATTCAATTTTGATCATGTTGCATTACAAACTGGTGTTAAAATTAAAGCTATGTGATGCCATGATGTTGCCCATAAAGTGCTTTGAATGACAAGGCTTTCATAAAACACTTGATTTTGAGCGTGTCCATAGAAAATTCTTGAAACCGTCTCTATCAGTAAAACGACAAAGACCTAATGAAACTATTAAAGGTGAACTAGGAATATTTTATATATACATGTAACAAGGAATTTGCGACTTTTAAAATATTGGCTCAAAGTTTTAAAAGTTTTACAATTATTACAATTTATAAAGTTATCTGTATGACAGACTCTAATGGGTATCTTATCCGGACGAGGTCGCAAATATCATGAGTCAGCTAGATACTTTATCTTGAAAAATCGTCTCTTGTTGAAATAAACCGATATAATAAATTTAATGTATAACCAATATGTACAATGTTGGTTCTGCATGAAAAAAAAATCTATGTAAACTTAAAACATATTGTACATTTAAGCAAAGCTTTGACCGGGAGCCTTATTTGTCTCGGCTTGCGGATCGGGAGGTCAAGGGTTCAAATCCCGGTCGAGTCATACCAAAGTTGGTAGTAGTGGCTTCCCTCGCTCGGGGCTAAGGGGACAGCATTACGCCTGACTCGTCGGTGTCAGTATAATGGACCGGCCGGGTTCAGTCCCTGGGCCCCTCATAAGTGCCCCTGTGCTATAATGATAGAAATGTTGCAGCACAGTATCGGCAAAAATACCGGCAAATCCAATCCCGTCCCTTATTTGTCTATTGTTGTTACTTCAAATCGAGTTGCAGCCTGTCGGTAAGATAATCTGTCTTCAGCATTAGAAGAAAGTCGGTATGGAAATGTCGACCAATAAAATGGATGTACTTTTTGTTTGAATGTAATAGATGATAGTACCATTATTTTGTGTTTTCTGTATATAGAAAACAGCTTAAAAGTTCTTCCAAAATACTGTTGTTGTTGGCGAATTTTATTTGTTAGTAATGATTAGCAAACAAAATTGTAATTTTTGAAAATATATTTTTCAAGCTTTCAAAGTTAAAGAATAATCACTTAGTATCATTTCATGTATATAACTTCTGTTAATAAAGTGTTGCTTTTTATTCATATCTACATGATTGTGTTATGTATTATATAAAATGAAATGACCGCTTTGTGTTCTTTTCTCAAGAATGTTGGTTATGTGCACAGAAGATTTCCTTTTTTCTCATAAACGTTCTTGTAACTTAGGTAAAACTTTTTATTCTGTAAGACAGTTCGTTTGAGTTGTTGTTTAACAACTGAACAATATTAAACTTTATAGTTTTAAATTGCATAATATACCCGTCTGTCATTCATTGTAGTTTGTGCCAACACAAAACAATACTTCCAAAATCGCTCTGAATACTGAAAGATTGTTTATTCGATTTGAAAGCAATTAAGAAACGTACTTCCAAATTTTAGTTTGCTTGATAAATGGAATAAACAATGACACAGCATGAACTGCAATACTACTTTTATGCATGTTAAAATTAATTATGTATTAAATAATCTTTTGGAGAATTGTAGGGTGTCGTGCGCGTGGACAGCACCTGTCTAGTAAACCTTGAGCTTAAACTCTCTATTAATTCGAATGAAAATAGATTGTATACAGTATTCCCATCTGCACGACCATGCCTTGAGTGACTATTTTAACAATATCTTACTATGCTCTGTAACAACTCGGTAAATGTATTCCTCCTTTGTCCTTCCAGAGCACACTTTTAACAAGTTAAAATTGGAAATGGTTTGCCAATATGTCTCTTAATTTTCAAGGGAATTTTATATTTTATTCTACCGATACGATATTTTTTCCCTTTTTAAATAAAAAATAAACAACACACAATAGAATCATTTATGGTACTATAAATCTTTAAGAATATGTATTATGTTGAGTACAGAATTATTTCTTACATAATTTACCAGTAGAGCATCATTTAGACTTCCCAACAAGATCATTTGGAGAAGGAGTAAATTAAATACTAGTAAGAGGTTTAGAAGGAAATATACAAAAAAACATGAAAACACACCGTTTAACCCTTACAACTCTATCAATAAATTACGATTGACTTACTGGTTCGTCTAAATTATAACGTTCTAAAAGCTAACTCGGAACCCCTACTCCATGCATCCTCGAACTTTAAGTAAATAAAGGTATGTTTTAGTGTTCATTTGTATGTAATATTTGATTCTAAACCTCATATTCAATTTACTTTATTTAAAGACCGTTGATGGTCTTTCAGTTGTAGGCCAACGGTGTTAAGTGGTTTTCTAATTTCAGTTTAATTCATCGGCGGGGACAGCTGTAGTCTTATACAGTTTGGCTTAGACGGTGTCCAGTTAAAGCAGATATAACCCTACCTAATATATGTATTGCACCCGGTGAACACATCGCATGATTACCCACAAAGTAACATTATCCTGAAACAAGACCGACCAGTCGTAAACCTTCCCTTATATATTATTGACCACTACAGACGGAACTAAACAACTACAATATTTAACGACTTCGGTATCTTGCGATAAGATGTTTGAACATGGATCAGCTCGTACCTGCAGTGAAAATAATTGCAGGGAATCAGTTTCTCGAAACGGTTTAAACGCATCTATCATAAGGCTTGAACATGTATTTCAGATGAATTTGATGATTCTAGTAGTACTGTCATTGGGCCTGTATTTAGATGTTGACAGTGTAATTGTTGGGGGTTACGGCAGACAAGCATTTGATGTTTACACATCTCAGAGACCACCAACTCCTCCTGAAGAGTTACAGGTGCTGTATTCACACTTATTTCTCTTTCACTAGTAACATATGTCATTCACATTAATGTATTTTAAACTGAAACGAATTTCAAACGAGCCAGTAACTAACATTTTACTCAGGAATGTACTCTACACTCAGCCGAATTTCAAATCATTCAGTAAGTACACCATACGCAAGAATATACTTTTCACTCAACCACCGGATTTCTTACCATCCAGGAACTTATATCTTATACGCGATAATGTATTTTACACTCAACCTAATTTTTATCCATACAGTAAAAAAAGGCAAACGCGATGACCTGTTTTGCACTAAACGAAGTTTTTAACCATTCCTCATTTACACAATACGGATTTATGTATTTTGGAGCCAACCAAATCATAAACTATCGAGTATATACGCCAAACATAATTATGTATTTCTATACACATACACTCGAATTTCTAACAATCAAGTAACATACGCCATATGCAGAAATGTATTTTACACATACAAGAATTTCTAGCCATCCAGTATATACACAAAATACAATTATCATGTATATTTATTGCACTCAGCCGATATTTATAATCATCGACTATATATGATATAATCAATAACGTAGTTTACACTCATCTGAGTTTCTAACCACCTCTATTAAAAAAAACCTACATAACAATTTGTAGATAAAACTGATTCATAACACTTATAAAAATAATTTAAATGGAAATACTCCTTAATGTATTTAGTTTTAAGTACGTCATAAGATAACATTTTACTAAAGTCTGCTTGTCCGCAATGTTGTTTTTTTTAACTCAATTATTATTGTTTTCTCAGCGATAAATGGTTTTATTTAAACAAAAGATGCTTAAGTGACAAATCAATCGAATAAACACAGGTAAAATATTTCACTCTGTTAAGTAGATGGTCAGAAATTTGGTTGAGTGTATACATTATAGCAACACTGGCACTTTACATATTTCCTTATAGTATCACGACTTTCTGGCGTAAGATTATGAAAGACTTAACAAAATCCGAGCTTTTGTGACTACATTGTCAAAAGATTATTTGTGCCAATTCACTATTGCCTTAGTATATATAATTTTAAAATAATTAAATAACAAAACAACTCACAACTTTTCTGCACTGAAAATGTACATTTAAACAAATAAATAACAACCGAAAACTATCATTTTTTCTCCATACAGAATAATTATGCATCTGTTTTGCCCCGCAGAATGAAACAGATATCGGACAACCGTTTTCCATAGAGATGGTCAATGGCAAGATGTCTGCAAATACAGGAGAAAAACTGGCCAATTGGATGGTAACACTAACCCGATTCCAATTACCACGTCAGCTGCCACGTGCATTTTAGATCACAGCTTACTCTGCCACCAAAGAAAAATCGTCAACGAGATTATGATAAACTAAATTTAAACGGGATTAGTATATTTTGAAACATTTCAAAGTTGTATACAGTTATAGTTATAAAATCTAAATATATGTTTACCTTAAAAATAAAAGTTTTACTTGAATTCCAGTAAATTTTATTGAACATGAACGTTGACATCGATCTCGTTGAACACAAGCACTATCTCCACTACGGTAACACGCTTTTCAAAACAGTAGTGGTGAGCTTAGCACAGCGCAACTTAACTGGGGTGTGGCATGTGAACCGGTTCCGACCCTCCATTTATAAGGGGACATCAGTTTAACTATACATTACATTGTGTTACCTCCCTTTTAAGTAAATCTGCGATAAATACTATAGAAATATTATGTTTTTACAAGTTTACACGATTAACTTTCAAGAACGATCGAAATTGTAAAACAACATAAATTCATAATTTATGGAATTTGATAAGTAAGGAGTAAAAGTGATTTACGCAATCTAATAAAAAAAAACTCAATAAAATATTATATTGTTTTCTAATAACTGTATAATTACTATAAATAGTAACAAAACGAACTGATTAATGGGCAGACCTGCACTAACTTTTATTACTCGCCCAGTTTATAACTCAAAACACAACTATTATACCTGTGGCCAAAGCACAGACCCAACTATTTTTAATGCATGTACGGAGAATTTCCATCTGAACTGCTGTGCATAAGTGGTTATTCTAGGAGAGTTTCCTTAGTGTTTACCCCTTATTTATAGCCAGATACATCCATACTGTGGATATGTTTTGTCATTACGTTTATATCTCATGTGCAAATGTTATTTTTCTAACTGCCGCGACGTGTTTCAGAATACAACGTCAGACCAACCTCTTACCAATGACATGGAAAGTGAGAGATTTTTGGCAGACATGGACGCTTACGATAAATTTCTAGAGGCGTTGGAAGGTGGCGACGAAAAAAAAATAAATGACACCGCTAAGAAAGCCCAGCACTACATGGTAGGTCATTAAGTTCTCATGACACAAAATAGTTATGTACCAGTGACGGGACCAGAATGGAAATGATCTAGTTTTTGAACAGACAAGTGTTTGTTTTTGTGAAATATTAAAATGACAATTACCTGAGATATGCATTGTTTTAGAGCTGAAAAATTATATTTTTATGTAATGTGGGGATTTAAATTTACTCTAAGTCTTATATGAGATTACTACTTTATTAATTAACGTGATGTAAAGGTGGCAATAGATATATGTTATCTGACTTATGGTAACAATTGATAAGTGACCGGTGGGCAGGTCTAGACTGACCATGCCCTGTACGCATGCGTATACTCTCATGATGTCACTACTAATTAGCATAACTAATCAGCAAATGAATATGTCCCCTTCCGCTATTATTTTACATACATCGCATTTCCGAATATGTATATGCAACCTACTACTGTTTAAATGCTGTTTAATACTGGGAACTGTGCATGGAGGTTTGATTGACCAAAAGCTGGTCTTTAAAAAGCTGTTTAGTGATCTAATATTTGCTATTTTCATAATATATTAATACTTTAGCAATGGGATGTAACAAGAGATCTAACAGGAAAATGCCTAGCAATTTCAAATTACTTTCGTACTGTGCCTTGATGCGTTTCTCTACGATTTACCAATTAAAAGTACCCCTGACTGTTGGTAACATTGTATTAAAAACTCCAAATTCCATGTTCTATTTTTATTAGATTATTTCCTTTAATTTCAACAAAACATCAATTTAAAGAAGGCTACCAGTTCACCATCCTGTATTTATAGAGCACAATGGGGATTACAATGGAGACAGCCCGTAAAGAGGTAATGAACTCTAAACTGGGTCGGACTGGTAACAAGGATCCTTCCAGTAAGGGTAACAGACGTGAACGTCGGTACCTGACAGATTTGAGCGATTACTACAAGTGGGACAAGTGCATTATACCGTACAAATGGAAGGCGGGCTATAGTAAGTGTTGTCTGAGGTCCGTAGTAATAAGGCTTTAAGTTTGAGCCCAAGCCCAATTAATTTGATCTTACTTTGAGTCTACTATGAACCATAAGACGACAACTGTCTGATCTTGTTTTTTATATTTTATTCTTAGATTAAATCACATTATGTATATATATATATATTCGTTGTCGAAATAGTCTTTATAATATATATAACTTAATATACTTATTATTTACACTTATTATTTGGTTATTGCATCCTACTGTTTGATTCCAAATACGCTATGTATGCCTTAGAATTACCAATGGCATAGCAATCTGAACGTGTACCAACGTATAAGATATGCTGGTTTAATCATTTAGGTGCCAAATTTAAGAATATTAGAAAGTCTACTTTTCACTTTCGAAGAGAGCTTTTAAGTTTTAAAAGGATATTACTGCACTGGAAATTTAACCTTAATTATAACTTTAAGCCCTGAGTGAACAGAGAGCCGTGTTGTCCGTTATGCGACTGTACGAATTATACACTGGTGTCCGGTTTGTCCCGTATAACGACTCCGTTCCCAGTCTATACGGCCTAAGCCACAACAACTACCTGATTTTTTACAATGGAGGAGGGTAAGAAACTTTTTCATTCAATTACTTACACCTAATGACGACAATGTTCGCCCCAATCGGAACTTAAATAGGTGGAAAGACTTATGAGAGAATTTCATCGTTCGCCACGTTTTGTTTGTAATATCCGGCAGTTTGGACCATTTTTTCTCTAATCAACCAATCGCAGTACTATTACATGTCAATATTCCTCGAAATTCTGTTTAATGTGTCGTACATACATATGAAGTGTAAGAGCAAACGCCCGACTTCCATAAATGTGCTTCCTATCCGATCCAGGGTGTGTCTTTTAAACAAAGCAATCCTTGTAAGCACTTACTTCTGAGATCATGTTACATGATGGACCGGGCAATTAGTTTATATCTATTTCAGTTAAAGTTCTGTTTGTGCTTGTTTTAATTTGCAAATAATGGACATTTAAAGCGATATATTTAAAGATTCATAGACAGATGACTTAATGTTATAAACAGCATTTTTAAATGTTTATCCATCAGAACAGTTATAAGTTGTTGTAACAATTATTACATACATGAATAGACTCACTGTCGGATACCACTTTATATATATATATATATATATATATATATATATATATATATATATATATATATATATATATATATATATATATATATATATATATATATATATATATCTCTTTTTATTAAGTTTCAGTATTGTAAATGTATATATTGTTCATGAGCAACGCTGGACTATCTACTTTTACCTACTTTTAATTTTTGTAGGCACTCATCATTTTACAAAACGATTTTAATAAACACTGACAGTTTTGTCATCCATATTTGCTTGGGTACAGTCTATTGCCAATGAAGTTAACATTTTATTGTAATTTTAATCACTTTATTTCAATGTACTGACAAATAACAGCGATATATGTTCTGACTATTACAATAGTCACTTAAATGATTTAACTTTCTATGTTTAAGCATAGCCTTCCCTCTCCGAACAACTGATACAATAAATTAATAAATTCAACAAACGAACAAAAAGACAAACATGTTGGTATAAGTATAACGCGAATTAACCAAAATAGAATTTATTTTCGCAAGATATATTAAAAATAAATTAGATTGCAATAATGGTGATTGAAAACACATGCGTAAAAACAAACGGTAAAGTAACAATGTTAAGTGTTACATATAAACAAAATTCATTATGACTGGCTCGACAATCAGACATCTTTTAGGTTATTGGTGTACGAATGGAGGTTTATTTACAGTGAGTACATAGCTAGCATCATATTAATTGTGCCTACGTGTCTTTCCGCAGGTGTTTTTCTGCATTTGGCAACAAGCGAGACCGGAATGGCCAACACATCTCGTGTTGTTCTCATGTATGTATTTAAATCCTGATTAATAGTCTTAAAAGATGATATCTAACACTTTGCTTACATCAAATACATTTAACAATATATGTTACCTTTCGAGGAAGTTAGGAAAATGTCCGCATAAAGTCCTATGTTCGTCTATGTAACGACGATAATAAACACCCCCGAAATTGTTAGACGGGAGAATTCGTGAAATAAATAAATTAATAAATCGCCCTAAATGTTCATTCTGTCTAGAAATTGATATAACCAACCAAGAGATCGACAGATCTCGAAAGAGCCCAAAACAACATTTCCACCGGAATCACCCGACAACGTATCTAGAAAGACCCTAAATCCAACCTCCAACCATAGATGCAAGTAGGAACAAATTATCGACCTCGGATAAACATGCTACGATTTTACCCCAATTAATAATGACATCGTCCGATAATTTCGTCGTCGGTGTCCTTGAAAGCCTGGGAAGCTGGCGTGATGACCCATAAGCCTTTGGCACGGTATTTGATCTCATCCACTAGCGTCCCCAAAACTCACTCATTTGATTTGCCCAGACGATATCAAATATTGTCTTAGATCGCCCTTGACATAATTATATGGGCATTGTGTGGGGTGGGGGAGGGGGCGGTGAACGTCTTTATGTCGAACTAAGACTAATGTGAAAAGGTACTGACTTATTCCGGCGGGTTTCTCTTCCAGCTCTTGTTGATCTTGTTCTAGTCGGCATTTTATGTCGTCTTGAGGTTCTGCTTGGATTTTTCCTGCCGCCCCTGTGCGAATTTCTTGGCAAGGGTAGCGTTATAGTAGTTGTTGACGACGCTAACACGTCGCTTGCGCAAAGTTCTGTTGTAAGCCCGCCTGTGAGGTCACTTAGGGAATGCCCATTAATGTTGTCATCAAAACCCTAATTCTCGCCTCTGTATTCTTCCAACGGTATTAACTCATCTATAATATATTTAAAGAAAGTGTCAACTAAGTTCAAAACTTAATACCTGTAATGTCAAGCGATTGTTTTGGTCGAAAAAGTTCCTCTGCACTGGACACCCCTGTGCCGTCACAACAAAATCAAAATCAAAAATCAAAAGTACAGCTTGATTCTATGGAACAACAACCTGAGCGTATCAGCGTATCAGAAATGCTGTTCGAAGGCGCTACCGCCTGCCAGACCGAAACTTTCTAAACCTCAAAATAACCAACATGGGGATAAGTGTGGAGGGTGTGTGTCCGGAACCAGCTGTACTCTCCAGGCATGCACCCGTATCAGCATTAGGACCAAACTTCAAAGATATGCTGCCGGGTTAGCAGGGGCCTTGGCCCGGAAGAGAAATGAGGAAAGGGTTGTTGAGGAACTCCGCAACGAAAGGCCCGACTGAACAGTTAAAACGAAGAAACTTTACTAAAACCTGCCCCCCCGCCCCCCCCCCCCCCCCTCCCTGCGGACAGGAAAGGATGACACTTTCAGTTTCTGCGGCTCTTACACAGGGGTATGATTTGTTCTCATCTCATACCGTCGTCTGGGAAGATTCCCAAATGAGTGTTTCAAGCATCACATCTTCTCGTACTTGCCGTAGAAGGGACACAGTTGGTGTTTATTATCACGAATCTTCACTTTATAGAATAATGTCAACTACAGAACCAAACGCTGCGATCTTCCACGACGCCGTAGTCATTGGTCTATCAATCGGCCGAGCCGACCTGGACTGCATACCCAAAAATTGACTTAACACCTCGAGACGTGGGCATGTTCGTTGTGAATTTGACGGTGGTCCCTGCAACTCGAGACCTATTGATAAAGCAGGATATGATTCCGTCCGATATATGGAAGTAACAGTATAAATAATAATGACTGATGTAACGATGCTGTTAGGAGGGGCGATGGCGAACGCTCTGGCATTTACCTGGGATAATGACTTGTTCATAAATGAATCCGGCGTTGAAGAAGACGGTGGTGGGAAAAAGTTCTGGTAGCCGATCACGCCAACTCTTTCTTTACATATTGTTTATATTTCGTTTTTGTTATTTCTTTTGATATTGTTTTCTGTCTTCCTTCATAAAATCGCCCTCCTTTTTGACACTTTTTGAAACCATGTTATGCAAACTATTTAAATATGCCCGTCTTTTGCGTATACCTTACAATTCCAAGGGCCTAATGGCTCTAACTGTGGTTTAGGTTGCGGGTCAGTATGAGGGCGCTGAAGTCTTAGTGACAAAACAGCCTAAGAGGTTATTGGGGCGCTAGATCGGATCTAGAAACGGGGGCCTCTGCAATACCCCGCATCAATACCAAAGACCCTATTCCATGATTATGAGTATAAAACAACACCAAACCAAGTACGTGGTGGACAAGCGTAAAACGGTCCTCGACAGTGAACACTGACTTGTGCCAGGTTGGAGACTTCATGTATAGAGAGAGTGTTTTCCAATTTCGGCTAGATCCAAACTAAACTAGGGAAGAGATTTGGTCGCCAAAAAGCTGCCAAACTGGTGTTCTGTTACATATAGCTTAAGTGGAAACAAGAGATTGACCAGTAGACAGAAACTTCTTTGTATCTTACCTTGCTTGTTATTATATTTATATAATATTTTATATGATATGTTATATATATGTATATTATTGTAAGAGGTGCACATTACTTGTTTACAATTGAAATTAACCCTCTAAATATTGACTATTGCATATTGTCTGAAATACAAGATGGTCTTTATAAGTCAATTAGTGAACTGTTATTCAATAACCAGTACGCCCAGGAGATGCCGTAAGACCATTATTGCCTACTGTTACTACAACTACTAATCACATGAAAATTTCTGCTTAAAATAAATATCAGAGCGTCTTAGCTTGATACCCGGGTGATGATGATGATTATAAAGCAATGCAAATCTATGAAGTTTTTTAACATTTAAGGTGATAAATTCCTTAAAGTGGAACCTTTAAAATAGTTAAACGTGAAAAACATTTACGCATGATTGTCATTGTAAAGTTACTAAAGAAGAAACGTTGTATTGTGGTTCTAAGTAGTTTTTTAATGACACGGCTTTCCAAAACAACCATCATTAACAAATTATATTACTTTGATAAGCAATCTGAATCAAATCCTTTCCAGAAAACCGCTCCGCTATCAGGATCTGACGACGAGTCAATAAGACAAACTTAAACTGAGTAACGAAATCTACTGCATCATCAATAGCAGCCATTTTGCGACTTTTGCCGAAAGCGTTATGCATTACGCTCTCTCATTGGTGGCTGTTATAAAAATAGTAATCAGGGAAAACCATTCTTGACGGTATTTGCAGGCCGTCATCAGATCTTACATTTGTAAGATCTGACTTTAGTAAGGTTGTTTTACATTGACTTACTTAAAGCAGATACCTTTCTTCTTGCTGAAAGGGGCTTTGCGAGATAAAACCTATCAAAAACAGTGTCAGTTACTCGTAATACTAAAAAACACAATCAAAAGTCTTTATGATTGGCATTGTTACAAATATTTAGCTTCAATTACAATGACATTAACATCACCAATTTATATGCAACATAATATATTCAAGAATATAGGTACTTCAAAATGAGATGTTCTGTAAATATATATGTCTACTTTCATTTTGCAGATATCATTCTACAGATATAAAAATTTAGAAGTCAAATATTATTGCAAATTAATATTTGTTCAGAGTAACTATGTTTGTATGTGAACGTGTGTGCGTGTGTGTTTTCGCATACTTTTATACTTCTTAACAGTATTCTAATTTGGCAATGTCCTCTGTTTAATAGGTTTTCTTTCATATATATCTATAGAAAGATCGATAGCCGGTGTCAAACAAATGGGAGCTATATTATGATAATTTAGAACTTGTTTCAAATTGTATTATTATTTAATAGCAAATTTGAAAACCCCATTTGAAGATAAATATATTTTTTATTTCTTCTTTTTATTACAGGTAGAGTGTATACATGAGATTGGTCACGTGCTTGGTGTAGACCATGAACAAAGCAACCCGTTGAGAGACGACTATATCCGAATAGAGTGGTCTAACGTCGGTATGTGATGTCAATCGACCTTTGCTTTCAACATGTCATTAGTTATGTCATTTTCCCTGCATGGCCTTTTATTGCATTTTCGTCCAAAGGGATTTATCTAAATTACGGAAAAATAAGAGCACTATAGAAAGACACTGCCCCAATGAACACAAGAAAACTATACGTATATTCATGGTACGCTATGTTCGTTGGTGTAGAACAGATATGTCGTGCTCTGATCGTTTCATATACTTGGGCAAATATTTTGGAAACAAAAAATTGTTCATCTAGTTTAAACAATATATCCCACCACGGTGAGACAACTAACTTTAAATTCCTGCATCGGAAGTAAATAGCCGAATGAATAATACTATTTACAAATAGTATAACAGTAAATGCAATCATCAAATTTCTACCTGATATATTTAATAAGCACGTAAATTGAATGTCTCTCTACCTTTACTGTTCATAAAGAGAGATCTTTGTAAAACAGTCCATACGATTGCGTACAATTAGCACACATGATACAAAGGTTATGTTGTTATTTAATACAAAGATGCACACATTCGAACATGAATTATATCATCAAATGTTAGAAGAAAATATAGACAATCCAAACAGTGATACAACGTTTTATGTTATCAAAGCGATTAATGGGTATCGAGATCCTAATAATAATATTATAGACATTTAAAAAGGCAGACAATATCCTGAAGTCATACTCACGCGAAAGACAATGCAGAAAAGATGCATGCCCTCACAACAGTAACAACTATGAATTGCAAAATTCATTATATAGAACAATGAAATTTGTAATTGTATAGAAGAAACTTTCATTTTGTTTATTATCAATCACCTGCCCCACTCCTACTTAATGTGGATTACCTGCTTTTTGGTACACTACGCTTTGCTAAAGGTTTAGAAGTTGGGAAATAGAAAATTAGCTACATCGCTTTCTTTCTTGTTTGTCTGCTAAATCTTTTGTAATTGCAAGCTGTATTAACCCCTCGGCATTTTCAAATCGCTTCTCTTTCTGCAAAGTCAATTTTTGTGGTGTCAGCTACATTATTGACATCATTAAATAAATGCAGGATGCACTCTTAGCTAGGATCTATTCGTGAAAAAGATCGCGGCAAATTATTGCAAATTTTTATTATTGCCTAATGCATTTTTTCAAGGCTCATAAGAATTACGTAACTTGCATTGCTTTCTAGAAGTTCTTGTCTTTATAAGGGCCATTTGCTATCAATTTTGAATACACACGAACTGTTTAGAACCTTCAGATATACAGTTTTGGATAAATTATGTACAACGGTCAGACAAACTATTGAGATCCTTGATTTCGTTTTATATACATTGCAAAGCAGGATGACATATACACTGCTTCTTAATTATTTTATACTGCTACATGTATTAAACTTCGAACCATTAAAATCATTACTGCAGAATAATTATATACTAACCGTATTTATCGTTTTAATTTAGAATCGTTCTGTAACAATTTGAGAGTTGACTTTGTGTGTATTGCAATTTAAAAATTCTATATAAACATGTCCAAGTCTAGTAAGCTGTAAAATATAGATGCCATAGGATGCTGCAAGAGGCGAATCACTTTTAAGGTTTTGGTTATTAATGTAAGAATACATGTTACAACAACTTTCTCTCACTGATACGTTTTTTGAAACTCTAAAATTAAAAGTAAGCGTCTTTTGCATTAGCTCTTAGGAGACACTTAAATGTGATTCACAAACCACTTAATTAAGCCTGAGTCAAATTTAAAAGTTTAAGATGCAGGTCTCTCCTGAGTTATGTGAATTATGATGTTTTGTTAAATATTTAATCTACATTGCAAGACATAATGTGCCAAGAGGCAAGAGATAAAATATTTAAAACTATCTTCTTAGCTTGTATAAGCATCGTTTGTTAAACAGAATGTTACATGTTGTTTATATTGATTAAATTTATATGATTGCCTTTTCTATCTCTTTCCCTTATAATTAACGTCATATAAATGAGTGAAGTATTGATAGGATCTGGTGTTATGTTTAACTTATAATGATGACGTATATTGCTTGCTTGTATGTGAACATTAATTTTCACACATTGATGGTTAACATACCATTTTCACGGCTCTAACGCAGTTTGAAAGACATGCTTATGCCAAAGAGATAACATGCAGTTGGTTGTCGTCATGACATAACTCGGGAATATTTATTGTTTTCAGGCCCTTGGGTATGGTATCGTCGTTCCTCTATCGTTGGCGCATTGACGTACGGCTATTACGATTCATCGTCCGCCATGCACTACTATAATGGTGTTAGTATATTAGCCATTTTAATATTCGTAATGTGAAAAAAGATGCGGCTAAATTATATCAATTAAGTATATTTAAACATATATAAAAATAATGGTATTTAATGGTAGGACACAAAAATACTTAGACTTAAAATATAAAAACCTTTTTTTAACTATATCTTTCTTGTTTGATCATGATATAATTCAGATTATTATTCTAGTAAATAGATAGACGCGTTCTCATTTGCTTGGTCTGAAAATTTATATGATGCATATTAGATGCTTGCACAAGCACATGTGATGAAATGTGTGTGTCCAATTGCCGGAACACTGTATACCTTGAAGACCTTCACACATACAAGTTTTCGCTCGAACGAGACTCTGAGGCGGGCCCACTGTTTGATAAACTGCACACAAAATTCAGTGAATATTTCAATTATCACAACACATTATCAAACTTATCTAGTACATTATAAAAAGAGAAAATTTTAGGCAAAAGTTATTAAACTAAACTATTCTCTTTATTAATATAAAGGGTTTCAACGTCAACCACCAGAATACATACTACTCTCTGGACAAGAGTCTTGACTTTCTCCGAAGCAGGGAATACAGAAACTTCTACCTCTTCAAACAAGTACACGAGACCTACAACTGTATAGGTAGCCCATTTGTCTTAATTGATTCATTACTAACTTAAGGATGAGTTAGGTATGATGCACAAAAATATCATAGTGTCATACATTTATTGTACGACAATGTCGTCTTCTTAAATTGTATCAAACATTAATTTATTCTGTATAGCAAAGCCTTAACTTTCAAAAATAGCAAATATTGTTGCAATTGTATATTTGTTACAGTCTTTGGATAAACTTTGGAAATTAATTTGGGTTTTTAAAATGAGTGTATTTTTCAGACCTTATATAGATTTACGATATTAATAGCTTAAACTTTTAGCTTACTGATAGCCTTCCCTGAATGAAGGAATTCTTCCGTATTATGGTAAGTTGTAGGCAGGGTGTAGGGATATATTAAAAGTTTGTTTGAATATTGCTTTAGGCAAAATTAATAAAATCAACCTTTCACTTTTAAGTCTGCTTGAATCCTCATGAAAATTTAGTAATATTCGTGAGTGTTGATTTACATAAGTGGCATATGACCCTTACACATTTTTAAGTTGGTACCATTCTTATCATTCTATCGCCGTTCTTGGAATAACTTTTTTTTTACATACCTTCGTATTAATATTTCACGACTGTAACCATGGAAACTACTCGTTTTAATGAAGCTCAGATGAGTTAAAAGAAGTCTAGCGATAGGATGGATGCGCAGAAACGATACACATAGCTGGGTTAAGAACCTCAAGCGGTATTTTCGTCGTCTAAGTGTTCCAATGCGGTAACTATTTATTCCTCCGTATATGTAAATAACGTCTCGTACGCGTAATTCTGCCTTTTTACATTAATTTCCTATTTTTAGATGCACGATTTGTCTTAAATGTATCAACTAGTGATGGTTTGTACGGATATTCATCCTAAAACTATTGTTTCGTTCTGTTATACAGACTATGTGTGCCCTCCTGCCCAGAGACCGGTATGTCAGAACGACGGGTACGCAACAATGCAAGACGGCGTATGTACCTGTGTCTGTCCACAAGGACTCGACCCCAAATCTAACTGCACAACAGCTCAATTAACAGGTATATATAATGTGTGCGCGCGTGCGTGCGTGTGTATGGCTGGTTTGGGTGCTTGTGTGTTCAACACCAGCCAACACTCTTTCAGACGTTGTTGGCTGGATTGTGAGGCTTAAATTAATAGGGTAGGGGTAATGACAATATGACACTGAAGGTACACTTCATCTGAAATGTAGATTTTACATACATGGCCATCAAATACCAATATATACCGTCAACATAATTAAGAATGGAATAATTACATTTGGGAGCTTACATTTGCTGGGATTGTCCCAGTATTAGCTCCATAGAGAAATAGTTACATTAAACTGTTAAAGTGGAGCAATCTAAATTGTTGTTTTTACCACTGTTGAATAATGCATAATTTTAACTATTCTAACAACCCATAACAAATCAAATATTTACAATTAACAACGGGCGTGAACTATTATTTTCATTATCGATGATGCGTACCTGTATTAACACTAGGCTATACAAATTCACACTACAATGGTATAAAAAATATACTTCATAATAGTGTACCTATATAGTATTTACAAAGCAAATATAGTATAAACATTTCAGTAATGCTTTTGGTAAATTTCTCTCGAAACTAAATAAAGAAGAGCCAGAGCGTCATTAACCGGAAGTAGAAGCAAGTATAGGCGAGTATATAACATCAATCGCCGCTTAGATTAAAACACCTTTCAGCGATTGGAAGTAAGTATGCAGCTATCAACAAATCATTAGAAGTTCTTCTATGCCTTTTAAGCTTAATAGTGTAAATAGAAATACACTTACACAGTGCTTTTAACCCCTCGATCACAGTGGAAGTTGATGCGCCTCTGTACGGTTTGACAGTTCAAATGTGTTGACAAATGCTCCAATAATTAGAAGTGGCTAAATATATGGTGCATCACTTTGAAAAAAACATAACCGATCTGGATAATCCTTTTGCTTTTAGCTGCAGGTAAGTTCATTTGTAAGGAGTTTGCACATTTTTTAAAAGTTGTTCTTTGAAATAGACTACACAGTTCTTACGTATTCACAGTTTCTGGAGACATTATTTCAGTCTATTATGTATGATTCAAACAGTCTATAGAAATAGCTATTAGCACAGTCCACGAATAAAGTTACTTTTACAAAGTATATAATTAATAAGACAAGAAAATGCAATATGCTTATAACAAATTTTTCAGAGCCATGTTCCGATAAAATCGTCATGATATATTTTAAGTCACAGTTTTTTTAATCTAGGCCAATCATATATGAACAGATGTTCGAGCGGAGACTAGTAAAATCATGCACCACTAATATAAGTGTGTTCTGTTTTTATTGCAATTTATTTATTTGATTTTTGTTTTTTGTTTTTAAGACAATTCTCTGCAAGCGCTGACGTGGCCAGAGGGTCAGTTCACTTTATTAAAGTCCGTGGACGGCTGTCCGGACGGGTTTGAGCAAGGCCATTGGTATCATAAACCGGCAGCTGGGCTCTGGGTCTCCGATCCATATCACACTGTCCCTTTAAACAAAAACTGGATCACTCATGAGTTTTGTACCAAAACCAATCCTTCAGCTGGTCCCAATTCGATCAAGTGGCCAATGGGAGATTACTGCATTTTGAGGAAAGGTGGTGCTTGCCCGGCAGGTAATTACACATAGAACCTGACGGCTTTTCATAGTGTGTGTCAAAAGTTTCATATCATGAATTGGTGTTTCAGTGTATGTATTCCTTCATTTTCTTTGAAAATGTATGTAATTTATTGTGTAAAACAGTGTTTTCAGTGACTATATTTTATATAGCATTTTAAATTTATTCTTGACAAAAGCTCAAGAAAATTCACGTTAAAGTTACATGAAAAAAAAAACAGAAAGCACATAGCTTAGGAAATAAACATCCACAATTTGATCCCTTTTAAGAGGTGTCTCTTCCTCTGGTTTACTGAAATTTCCCTTCGGACTATAAAAAGAATTCTGGTTAAGTGAATCTAGCTTATGTAAACATTTGCATTGGAAATACATTCGTAGAGTAAAGATCAAATCAAATATTTGCTGCCACATTGCAGGTTTCGACACTGGCTTTATACAAATGGACGACCTTCCCGATGATTATGCAAACAAGACGTCCGGCGTGCTGCCAGATGGGGTGTTCGGTGAAAACACCAAGTTTGAGTTTTGTTGTCGCAACGATGTGGAAAACGGCATTCCTTCAAAATTTCCGACTACTAAGCCATTCATTCTCTTCCGAAAATTGAGGTCGGGTTGTCAAGAAGTAGAAGGTATAGCTTTCACTGACCATTTCAGTATTTCTTAAACTAAACACCTTTAATTCTTTAGCTGGCGCCTCTCTGGAATGCCGTATCGTTTAAGGCACATTAATAAATAAGCAGGAAAATCACTCAGTGACTGAAGAGGCTAAAGGAGTGAGAAAATGTTATTCTATGGTACCACTAGCTATGTATTGCATACAATGCCGAGATATTTGCGATTTAACTCATGAAACCTCAGTAACTTCGGAGGCTCTATACAGGGTTTGCAATCTGATAGATGTTAGTTCAGGTTACAGGGGTGTAGATCGGACGAAATACATTACGGCGAGGGCAAGTGTCGCAGAACCGTTTCTATAGATAGTTTACCAAGCAATTAATAAATAAATTAACTTTATAAGCAGTTACTATATTAATAATTTTAAGTTAAGAGCAAATGGAAACTATTGCATTTTTAATATAATAGTTTCGATAATCGGAGGTTTGTAGCTTTGTCCCATTGTATAATCTGTATTAAACAGAAGCGCTTGTTTTGCAGCTGAATCATGTCTGCTTTCCAAATGCATTGCACAATCGACTTACCACAAAAAATTTAAATGATCTTTTTTGCTTTCCTGAAATCGCTTACAGGATAAACTTACACGCCCAAACAGCACTTTGATTATGGAGGCACTAGTGTAGCATGCAATAACAGGAAATAAAAGCTGCTCGTTGAGACCGTTAAAAGATAAAATTGCCGAGTATACCGCTGTTTAAAATGCAGCTTGCAATTATTTAAAGGTAACAGCAATTTATAGAAATGTGCAACTGCTTGACGGTGTCTTGTTTAACAAAGCGAAACCGAAAAGGTTAATAAGAAAAGGTCCTATAAAAACTTTTAACGATATTTAAATCTACCACCTCTAGATAATGGCAAACATGGTAAATGTAAATGTGACAAATACAAACAAAAAGAACAACCAGCAGTTTCCGCATTGGAACAGTCAGTCGGCAAAAGGACCGACTGGGGTGCTTAAACCTATTTTGTGGAGCGCTCCAACCTCGCACTTCCTGGAGGTTTTTCTATCAAACAAACAGTGTAAAAAATATATTCCGTCAAAGTGAGACAACTAACAATAAACACCTGCATCGGGACTTAAAACAGATCAAATGAACTAATATATAGATAAAATAACTAGTAATAAAATAAACTATCAACATGTGTACAATATGTACAGTAGATAAAAGCTTCGGCAACCTAACAGTTCCAAATAAGAGAGTAGTTTGAATAAAAGAGCCCAAGCGATGACGTGTAATAAGAACAATTAAATGACGTCATCCAATGTCATGTCGTCATATGCCAAAAGTGTCGAAAGTGAAATGGTAAAACACGAAAAAAAATATGGAATTTTAGAAAACAACCCAAACCAATAAAACAAAATGTAGTATTGTGAGGAGTTAAAAGGTAATACGTTTTAAACAATCCATTATAATAACGGTAAAAAAAACTATGTTGTACCTACTGTGCACTCTCACGCAAAGGGTATGGAGACAGCTTAAGTTGTCTCACCAATCTAGGGCACGATTGTAGAGATTAAGGAGCAAGAAATCCAACCGTGATTGTCTAATTATGGCTTAAAGTCACTGTTTTTATAAAGTTTCTACGATCTTTCGGCCATCGTGTAATTTAAAAGCAATGCAGGACCTTGACTGTAAACGGCTCAGTTGCAAGACAATACAACGAAGGATTCCCGGTTTTTTTACCATCAGCAATACATTTTCTAATATGTTTTGTAAAGAGGTCACAAACGTTATTGAGACACTTGTATAAAACATTTCCATTAACTGCAGGATGGCTTATGCCTTGCTGCATAAGTGTTTCCATACTAATAATATACTGTATAATATACTGTGCCGTTTGTTACCCGCGCACATTTATGTTATTAACCGACCGTTGAAAAGAGTGTCTAGCTCTCAAGATATGCCCTGTTTGTTTACAGACCATAGTTTCTTTGACGCCTTGAAGGTCGTTGAATGTCACTATTTTTCTTGAACCATATTGATTGCCGCCCAATAATTGAAATAGAAATAAATGGTTGTATCGTTCAAGATTTTTGAAATTCTCTTCTTCGGTGACCCACATCCAAATATGACAAAAATGTTGGGAGATCACAGATAGGCACTTTATATGTTTATTATGCAGAGATATGTCATAAGAGAAAAGGTAGTAGAACAATTAATCACTCCTGATGCACATGGCCTAATTGACCGTCATCGGTCAGCAACACTCCAGTGCCCACTTCCTTGCTTAATACCACATCAGCCTGAGCTGTATCCAGCTGGGTTGTCACATCACACACTACTACCTTTCTCGACCCATCAACCCCCAATGTGGCCACTTGAGGCCATATACGGCCACATTCCAAATTTCAATGCCTTTAATCATATCTTTATTTATTTATTTGGGTCTTACGGCACACCGACACGTAAGAGGTCATCTGTTTTCAAAGTTGTGTTATATGACATATTGAACAACTAATTTTGTTTGTGTTTTTGTTTTAAACCTTTGAATGGTCTCCTAAATATACATTAAACATATTCTAGAGACTTATAGTAAGTTTTGAAAAAAAAAGATATATTTCATTGATTCCAATACTATGTTAACGTATTTACTTTCTCTATTGCTTCATTGTTTACGTCGCCTTTGATTGATCAGCAATGACGTTTCATTTTCATTACACTGTTTGTGTAATATAATCAGTATAAAATATAATCTATCTGACAAAATCATTTTGCTAGGCATGACGTCAACACACGAATATTTTGGTTGGAAAGATGACGTAGCGGAAAATATCAGCGCTATCGAGGGCAGTGTGCCGTATTTTTATAGGTCCGGTGTAAGTTACAACCACTATTTCTGCTACTACGAACCAATAAATAAAGGTACGTTTTATTGTCTCGTTTTTAGACACAGTTTCAACCTAAGTGACATATGTTATTCTTAAATTCTAGCCATCAAGGTTTACTTGTGTATCAATTCAGCAAATTAAATGTGTTGATAGATTATTTTAATATTCTCTATGTAAAGGTATAGTAGAAAAAGCGTATTCAGAAAACCGTATCTAAAGAAAACTTGGTAAACATCCTTGACCTTAACGTTTTTTTTAAAAATATACTGACAGGACTAAGCGTTGAAAAATATGCATCTCTTAATTATTTGTCTTTTCTCTTACTAAATCACTTCAACTTAAGTCATAACTCTTTTAAAAGACAATACAGATGGTATTTAGGAATTTCGGTATATTATGTGTTAAAAATAATTGGTTTGATATAATATACCTGTTATTTGTCCGGGGGCAGTCGTATTGGCCCAAGGCGAAGACCGAGGGCCAATAAGACTGACATGAGGACAAATAACAGGGCCAATATCAAATTACTTATTTATTAACAATTTTATTAAATAACTACATGTACTTATAACATTTCATATTTAATACTTTATTATAACAAGTAACTACTGTAAAAATAACAGTACATTGCATTAATCCAAGTCAGAAAATGCTTGTTTGTGTTTTTTGTAAAATCTACACGTTGTAAATTAATAACACATTCGGTTAAACACAACCAATTCATGCTTTGAATTTTGAAAACTGAGAATATTTTGTTTCATAAATTTATGCAACCTGTCGGCGTCTTCACATACATTAAAACAGAATGGCTTCCCCAGAGTTTTTTGCTGAAATCTTTATCATTTTTTGGCCCTGACTTATTAGCCAATCAAATCACTTCAAATGTGGGATTTATATCAATATCACTTTTCAGCGGGTCGAAAAAGTGATATTGATATTGGCACTTTTTTAAAGCTGACCGTCGTGTTATTGAACGAGGCAGGTGTTTTATAGGACTATTACCGTATAGTTATTTAATAATGTATCGTAATATGCGACATAAAGATTGACCATGTTGACTTATCCATAAAATTGCAAGGAAATATTTTTCAAATGGTTCAATTTTACGCCGAATATAATAAACAAGTTCTTATGAAAACGTTGTCACGCTTTATTAAAATGTCCTGATACTAACATGACACACAAAAGCAAAAACAGACATTCTCCACACTACATAAAATGTAATATATGAGAAAATAACATTACACAGGTAATTCAAATCATTTATTATATACATTTTACAGATACTATAACGAAATAAAATCGTTTAAAGAATTAGTCATTTGAGCTTTTAAAATTTGTGTATTTTGTCTTTATAATATAAAGGAAAAACGGATCATAATAAGTAAATCTTATAAGTTACATTAATGTTCTAGTACCTGTTTTAGTAAACAACACTTCGACAAATAAGTGCATATACTTTTATTTCGTGTCTTAATAAAATGTGAACATCATATGATATTGACCGACAATTTTAGACGCATGAACAAAAGAGATAAGGTCTTTTTATAGGAGATAAATATATTTAAGTGTCAAGCGTACTTTTTTCTTACTAGCGACGCGCTGCAGCGCAACAACTATATATGGAATGCGTACTAAAGTTTGAACATGGTGAAAGTTTGTTAAGCGGATTTACTAATCGTGATTTTCTTATTGGACGACGTCTATTTATAAAATGCTCACTTAAATTTGCACGCGGAAAGTTTAGTGGATATACTAACCGTGAAAAAATACGGATCCTAATTCGGTTAACGAAATTCTATTTATATTTATTTTTATATGCCTTAAGCATTTATACAAACATGGCAGAAAACGAGAGTTTTTGGTTGATTTCTTTTATTTAAAATTGCAAAACATGTAACGTAAATGTACATATAGACTAAGTACACCCATACTTACGAAATTAGATAGAAATGATCTTTGATATGCCTAGGGGCATAGCTATAATGATACCATCTGTACGCAAGGCCGCTAGTGGGATCCGAAAATTATTGTCTTTCTAGATCGTTCGTGGTAGCTTTTGGCTACATTTCAGTAAGAACAAATAACTAGATTGTAAGTAAAATATTAGGTAACCGACCATTTGTTTGTGTCGCAATATATGCAATCTTTGTTTTCCCCAAATCACAACAGTTAGCTTGAAGACACGGTGATAAGAATAAAACAAGTGAATTATTTCTCTTGTGTTCGAGCAGCTTCTCTCTTGGAAATAAAGTATGTCATGATTTAAAAGCATGCAGAAAACCAATAATAATTTGGTATATATCGTTCTTGGTGGCTTCTATGGAGATTTTGGCATCATGATTTAACTTTAAGTTAAAATATTATGTTGGAGACATCTAAAATTAACACAAGTAATTAATCTTGGCAAACTTCTTTATTTTCAGTATTTGAGATAACCAAACACAAGTGCCGAATTTCTGGTTATGACGTTTTATGTAAATTTTTATCCACGCTAATTATTTATAAAAGTAATCAATCATTTGCTTTTATGTAGACGTTATTTGTTGTACCGTGTCCTTTAGCAAACTGTTAATGATCTGGAGAACATGAAACTCGCGTTTTCAGAAATAACAACAGACAAATGGTTTAAATGGAGTTAGTCGAGTTGATATGAAACAATCGGAAAACCAAGAATGTTAAATACCGAATTGTATCTTGGATTTATATGATTAAATTAAACAAATGTGACTAAACAAAAGTAAATGTTTATTACTAGTACGTCGTCCGAATAGCAGTGATAAATTTTATTTGCCAATTAAATGCAATCACCATTGTATATCTTGCTAAACATGAAACGTAAAGTATTTATCGACGAACAAAACTCCTAGCAAGATAAGGTTTTATTGCACGATAAAATCTGTATTTAGATGTAATGTTTGTGCGACATTAATAGATACTCGCAATGTACATAAACTATCGTGCGAATCTAAAAATAGCATTTCCGATGCTACCAAAGAAGCTTTTAAAGCATCTTTGATATGTCTTTGGACTCTGGATCGAAGGGTTTCATATGCAAACCCTTGCCCTTTTACGACGAGTTTTCAGAATGATACTTAAAGATTCGGATGGTCATTTCACCTGCATAAAAGAAACGTGTTTCACACCAAGCAAACATTTATAACATGGTTGTAGTGTCCTTGGTCAAGAGGTTAAGGTTATGGACTCAGGATCGGAGGGTTCTTGGTCTAAACCCTAGACCTGACTTTTATTACATGGACAAAAACAGAATATGTTCAGACTAATTAATTCTTTCTTACATTCAGATTTACCAAATAGCAATAGGCATATTGAATATTATTAAATATTGCTTTTCATAATAAGTAAGTTTGATATTTTGTAGTATTAACATTTCTGTCCTATATTGAATGAGATACAACCTTTCACTTGACATCGACTTTTTGTTAAGTACATATTTAACAACTTGGAAAACCTATAAAACATTGTCAGGTTTGCTTTATTTATTGTGTTTTAAATCATTATATGGTCTAAGAAGTTTACATTATATATTTTTGTGGTCATTTTCAAATAAAAGCTAAAGCTTTTCGAACATGTATTTGTGACTTGCTTCCATATTGCTTTAACCTGTTTAACTGTTCCAGCTTTTTGTTTCGCATCAAGGACTTTTCTTGTCTTTAGATTGTAGCGCCTTGTACGAGCTGACTACAGAAAATCCCCGTTTGACCATTTCCTCACCCAACTATCCTGATGGTTATCCAAAAAATATTGAGTGCTCGTATACTGTAAAGGTTAGTGCCATGTGTGGAAATCTTGTAAAGTAGTAATTACAACACAATATTGTTTTTATTTGCTCATGAAAATCAGGCTAACCAGTGTAAATTTAGAAGTTATTAATTCTCTATCCAATGAAATGTTGTTAAAATTAAATAAGCAATTACATAAATAACTAATCTTGGCCTTTGTAACAATCAAACCCTTGTTGTACGGCGGTGCAATGTTCTACCGACAGTGCCATCGATTCGTAATTAATGCTTACGTTAGTTTCATTAGCACAGCTACTGAAACAATGTTTACCCACAATATTCAAGATAACATTTGTTATAGTTTTGACGGGTTTAGCTTATCGGTTACATGAAGTTACATTAAGGATCGGTGAGCTCAGTTTTGATATTATATTTAATTTTCTATCAGCTACATGTAAGTAATGCTACTAGACATTTTGGGGGTTCTACGATATGGTATGATATGAATCACAGATGTTCAAAAATAAGGTATTTGAATAATGTAATAAATAATGGTTTCCATGGCAACCATCATTGGCATACATCATATATATATATATATATATATATATATATATATATATATATATATATATATATATATATATATATATATATATATATATATATATATATATATGTATGTATGTATACACGGGGTAGTCTAAACAGACAAACAGATTGTCAGATAATCTGTATGTACTGTATGCAACTCATTTCAATCATGGATAACTACTTCTTCTAACAAAGCTTGCTTCTAATTCTAGAGCTGTTTTCTTTAATGTTTTCTTCAGATGTTCAGATGATTTTGAACTGAATGCATATAAATGCAAATAAATGAAAGGCCTTTTTTCAAATATTTCACAATAGAGTCATCAGAAAGAGGCACTAAAATAAAAAGAAATCTATGGCAAACAAATTTTAATATATTGGTTCTATGATTTATACAATGTTATAGCTTTTGTGTCCTTGATGCTCTTTATATTTATACACACATTCTAAGAAATTAAAATTTAGCTTAATCATACTGTTTGATGCATTAATTTTATCAATCGCCATAGTCTAAAATCGAACTTCACATTTTATTACTTCCGCTCTACAAAACCTGTCAATTGTTTACATTTAAACGCCTTTCCAAATTTTGCAGGCTCCAGAGGGAACTAAAATAAAAATCGATATAATAGACTTTAACATTCCATGTAAATATCCTACACACTCCTTGGAAATCGACCGGAACATGATCGGACAGCATGGCAAAAAGTACTGCGGCACTGGCTTTGAACAAACCATTGTATCGAGTGGAAACTACGCCAGGCTCATTCTGAGGTCCAAAGAAGGTTCCGGAGACTTTAAGTTCCAAGCAAATCTGAAGCTTATCTCAGGTAAGTGCAAGAAGAGCATTGATGCAAAGCAACATTATGTTCCAAGCATTAAAATAAGTTATCTATCAAACGCTCGGCGACGACGGAATATTGTTGGTGCTTTAAAAATGTTTCACACATTTTTAAATGTCTTATTAATGTAATGGAAAGTTTTTGT
This sequence comes from Sinonovacula constricta, assembly GCA_007844125.1. Classification (NCBI taxonomy): domain Eukaryota; kingdom Metazoa; phylum Mollusca; class Bivalvia; order Cardiida; family Solecurtidae; genus Sinonovacula; species Sinonovacula constricta. The sequence goes on from CM017565.1 coordinate 20,025,279, forward strand.
AACCATTTGCTTCGAACTTGCCAAAATCAATACCTTCATATATATGATACGAAGTTGAAATAAGGCGAATGACCGGATAAGTATAGCAACGCAAATTTCTAACGAATTCTACAAATGGTGTCGCGCGAAAACGCTCACGCTAATGACTCTCATTTGTTGTGTTTGCATGCTTTGAAAATGGCCTATAAAGTTGAACACATATTAGATATCGGAAGAGGGCGGGCTTTTTGAAAACAAAAAAAGGTAGGACGTTTTGGAAATCATTTCCTGCTGTCACTGAAATGTGGATACTATAAAATAAGAGTATACGGTAATCTAGAATGTCGATCCGATTTTGACACAGAAACCACATTTTACATATCTTTTGCAGCTAAAGCATGTGTGACGTAAAGCTGTACTATAAACCAGAACCATGCAACAATTCGGGTTCCTTATTGATGAGCAAAGGGCATACATTCCTGTATGTGCTGCTTGAGAAAGAAGAAGATATTTTCATAGCGTCATTAAACATCAAATATGCATTCTTTTCGCCATTAAAACGCATTAAAAATCTACAATTGGCACACACTGCATCGTTTCATGGTTAAATTTGTAACCTGGCATTTAATATTACTTCACCAGAAAACAACTAACCACTTTCCTTTTGATTCTGAAAGCTGATCTTTTCAATTAACAATGTTCCTCGCCCTTAGTTTCGTTTACTAAGACTCGTTATTACATGAACTATTAATAGACACAACACGATTGGTTACACCCCCAAAATAGTGGAGTCAATAAATATAGATATTGACCCGCTTTCGCTGATATAAACCGGTCTATCAATAGAATGAGAAATTTCCATCAATATTATGCGCGCGCATTTACAAAACTTCCTTAGAATTGTATGCGTTGTGGGATACTCGTCCCAGACGAACAATATTCACGAAGTAAACAATGTAAATTATTTTCTTGCATTTAAGTTTAGATAATAATTATAGAAAAAAAAACTATTTATAGTTCATGTAATAAAACAGTTATTTACTTATTAGCTGAGAAAAATGCTGTTGATATTGACCGCAAAAATCGTTATTGACCGAGGCTGTCAATAACGATTTTTTGGTCAATATCAATGTTTTTTTCCCAGCTAATATGTAAATAAGTGTGTAATAGTAAATCGGTTTATTAATAACAAATACCAATGCTACTTTCAAATTGTAAAATGTCTCATTTATATGTATTACCTTTGCAACGCTTCACTAGGTAAATATTGCATAATTCATGTTGTTGTTGTTGTTTTTCCGACGCAAACATCTTGGAACGGTATTTTCAGAGTTATGTTACACAAATGGCGGTAAAGATGTCAGTTATGATGGCACAGTCAACTACACAATCAAGGGAGACGCATGTCTACCATGGAATGAAGTGAAAAAGTGTCGCTTTCATAAGTTTAGGCCGGAGTATGTATTGTCGATTTTGTCTACTGTATCTTTCTCGTGATATAGTTTTTTTTTTTATAAATATCATACTTTATTTAAAAACAACAACATCAATAGTTATTTAATTTAACTATTGGTCGAATTAAAATTGTGAAATCTAGTTTTTTTGCTGTCATGCAGATAAATATTTATAACATTTTTATTATTATCTGAAATAGTATTTTAAATTATTCTGAATTTATATTGCTATACATTAAGGGTTCTGCTTTATGTAACAAAATGACAACTAAGGATAAAACAATGCGGAAAAGTAGTTGAAATTGCATAGCTGGTAATGCCTTTAAAATATTGAACTTGTATTTAAGGAAATAAATTTATTCGAGCATTTTTAGGAGCTCACCCCTGAATGGCTTTCAGACAGTAATTAATGGACGTCGCCTTATTGAATATCAGCATGTAAATGAGATTTTAAAAGTAAAACAAATAAAAGAAAATCAATGCAACTGAAGACAAGACACGCAAAATGATATGTCAATAATCTTAAAGACATTTACACTTCAAACATTCCTTGTTCCTCATCGTGGCTTTTTTGTTTTACTTATAGAACTTTTGACTATGACCTCACGAACAGTTTCTGCCGGAACGCCGTTCTTGGAACAGACCCTTGGTGCTACACGAATGCTGAGACATGTGCTCGTGACTACTGTGATGTTTGCTTAATTAGTAAGTAGCTATTATGTCATATATCATTCAAACAACGACCAAGTATCATGGGTAAATGATGCTTGGTCATTTTTGTCTGAACAATATATGACATATATTTATTTAAACAGTACTTTGAGGTAGATCTGCTATTTAAGTACGTGTAATACTTATTTGTAAGCATGTAGGCTCTCACTAACAGACAAACAATCAATAACGTCAAATATACTGTTTTAAAGGCACTTAAACGTTTTAAGCCAACTTGTTTTAAGCAGCGAATTTTAGCACCTTGGGTGGCTGCTTAATACAGTTTTAAATGTAATTAGAAACTGTTTATTAATTCGTTGCTGGTCTCATTTAATATCAGTAAAAATAACATTTGGGGGGAGAGATTTTATAACATACATTTTGAAAAGAAATGGCATGTGTTATGCATTATCCTTATTTGTTAATTTTATCATATAAACTAATAAAACCAAGACCTTCAGAAAAATTTCCTTGATTATGATGAAAATGAATGCATGAGAAATGTGAACTCACGATGACATGGCATCAATGCAGACAACCCGTCCTGGGAAAGTAGAATAATATCTGAATAATCTGGCCACATCAGTTCAACATGCATATGTTTTAACACCAGGGAACAAATTTCCAGCTGAGAAGTATTAAGATAATCGTATATATATATATATGCTGTAGATAATATGATTTTTCTTTAATGTTTAAGAAAACAGCATCCTTTGTGTAAACCAAAACCATAATAAACACCATGTTGTAGAAGAAGGACTGTATATGTTATATTATTTGCAATAGTTCATGAATTTGTAAGCACAAAAAAAAGTAGTAAGCACTTATATGTTTGTGTTAATAAATCATATAATATATTGAATATCAATATGTATCGATATTTCTGTTACTGCCCTGTTCGTGTTGTTAGAGACGCAAAAAGCTACAAAGATTATCCATAAATGTTATGACCGCGATTAGTTGCCAGATAATCAAATTGACTTCCCTTAATCCATGTCTAAAACACGAGGAGTCACAACTTTCCACATCTATTTAACCCAAATCTCTCAAGCTTACTCATTCTTCGACCATACTTATTTCCCATACAAATCGTTCTCTTTCTAATGCTTTCATTTTAGTTGATCAAAAGCTCACTTAACTCAATGTCAAAATGAAATCCTATTTTCCTCAACATTATATTAACAAGTCAAATTATCTCAATTTTCTTTTGTCTTTTTATATCACGCGTGACATAAGGTCAAAACGTTCTTTTCCTACCAAGCTGGTAGGCTAAACTGCTTCTTGGCTAGATAAATACTCGAAAAAAAAAACAATTAAAATCTTCAACATAATTTATATTTAGAACTGTAGTTATCACTTGTTCAATATATTCAGATGAATAAAAAAGAATAACGATACATAAATAAATACGAATGCAGATCGTCCAAAAGTTCTACAGATCGAATACATTCAATTTGCTTAGAAAAAATGATTCTGTAAGTATTCTGAAACAGACAAATTAAAGCTTCATAGTCTCTTAATACAGTATGACGAACACAAGACAAATGTCTTAATGTGATAAATATAAGCGATGTTCACTTTTTAAAAGTTTTGTGTCCAATGTCTAAACAGAAAATTACATTCGATCTCTTTTATCAACTAATACTACTGAATTGTAGAAAGCAAAATAAATTCTGATTAGAGAAGTTTCATCCCGAACATTTACAGGTATCAGTCAAAGTAAATATGTGTTTCAGTGCGGTGTTACGACTTGTTTTCCGACTGCGCTGTTCTGATGAAAGATCCAAACTACTGTAACAACAACAAGGACGGAAATGCACATAAAGGCTGTCGGAAGTCGTGTGGTCTTTGTCCTACACAAGAAGCAAAGACAGTGTCAGGTAATATGTTTAACAAGATATAAAATCGTAACCCTAGTTTGCACATAAACAATTCCAGATACAAATGCATATATCGACCAAAACACATATAAGCCCATAAAGATATCCTAACCAGCTATGTTGGTAATTTTTTGTTAAAATAAATTGACTCGATGCAAAACAAACTATTATTTTTCTGCAGGTTGATACAGTAGCAACACATGAGCTCGACGAATCCCTTATCTTCGTCAAAACGTTTATAGTGCAACGTCACTGCTTTCACTGTAGGATCCTGATATATCATGTTGTACATTTGGGTAACTCGCATTTAAACTAATGAAACCAGCTAAGTTACTTTTTAACCCGGTTACGAAGACAAAACCAAAAGAAATAAATCATCACAGTCAAAAACAAATTAAGTAATATATATATTTATATGTAATATTTATAGTTGTTCCGCCAACGATTCACATCTACCCCGCGAGCACCGGTACTATTTCATTGCCGTCCCACGCAGTCAATATCGAGTGATTGTAATTTTGCACGGATTTTGAAATCCGTTCAGGGTTAATCGGGGGAAATGTCAAAAATTGCTCCGCTGATTTGTACGGAGTAAGAATAAATAATTAAAATAAAAGCCAATACAAAGGATGCAATTATCACCATACGATCTCTAGAATTTTATACTCTGAAGTTTATTATAATAAAATTTACGTATGAAAATATCAGAAAATACGTTGACATGATTCGGCATTGCGCTGGTACCATAGAGAAAAACATTAAATTACAGAAAAAAACAACGTTGTCAGGACGTATATATATATTTAGTGCATTTTTACATTAAAAGCAACAATATGAGCGCAGCGACTATGCTTCAAATGCACAAAATTATTTTATTATATAACCAGATTAATTAAGATGTATTTAAATTGCAGTGATGAAAATGTTATTTTTGGATATTCATACTCCAAAGCAGTTCTGAAATTACCGGGTCTTTTCTAAATACCTGCATTGCCTTACGTTGCTTTGGTAGCACATAGTTGTTTGAAATATAATAATATTTTCCTATTTTGTGACACAATCTTAACTATCTTTGAGCATTGGCAAATAAGTCGTTTAGCCTCTGTGCATTCGTGTCCATTATCCACAATTCCCTAATGATCATTCAGTAGAAGAAATCATTCAGTAGAAGAAACTTTGCTGAAGGTTTGCACAATTTCTTATCTGCTTCAGAGGTCACGTGTCCCCCTCCAGAAGTTGTCGATTCAATCAACCCTTTTCCGCAGAAAACGCAGTATCAATTCGGCGACCAGGTGCTGTGAACACTTTCTAAATTGTCTGAGTAAAAGTCTTTTTACATAACTTATCCAATCAATGTCATTGTAAAAAAGATGAGTTGACTTACTTCACACACGAGTGCATACATGTTGTGGAAAGATCCCTTGGCTTATTATGCCAAGTCTATATTCCGTAAGTTCGTACGAATTAACACTTGTTTCATGTCTTAGATATGGGTAATGGATTTTTACAATTATGACAATATGATGTGGTTCTTTTTAATAATAGGATTTATTTATTTATTAGAGGATTTTTCTTTCCTGTAGGTTGAGTATGTGTGTCCTAACGATGGAGCTCGTAGAAACCGGACATGCACATCCAGTGGCCGATGGACGCATCTAGGATTTGTCTGTGGTGGTAATGATATTCGGCACTTAACTAAGAATAAAAGCATTTACTATTATATAAACAACACAAATGTTAACGTTTTACATTTGAATTAAATCTCTCTTAAAACTAGCTGAATCGGTGTAGACACATTCACAGTATTAAGAAATGTTGTGGGACTGTCGTAGCTGGCAAATTGGCTGTCTCTCATCTCACTTACCGTTTGTTTTACAGCCTGTCCTAACGGCTGGGGATATGTTGATGGTCGATGCTATAAGTGGTATGACGTGCGTAATACCTTCGACGAAGCCCAAGATCTGTGCGACGGAACGATTCCAAAAAGCTCTCTTCCGACTGTGTTAACCATGAATCAGAGTGAATACATCATGACCATTTACATGTTTGACAAGTAAGTTTGAATACATTTCATAAAACAAAACAACTGCGCCGCCTTCAATCCCGCTCTGCCATAATAAAAAAGGGAAAACCTTGTATAACTTGCTTGTTTGTTCTCATGAAATTCTAAGGGTAGTGCCACGACTGGTTAGCCTGGTGTCTGAGTTTTGTGATAGTGTGTGGTGTCATTTCAGCTGTTTAAGTCACCACCGTATCTGCGCCTCCGATAAATAACGTCTTCAAGTAGTCTAACGAATGTTGGCAGACGATGAATCTAAAAAATAAACAGCTTCGGGGTCAACATTTTCTGCAACATTTAAATTAATTACAAATACATAACCGCATAAACTAAGAATTGAACTATTTAGTTACAGAGAATACTCCCCTATTCAGTCTTAGGCAATGAAACCTTTTTGATAGCTATGACACCTATTATAAGTATTATGACATAAAATCAGTATGACTCCTTTGCAAAGTAACAATTTATTGACGTTTTAACGGACTTTTACGTCTATTTTGTCCTGAGGCTCCTCTAGGTCACTTTTGACAAAACATGAGTTGAACTCGTGTCATTTGCATGCCGTTGGATTTCTTCGCCTTAATGAGTATTTACATTAAGTTATAACCCACCTGGTCATGTGTCAGCTGAGTTGTGCTGAGTAATGTAATTCTCAATAGTATGTATGTATCCTTATGTGCACAGTTACGATGACAATAAAAATGACAAAAATCTAAATAATTTTTATAACATATTAAACTAAGGTTATATCCTACATTGTAAATGGTGGCAGAAAAAGAAATTGTTCTCCTGGCTTCTTTGAGATACTGGGAGATGAGAGCTGTGTCTACGAACCATAATTCTGTCCCCTAAAAAGCCGATTTATTGCTTTTTATTGTCTTGGTCCGGACACATTATACTAAACAGAGTTGCAACATTCTGGTGAAACCAGCCCACTTATAATTAATCCTTTAAATAGCAATACTTGGAATAAGAAACATAAATACAATGTGTTCTATTGCTACATTGATATCATATAATATTGTTCTTTGTACCTCTATAAAAAAAACGACCATGCGTTCATGCATTGTGCTTGTGTTGTTAGAAATACGTATCTTTTTAATATCTTTAGAGAGGAAACTGGAAATATTTGGATTGGCTTGAGCGATAGAGAAGTGCAAGGACAGTTCCAGTGGCTGGATGACACCGACTCTTCAAATCCTAGCTTCTGGACCAATTGGGACACAGGTATGTCTGCATGAACGAACGATAATGTTGGCTCTTCTCAGGATAGGATAGCGTTGTGTTTGTCTCCCAGTCGGAGCGGTTTGTTGTTGTTTTGACGTTTGTTTACGTCAAGCAGCCTTCCACTTAGTTCTTATAAAGCTTATGTCTTCCGTCTTTTTACTGTGCCGTAGTTATTTATAAGTAACAGAAAAAAGTCATGACGATAAAATGATGAGAAACAAGCTGCTTCATTCGTAGAAAAGTAAGACGATGTACGTCAAATTTATATGAGGTGAGCTTAAATGGTTTGGTTTATCTTAATAAACGCCACGCATACGATTACGTACGTTTATAAAATTATTCGACAACAAATGTACGTGCCTGTAAAGTATAACTAACATCTATTGTTAGTAATGTTGATGATGGATGATGGCGATTATGATGATGCAACTTTTCCAGATGAACCGAAAGATACAGGCAATTGTGTGATGATGGCTGGGTCCCAAAAATGGCAGACAGCCAGTTGCACGGACAAAAAGTCTGTTGTCTGTCAGTTCAAGCCCCTAGGTAAGTGCTAACCTACTAGAAACTGGTATTTTATCTAACTTTAGATTTCCTACGCAAGTTTCTAATTAATTATACGACTTTGACTATGCATTTCTATCAGTTAGTCTTATTGTTCTATGTATTTCCTTTCCAACGAATTTTCTTCGCATAGCCCGTACCACATGCGGGGATCAAATACGAAACTGCGACGATGTGATCCGAGCCAATCCGGATGTGTGTGTTCGGCAGCCAGACTTTGCTATTGCTAACTGTCCGAGATCATGTGCTTATTGCACTGACGAATCGACAACAATCCCCGGTACTTGCAGCTTTCCAGGACTTCCTCAACACACTGTATTGACACACCCAAGCCAAGGTGGCGACATTACATCAGCGCAGTTCTATGAATTCGTGTGTGATAAAGGTTACCTCTATCAATCCGGCGACTTCCAGCGAGCTTGCCTCTTGTCCAGCGAGCTTACGGGCAAGCCCCTGGTCTGCGTAGGTAGGTTGTCAGTTATCTTGTGCTGTCTTTATTATGTCTTCGTAATTTAATGGGGGCATATATCTGAGATGATTAGCGTGAACTAAATAAATCGGTCAATTTTTGCTAACCTGTCATAACCCGAAACATTGTAAGAGTTTTCGTGCACTTTTCTGCAACGGTCAGAACTAGGGATGTAAATCGAATCCTAAAACGATATTTATTTTTCGTTACGTGTATTCGAATCATATTCTAACTAAGAACGAATGTATATGATAATATCACATATCACATTAATTTTTCATTAATTTTACCGTGAGATTTTGCATTGTAAAATGTTTTATTTCTGGCCATAATTGACATTTCTAGCCCTATTTAATGCAGAAACAGCGGAAGATTTGTGATTTTATCATAGCCTTTAATTTTAAAACGACGATATCTTTTTTTTGAAATACAAACGGCAATATTATCAATCCACCATTATCATGATTTTGGGACAGAATGGTGTTTCTTTACTCGGTCAGCGGTAAATTGCAAGAGAATGCTGTCAATGAAGAATTCTAGTAAATGTGTGAACAATGTCATTGTTCCTTAACAACTATTATTAACATTTAAACTCTTATGAAACAGCTTTTAGTAACCAATCAACGTTAAGATGGCCTGGAAAGCCCCGTATAATTTACGCATTCCTGATAAGTCACCTTAAATTTGGTTGTCTTTTTGGTAAGTGTTGTACTTTGTACAAAATCATTTACGGTTTACGGACATGTTGCGTACATATTTGACTCATTTGTGTTAACATATGACTTATTAAATTAATGAAGCTACTTATGTTTTTTTAATGTTAACAAATCGATTTAATTAGACAATATCATGATTGTATTAGATAGAATTGTACAAACAGCTCACAATTTTAATATTTAATCTACTAACCGCAATGTATAACCACAAACAGTCAGTAAGGTTCTGTGAACTAATCTTATAAAAAATATTTATATATATAAGGCATTTTCAAAAGGACAAAATACAAGTAAAGTCAAAGAGTCTATTGACATAAGCCACATTTTGGCCATCGCCAAGTAAACATGGATACATTACAAAAGATGCCTTACAAAAGATAGCGGTGCTAAAATATAACAAAAATATAAACATGTAATCAACATACACGGATTAACAGAAAAGTATGAATTTCCTGAAGAAAAAAACAACAGCACATAGATCTACGTTAAGGTCTCGATCAAAGAAAGGTGAATAGTTGATGCTTCTATTCTATGGGGATGGTAAGCTTACAACTCACCCGTGTACTTTTATCGAAAGCATATGGTCAAAACACTCAGACCTAGCTTATTCGTACATTAAAAACAGAAACAGTAGAATGACATCTAAACGACAGTTTTGACGAAGAAACTTAGCTATGTGGATACTTAAACACAATCAAGTAAGTTTCAAAATAAAACATGCCATACATTGTTTATGTGGGTTTAATATATGCCTTTACATTTAGTTTATAATTTCGATATCAAATACCAAGTACAAAGATAAATTAGTTGATTAGCCAGTTAAGTAACTGTTGTTGCTTCATTTCTTTTCATCATGGCTTAATATATTTAGACAAATTAATAGTTATTTCAACATTTTCACAGTATATTAGTTGTATAAATTTATTCATTGATGGCCATGTAATATAGTATCTAGAAAAGTATTTGGTTCTCAAGTCAAGGTATAAGGGGCAGATAAGAAGAAAATTATATTCACTTTCAACGACAAAATACAGGTGGTGCTGGGTCGACTGTAAGATAATCAGATAAGAACTACAAAGGTTTTATATAGGGAAACCGCTCAAGTGTACAGCCAATTAACGGTCTTGATTGGTTGGTGGTCGGATTGATGTTAAATTGCGATTGGCTGATTATCACTACGACTGTCGCATGGGCGTTAATCTGAAGAAGCCATAACATGCCAATTAGGGACATTTAGTTACCAATAAACAAGTGGCAATTAGGTACTTTGATTTGCTAGTGTCAAGATTACTCGACTGTTGATAAACTGAATGAATAATTAAATATGTAAACTCGTGAGTTTTAAGTATTTAAAGTAAACCTATGACGAACAATTAAGGGTCCTTATCTTTACACCTTTGTTACTTGGAGAGACTGTATCAAAAACCCAGAACAGAAAATCGCAGTGACAGATAATAACAGATGTCGCGGTATTTTATAGGAATAAAATAACAATTATAAAGTCGACTGACAAAAACCGAAAGTAATTACAATTACAGTTTGCTTGGCAGTGATCTAGTTGTGCTTTCAAAAAATAAAATAAAAACTGGTGGCCTGTTATCGATAAGTATAGCCTTATATAATGTATTGTATATTATACACACCAGCCGAAGCTGGTACAGTCAGTATTACGTAATTGCTGTATCACCCACTCATATTTGTACAACACTTTGATATTTTTAATAATTTTCAGTACTCTGCTAATGCACAACTTAATGTTTGCATTTTTTAAAACAAAATTTGGAAGAAAATGCAACTACGAACATTTTATTTTGCAACTAGTTTGTATGCAGATTTCAAAGTTTATCCTAGTTAAGTTACTCTAAGCATCATTAATGTTTTGTACAAACTTCTGATCAACTTGTGAGAATGCCTGTCGATACTACTTTGGAAAATGTCCAACATAGAGTTATACACAAAAAGTTACAAACTTTCGGGTGCCTCATCCGATTTTTGGACAGTGTCTTTAAAAGAACTAGAACTCCGCGAGTCGGATGTGTTGCCTGACGAAAATTTTGTTAGTCAACATAAAAAAATGTTAATTAGGTTTTTGTTGTACAGATATTAGCAATGTATTTGCAAAATTTGCTAATTGCCGAAGCATAAAAATGACGTGTGTTTATTATTCGTTGGCAATTGGTTGCACAGCAGTATGGTGATGTGAATGGGTCTAGGTGGGAGAGGGGGCAAAGAAGGGGACTATGCTCGGTGAAGTGATTTCATGCTATTAAGCAGATGGCAATTCGTTATTAGGAGACATGACGCACCCCCAGCCCTCTATCCTAGCGCGGGCGCGATCACAAATCGCCAGCGTCTTAAGTCGTTTGGACACAATACGATCAATAAAAAATACCCTTTCAATTTTACTTTAAACTTAACAAAAGTGAAATAAGAATGATAAAATATTGGATACCCAAGATCTCTATTCGACTAGCGACTTGATACTCAATTATTCGTTAACATCCCTAGTCCTTATATCACATTGACAATCAATCGTACCTACTCGGCGATCTCCGACAAGCTTCGGAAATATCGCCTCGGATGTAATTGTAGGAATACACCAGTTGGTGATTTGCCCCGGCGAATAACTTCTCATTGCATTAATGTAAACAAAGATTGCTGACTTTTCAAAGTGCATGCAGTACGCTTAAAATATGATGGAGATTCAACACTCCTTGAAAGAAGAGCAGATTGCTTCGTTGAAGAATATTTTTAACTTAGTTGATACTGTATGTATATTACCAACAGGATTTGGTAAAAGTGTAATATACCAGTTATTACCCTGCATGCACTCGGATCACCGAAGCTTGCCGGAGATCGCCGAGTAGGTATGGATTTTGGATGTAGTTCGTCAATATGGCGGCGGCAGCATTATTTCCGAGGTGATTACGTTGACGGAATTACCCGAGAAGTTCCGAGTGATTGACAATATGTACTACCCACTCCTAAATTTGTAATATTGACATACCATTTACCAGGCAGGCAACAGTAATACGTTAAACATTTAAACAGCTTCAATATCGGATGACCTAGACGTCTAAGTCTCCGCTGTTACGCCATACAAGCTGATTCGCTAAAATTGGCTCTGTTATGTTGTGTCCGAGTTAGTGGGCGTTTCTTTATTACAACTGCTTATTGTAACATTAGAAGCCAAATTCTCCGATGTTTTATGGATTAAATATACATTACTGTCCCTCTGGGTGTCATGTAAAACGCCTGTCTTCATTTTATCAGACCTGATCATTTGCATTGACTTTTTTGTCATTTTTTCCTTTAGAGAACATTAAAGTAATCTGAGGATGTTAAGACCAAAACATAATTTTATATGTTGTGCTGCCTCACCTCCAACAAATAAACCTTTGCATCTTTCTTAAGGATGTTTACATTCATGGCCATGGGCGCAGGTAAATGCATTTTGTCATTTTGCCTTGTTCTCAATGTATCCGTATCTTTATTACAATTGCAAGAACCATCCCTAATTGAGAAACCCGTAAATGGTGAGGACATCAGATCCCGGGATGGCAATTTCGGTTCAGCCGGCTATATATACAGTTCCCTCAACCCCGACTTCCATATTCGAGATGCTGGCAAACTCACCAAATGGCGTTTCTACAGTACATACAGTGGAAAAATTGCTCTTCAGGTCTGGCGTAATCTCACTCTGACGTAAGTAGTTGTGTTCTTTCTGCAAGTAATAAATAAAAAAAAATGTTTCTTTTAAGGTCTCTTTGAATAGGGTTTTGCAATTGACTACAGTGAATAAAATATTCACTAGATGCAAGCAGTTCTTATTTGATTTCTGGAAATGTCCGCGTATTGAAATGTCGATGATCTTTAAAACAACAACTTTGAAAATGACGAAACTAGTTCAAAATAGGCAAAAGTCAAGATAACGTCACCATAAAAACATGTGAAAATAGCAGCCTGCCTCAAAGAAACCAACTACCCATTAAAATTGGGAAAATGTGTCAATAATTTCGAAACAAACGAACGTTCTGAGTGTGACTGACCGAAGCAACAATTATACTAACCGTTGTATAGATGTGGAGAACAAAGGTAGACTAAAAAAGCTCTTTGCAAGAACAAACAGGAAATGCAAAACATGACTTCCATTAACTTAATCATTCGAAATATATAATCTTAAAAATAAGATAATTATTAATCTATTAACAAGACCCTACCGCATCAACACAAAATATACAACTTGAAGATCATATATGCAGCATTGTCTTGTGAAATCGGTTTTAACCTTAATAAGAATTTCAAATGTAAGCTTAGAATATGATGAGTAAAATTGGTTATTAGGAAACCATTTTGTCTCCTAAGAAATGTAAAACAATGATCTTCTTCATATCGACATCAAATTATAATGTTAAAAATTGAACGTGTTAGAGCAGTCGTTAGAGGGTCGGCTCCAGGTACAGGAGGCTCGAGGTTCGAACCTAGGTCGCGATAGTTTAAAGTCATGAAAATGGAAGTGATATAGCTCCCTTGCTTACGCTCAAGCAAGTATAAAGTAGTTCCACGACTGGTTGGCCCGTTGTCAGGATAATATGACAGACTGTGGTATCATGCACGGTTTTGACGGCATGCTATATACAGTAAAGCCAGCACTATATCTGCTTCAAGTTGACACCGTCTGCAGATAACTGAAACACTGTTGGTACTACGATAAACCCAACAAACAAACAAGAAGATAATGTAAATGTTCTGCTTTACACGTCTTCATATTAAAGGACAATTTATAAAGCGTATGGCGGGTCTGCACGGTGATCCTTTGGTCAAATGCATATTATAATATAGCAAAGTTGATTGCAAATAATATGGCGTCTAAAAATACATTACGATATATTACGACGGATGCAACGGGTCAATGCGTGCGTACAATGTATCAGGATTTGTTTTGTTATTTTCGTTTTTAAATGGCTTTAAGTTTTGAAAGCATTATTTATTTAACACTTTTAAAACTTGTACATTAAGTCAAACATTTAAACTGACCCATTACCAAACTATTTCTTGTACGTTTTAGATAAACAGGTGCGCATGTTTTATACTGGCATTCTAAACAACGATTTCCCAATATTCTTAATAATGCGATAATTAGGCAAATTAAGATTGCGAAAAAAAATCGAACTAATTTTTTAAAAGTGTGCTTTCTTTTGTCAATATGTCTCCTCGTGCGCACGCGCTCGTGTTCGCGTATGTGTTTGTGGATGTGCGGTTCTGGCCCTGTCTGGATGTAAGCGCTTCGAGAAAATAAATATGGGTTATTTAGCGACTTCTGTTTTCAGTCGGGCATGGAGGAAACTGTTTTGACAAGAATAAGATCATTTGGAAATTTTGAAAAATATACATATCTTATTGGACTCGCTTTTAGGTCAGTCTGGTCAAGGTCACGATGGTCAATAATGAATCTATATGATTAGTTATTGGGATATATAATTTAAAATACACATACGAGATGGGCAGATGATATATACCATAACTTTTATCGTCAGTCAGGTCAAAGTCTATGCCAAAGTCGGTTTTACCTCGATAGTTTTTTTTTCAATAAATATTCATAATATATGATTGAGAACATAGCAATAGTTGGAATGTAGATACTACATGTATATGGGAAAAGAAAGTGTGGCAGTGGTTTGTATGGTTAATTTTTGAAGAAAAATCACAGTTTCTAAAAATATCTGTTGTTTGCATACAAAATATTGAGCGAACAATGATTTTAATATCACCAAACGTGTTAATTAAATTTAAAGAATAGACGGAAGTTTAGATGGATTTGGGCTGAATTTTTACATTTGTCGTGGTCTTTTTCCGCTTCGTTTGACGCGTTATTTCTTATCCAATCAGTCCATGCCGAAACTGTGTTTGTCACTTCATCGTCAGATATTGATTTCACGGCTATTCTTCTTTTGTAAAACTGGGGTTTTCACAAGAGGTGCAAAATGCAAATAATGGAATTGCTCAAACCTCTTAAAATTTCAGATCCGGCGTGTTCGTTGGGCAAAATATCATCGACAACACCGGCGATAATCGAATTGTAACATTAGAGGTTCCAGAGGCCGAGCAAATTACTGTTCAGGTAATAAATAGATGCTTAACAAAAAATTAGTACTTACACAGATGCCACATAGAAATAGATTCCATTTGCAATTTCTAGACTTCGTTGCACAACGCAGTCTTTATTGGCATTTTAGCTTAGACAATTTTAAGAATGTGTTTACCTAAATGTAGTGTAATAAATAAAAACAATGATGGTCTCATTGCGACAACATGTTTTCCGCTTTATTTTTACATCGTTGCCAGAAAAAAGCGTTGATTTTGAAATCGTGGATTTTACCGAGGAGTAAAATATGATAGTACTGATCATTTACAACTAATGTCGTTAAATGATGTATGTACACGTATATATTGCCGTTTTCAGGGCTTTTTGAAAATCATTTTTGAGAAAGAAACACGTTAAGTCCATGAAGAATGCCAGGTCCACAGTCAAACAGCATCAACTGAGACTCCACTTATAGTGTACCTATTTTTATGTCACCAGGTTAACGACAGGATTGCCATCCACTTCCCGAAAAGCGGTCAGACGAGGCTGTCCTACACTGGGTGTGATGTCAATTATCAACCCATCAAAGGTGAACAGATAATAAGTGCTCAGAGCCTTGTGCCGGTAAACCTTGTACCGGGTTCGAGTTACGAATTTAACGGGAATACAGCCGCATGCAAGACATGGTCCCTCAACGCCTGGGTAAAATAACCATGGCGGATTGCCTTTAGAAGTTGCAGGTACTGTTCTTTACACTAGGGGTTATGTTAGAAGCACTATAATTATACTGACACACTTACTAAATCAAATATCAATAAAGGCAAGTCAATATAGCTGCAGATTTGGTTCTGAGAAATTCCTACTGTATATATTTACACAATATTTCTGACGTCGTCCAAAACCTAAGTCTATAAGCTAGTTCCTACGATCTAAATAACTTGCACGCATGTTAAGTTCAAAACCAATAACATAACAATACAATACTTAAGCTCTCTTTCTTTTTATCTCCACTTTTTTACTAGATGGACAGATATATAGAAAAATAAATAAATATAGACAGATATAGATATCTATAGATGGCTATATAGAGATATGTCACAATTTGAAAAAACGGTATTACAAGTTATCTCGATTCTTTAAATACATGTCATTGCCTGTCAGAACTGCTGTTTTACGATCACAATGTCCTCATGTATGATCCAGTCCTTCGGGTACTCGATATTAACGAGACATTTAAAACAGATTGAAAACCTCACAAAAGTTTAACATGTATTTATTCACTACGCGTACCCGAAGCTCTTACCGCAATCAAACATGCTTTGCATTTTCTTTTACAGACTTACTGATAAAACCATCAACAGTTTTTGTTCAAAAGCAGCAAACGGTTTCATATGAATTTATTCGATTACTTTGTATTAATTAAGCTTGTCACAAAAATCTTCGCAAATAAACTTAAAATGTGTGTTCTGTTGTTATTATCATGACGGTCACTAATACGATGCTTTTCCTTTCTGAACAATGCGAACTTTTGTTAACTCTTTTTGTAACCCCACAATTGAAAATCCACCATGGCAACTCCGTTCCCCTGATGTGAATTTAGAACTCTGTTTTAAAAAAAAAGTCGAACACAGATCCTTTGATTTTACGAACCGAATTTCTCGAACTCCGTTGCAAGTTCTGATCACCTTCATATATATACTGATTGTTCAAAGACGGATACTTACGTTGGCTGTACCCTTTGTGCATTCAACAAAGACTTCCTAACAACTCGTCTATCTTCACTGCCGAAATCTAGGCTATAAATCTAAGTCTTGATTTCATTTCAGAACATTCCAGTGAAAACTATGTGATATTTTCAGACTCATTATCTGTATTGCAGAGCATAAATTCACTAAATTATTAAAATCCGCATATTCGCACTGTTCTTGTTAAGCTTCAAAGTTTATGTGACGCTAACGACATCTCCTTCTGCTGGCTTCCGAGGAAACGAGGATGCAGACAAGAGTGCAAATCTGCCTCAACCCTCACTGAGACAGATCTTTGCATCCCACACACTAATTTTAAATCCCTTATTAACTACTTTATTTTAACCAAATGGCAAACAAATTGGGACAATACTATTTATAACAAATTA
Source organism: Sinonovacula constricta (assembly GCA_007844125.1). NCBI lineage: Eukaryota > Metazoa > Mollusca > Bivalvia > Cardiida > Solecurtidae > Sinonovacula > Sinonovacula constricta. The sequence goes on from CM017565.1 coordinate 20,042,557, forward strand.
CACGCAATTAAACCTAACGTCGGTGCCAATGTCTCCTTTTGCAGAGAAAATAGGCGGGAGGACGTGGCTCTTACCCGCTGTCGCATTGAACAGACTAGATTAATTCATTAATATCTTTTAAAAAAGAAGCTCAACAACCTGTATGTGTTCCTTGCCAGGAACCACTAACAGTAAATCATATTTTATGACATTGTATCGACACAGACCATATTCGGTCCAAGTATTTTAATACCAATAACATGAATGAACTGTTTAAAACAGTGTCAGAGTCTAAACTTGTTTGCTTCTTGAATGAAATTAGTATATTTAATAAGTTAAAAAAATAATATTTAGCAACCGCTATACATTTTAAACCGTTTCATATATTAACCTATTTTCAATTATAGTTCACATTATTTTAACCTAATCCAAATAAATAAATAAAGTATTTCAGACACTACTTATGGTTAATGTAAACGGTTACTGTATACTTTACAATTTTCACTGTCTGCTGCTTTTTCTGCATATTTGGAGAAAACAGTGTGCAGTCTATCTTGACTAATATTTTACTGGATTTATTATTAAAACGACAATCGTTTTTTATATAAAAGTTTGAACTACTCTTTTTCCTTTTATGAGGTTAAAGACATATAACATAGGTGGCGACTCAAATACAGAAACAAATTACTATTATTCGTAAACACTCTTCTAGGTTCAATGTTACCAATATTTTTAAGGTACTTTTTATATTCTATGGCCATATTATAATATAAAACAACATCAAAAGTAATGTTGATTTAAACAACTTGAAAACGTTTAAAATGTAAGTTTTCCGCTGTAAAACATGTTTATTAATATCCGCAAGCATTAAATTGTAATTCATTAAATTAAAGGCTTATATCAGTCAGACATAAAATGCCACACGTTAACATTGACAAACTATCCTTCAGATTGCCATAAATTATTAAGAAATAAAAACATATCAATCTTAAACGTGTTACCTATTATCATTTGATGGTAACGTACATAAGTACGTGTTCCATGTTTTGTATAAAAATATTAAAAATCATAATCAGTAATTGTTTGGCAAGAAAAGAAAATATGCATTTGAAATACGTGTGCCTCTGAGGATCCCAATATCTTAAAAAAAAGGGCAGTCGTGCAATTCACCAAGTTCTGACGATCTTCCTTTTTGTGTATGTAGCCTCACATAAAAGCGTCTTTTTCGCTAAATAAGACTATTTTAAACAAGTCCTATGAGCATTGCAACATATACAAAAGTTGAAAAGGCACAGGACCAAGGTATGCACATGTACACCAAGTGTAAAAGTGAGAATAAATCTGTGATGAGTCATTTAACAATAAGAGTTAACCCGACAGATACCCCCTTGGAACGGTCAGTCGGCAATATGGACCGACTGGTGTGCTTCAACCGGTTTTACAGAGCTCTAACCTTAATGCATTAATTTTCTACGTCATAGAGCTACATAGGTGCCAATTCGTGTCTGAATCTTTTTTGTTGCTTTTTTTAAATACAAGGTAAAACGGTTCATGAATGTAACTTGATATTCACAAAAACACAGAGCTAAAGTCATAAAACCTGAAGAAAATAACAATGCTTTATACTTTGTTAGAAATATATAAACAATAATAATATACACCACTGTTTTTGTAAATATGAGATGTAGAAACCATTCGCAAAAAAGTGTTAATCGACTGCCAAAACAACCCAATGTGTTTGATGACTGAATGAGCTCATGTAAGTCTATGGCGGTGATGATACATTTTCTAGAAGAGAAACTGTTGATTTGTTTATTTAATTTATCGTCCCACCAACAGTATTTCAGTTATCTGGAGACGGTGTCCACTTGAAACAAATAAAGTGCTGCCTTCACTGTGCATAGCATACCGTCACATTGTGCTGACACTGGCAAACGGGTCGTGGAACTACCCTTATATTTGCGTGAGCGTTAGCAAATGATCTTTACCACTCCGTTTTTACGACTTTGGTAAGTCGCGGACCGGGATCGAACCCGAGCCTCTCATACTTGGAGCCGACGCTCTGCAAATTGCGTTACTAAGCCCGGTGAAGAGTAATTGAATAATAGTGCTGATTATATACTTTCTAGAAGAGTAACTGTCAATATTTTACCTATAAAATTACATCCGTCTTCCGGGATTTATACGTCTAATTCAAGTAATTTATTTCTTCGGCGGTCATTCATTTTACGTAACGATTCTAGTAACAATGAAAGGAATTCCCACCGCGCAAATGCGAAGTGGACATGGAGTGTACTTTGATATCTACAAGTGTAATTATAAGAGATGTAGTGCATGTAGATTCCTTAACTCTAACTCCACTGTCAAGTCCACAGTAAACGACAGTACATTTAACATTTCCTTACCTTGCGATGTTGATTGACCAAGTAACAACATAATTTGTGTAATAACATTAAATCAGACTAACTATAAACTGTAGTAGGTTGAACGAACGGTACTGGCGCTTAAAATAAGATTTCAAAAATATTCATATAAAATCCGTAAGACTCGTCATTTTAAGAACTTTATAATCATTTTCTTACTCCTGAACATCCTTTAAAATAGGTGAACATACAACCTTTGCAAAAGCAGGTTTTCGATGACGATGTTCTAAAGGAACTACAATACAGGCCAGATTCAGTGCCGAACATGACTTAACATGATTAAATAAAACTTCAGACGCCATGGAATTCGAAAAACTCATAAACTTAAACGCAGATTTAGGAAAAAAAGTTCCTTATAAAGATCTGAACGCACTTTATAATCGGTCTGTATTCATTCCTTACTTTTTATAGTTACAAATCAACCATTAGATTCACTAGTTATTTTTAATAATGAGGCAGATAAAATATATTTACGTACTTTTTATATTGTGACTTCCATCATTCAAAAGTATACTACTCATGCTTTAAGACAACATATTGATAAACAGTCCCAACACAAACGTCATTTTATGAAAATCAAGTACATTAATAAGGAGACTAATTTTATCGACATACCTTGTATCTTTCGGGATAAAAAATTATCATTAAAATCCCCAATTAGCTCGGAAACAAAGAAAACACAATGATTTTTTATATGTACCAAAAACCCATTAGAGGTCTTATTTTTAATTACAACTAAACTGTTATTTACCTTCTGCCCATATTATTAATGGGGAATTAAATATCATCGATGTCTATAATTTTAGAAAAATTACCCTTTAAGGGTCCGAAATATGAACATAAAATAGACTTTGACCTTTTGGGCAAAGAAATATGTGATATAATTAATCTGTTTGCCGATTGCTGGTGTACGAGAAAAAACACGGATACAGTACTTAACATTCAATATTTGGAAGAATGCAATTTTAAAGATAATAAAAGGTCGCGTTAATTTCTACCGCTGCCATCCTTCTAGATTACCTAAGAAACCTTTTTATCACTTAAAACAGTCATGTCAGAAAATAAAAAAACGATAAATTTGTGCTTGTACCTGCGGTCAAAGCTTCAAACAACAACTGCCCTACATTAGAAGGTAAGATCTTTGTAGTGTCCGTACCATACACAAATATACTGAGTGATGAGTTATCCACCGCCAGTTCTTACACTAGCATCAACGTTGACTTTCAGACAGTCATTAACAAACATAAACCGATATTGAAAAAATTTCTTAGCAAGATCAATCAAAGCAAGAAAAGCTTCTTTCACTGAAATGGTTTCTTAAGCCTCATCACTCTTATATGTAAACTACTGACCTTACAGCCGTTCATAATCACGTTGAAAAAAAAAGTGTATGAACATTCAGGAATTAACATTTTTGGTCTATTAAACATTCAGAAGTCTTTGACAAGTTTCTTACTTTAAACTTTCTTTGCTCTGCTGTTTATACTTAACGATTTCTCTACGTTGTACAATCCTTTACCTCATGGCTTAATTAAGACCAAATTGATTGCTCTTTTTGACAAAACATTTGCTCGAGAGCAACGTCTATAAATTGCATGTCATGAAAGTAATGCATTTCTTTTACCAACACTTTCTTAAAAAAGTTTACTATTTGGTTTTGTACGGATGGTTGTGAAGCTTTGTAGTGCCCATTGTTTTTGCTATGGGCACCAACTGTGCACCATTAATGGCAGATTTTTTTTATACTGCTTGAACGGGATTTCATGTTTATCGCCTCATAACCAACGTCACATTATAGAAGCTTTCAATTTAACGTCACGTTATCTTCACGATATTATTACTATTGATTATCCTTTCTTTTTTTCAAACAATTATCTGATAAACACTTCAGAACTTACCCCTGATAAAGCAAATCACTGGAATTTAAATGTAGCATTTCTTTACATTGAGATTTCCAATGACAATGTCTCTACTAAAATCAATGACAAAAGAGATGATTTCGACTTTAGCATTGTAAATTATCCATACTTTCACGGTGATTTGCCTCGTGCTACGTGCTACTCCTATGGTGTTTGCATACCACAACTTACAAGGTTTGTACGAGTTTGTACTAAAGTAGACGATTTCAATGGTTTAATTCTTCTAAACTGTTACAGCAAGGCTTCCTATTCACAAATTAAGAAAGGCGTACCGGCCGCAATAGCTCAGGTGGTAGAGCGTTGGCTTGCGGATCGGGAGGTCGTGGGTTCGAACCCCGGCCGGGTCAAACCAAAGACTTAAAAGTTGGTTTCAGAGGCTTCCCTCCTAACGGTCGGGGGACAGCATTACGCCTGACTTGTCGCTGTCAGTATAATGGCCCTGCCGGGTTCAGTCCCTGGGCCCCTGTGCTATAATGATAGAAATGTCGCTGCGCAGTATGGGCAAAAATGCCGGCTAATCCCATCCCATTCCATCCATTCCTAGAAAAGGTGTTTTGAAAATTCTTTCACCGCAAAAATTGTATTGCTTCCAAATATAATAGCAATGAAAACACTTATGCAGCAAGGAATAAGCCATCCTGCATTTTATGGAAATAATTATATACAAGTAAAACAATCAATGGTCTCTTTTCTGACCTCTTTACAAAATTTATCAGAAATTTTATTGCTGACGGTAATAACCCGGGAATGCTTCGTTATACTGCATTGCTTGCAATTGACTCTTTTACAGTCAAGAACTCGCATTTAAATTACACGATGACCGGACAGGACGTTGATACTATCTCTATCCAAATGAAAGTTAAAGTACATGGCAAACATACGTTGGCAGTTAGTAGCCAGCCGGGACCTGGCTGGAGGCATTGTAAGTAGAAGTTTTTAATTATGGGTAGATGCTAATTCATTACTGAAGAGATTGAGAAGTTGTATTTACAAGCACTGAAAGCCAATTTTACCTTGAATTTGGGAGTCCCTCCAGTCAGGCAGATCTGTGTAGCCTTTGATGCTTATATCCAAATACAGTGGATGCTGCTTTATTAGATGGGGTTTTAACATTGCCTTGGTTTTAAGAGTAAAATTTCTAATTAAAAAAATATCGGTCAGCTAAGTGCCTTAATCGGCGTATCTTACTGGATTATAGCTCATTTGTCACATCCAATATGTTGTTATGATAATGATTGGATAAGTGATAAACCTAACTCTGACATGCTTTGTATTCAATGGTTGGTAAGATTTTTTACCTAGGTAGAGGTGCCTAGTTGGCAAACAGAAATATTTAAGCTGCTTGTATATTGCTGATTTCTCTACTTGAATTTAGTTTAAAGGAAATTTAGGATAAAGAGAGCTTGACAAATATAGATGAATTTTTGCCTTTGGGCTTTAAAATTTATTATTTATTCGAGATGTTGCAACATTTCTGCACTGGTTTCTCACATATCTGGACAGTATACAACTGCTCAGTATTTAGATGACTTTTAATTATTAAGGAACTAAGAATATGCAGGTCTGCAAGTTTTATGGTGACGCTTGCATGGGTCAGTGGTTGGCTCGCAGCCACCCTTCAGCAGAGGTCAGTTGGTTCATTCAGAAATTGATACTTTTAGTTGTAGATTCTGTTTTAAGGTTAGTAAAAAGAGTTTCATGTAACTTTAAATGGGAAACTTGCACTTCGCAGTAAAGCTATCTGAGCCAAACAAGCCTTTCTATGTAGATTTTATGATGCAATAATGGGTATTTAAAGATCACATCATAGGTTTCGGTCATCGGATGACATTAAGCAGGGCATGTAATTGTTGGCATAATTTTTAAAGAAATTTAATTTGTTTACTTTTATTCTAGATAAGAATTCGTCTAATAATGAAAAATCAAACGAGTTAAGACTGTGCACGGTCAGCTGGTTTGATTTGCGGTTGCTTGCTTGGTAACGAGTGGGCATAATCTCAGTGGCCAGAGACTTGGTTCGGAAACAGGTTTTGATGGACATACCACTTCTTGAACAGGTGCATGTTTTGCTTGCACAAACAGTGTGGGGTCAAGCCGTCAAATTGTGCTCTATATTGACAATTAAGCACTGGTAACCATCATTTAAACATGGATGGCTAAATCAAAACAGCTAATGCGATTGGTGTGCCCCAACTCCTTGAAGCTTTTTGGCTATGGGGCAAGGCATCATTTTCGAGGCCAAACATATTCCAGCATTCATATGCTAACACCATTTTGGTATTTCTCATAAACAGTGGGTGAGGTTTCGGAATTTGACGCCGAAAGCAGGTGAGGTACCAGAGGTTATACATTACTTTGATTAATGATTTGCGATACAAGTCGTCAATGTTGATAGATAAGCCCTGGCAGCTACAAGGCTAAAGCTTAATGGCAGGGCTGAATAGCTTTGAGACATTTCGAACAAGTATAGTATATTGAAAGATTGTTTTCTTTGCAAGGATTAAAAGCACAGCAGGCTCCTTTGTAAATGCTACTGGTTTTCAATATAAAATGAGAGGTTGCTTACATATTTTAAGACACTTGGAGGGCTTTAAGCGTTTTGTGGGACTGAATAGTTTACGTTAAAGACACCGATAAGTTTGGTCGCACTAAATTAATTGAAAACTCGAACTTAATTTAGGCCAGATTCAGTGTTTGGTCCTCTTAAGTTTCAAAAGCATTCTATGGGGTTTTGTGTTGCTTTAAAGATAATTATGAAATGTTTACTTTAGAATAAGCATGTTATAGGTTATACTGCCCAACCATTTCTTTTAAAAATTGTAACAGTACCGATCTGGTGTCTGGGTCATGGTTATTAACGCATACTTTCTTTATAGCCTAGTCTCGTATGGGTGGCATTTCTGTTTATTCCACAATATGGGTAATGATTTGGGCAGAATCTCCCTTCAGAGAATAAACTTTTTGGTTGGATGCCATTTGTTGTTAATACATAGTAATGTTAAGTCATTTGATTAGAGGGTTTACCTAGCAACAGTGATATTCAAACCATTGTACTGTAATGGAATCTGGCATAGTTGCTTCAACAACTATGAAGCACACAAGATTGTGCAAGGGTTGGGGATAGTTTATATTAAGCAAATTGACCTGAAAGAGTATAGTTTATTCCAGATGTGGACAAGAATGATGGCAAACATCTAACATTGTTTGGTAATTCCATCTTAAATCCGAAAGCATCTCATAAAGGCAATAGGGTAGGGGTTTTCAGTAAACTATACCAAGTGTAATTAAAAACGTTTAGATGAATTCCTAAATGTATTAATTGTTCTTCAATGACAGGAACAGGGGAAAGATGTGGTTCTTGTCTCTGTCCGGCCATTCGTTTGTAGACCCTAATCAGGTATTCTTTTGGATTGTGCTGTTCCGAAAGCGATAACTTGACGTTTCCAATTTGTTTCGATTTGGCGGTAGCACTGACAGTGATTGGGCATTGCCATTTGGCAGAATACACACTCCAAACAGAAAAGTGCTTCTTATTAATTTAATAACCAGGTAAACAAACAGGTATATAGTATGATAGTATTTGCACATCTGACAAAGGGATTTCTTTATTGAGCAACCTGGCACGATTTTTGCTTCCCAGGATCAGCAATGGTTGCAGTTGGCGGAATTTCCATTGAAATTTGAAACGTAATATTCTATAAATGGAAAGCCTATTAAATTCTACTGGTGGCATCCTATGGGACAGGAATTTCAGTCTATTGGGGCATATATATTTTAGCCTATTGGAGCTTACAGTTTCAATCTAGTTTGGCATGCAGTTGCAGACTATTTGAGCATACGGTCTTACCCTAGTTGGGCATGCAGTTTCAGACTATTTTAGCATACTGTCTCAGACTAGTTGGGCATACAGTTTAAGCTTAGATAGGCATACAGTTTCAGCCTGGTTGGGCATGCAGTTTCAGCTTATTGGAGCATAGTGAAGCGTACAGTTTCAGCCTAGTTGGGCGTACGACTATTTGTCCTGTGTACCTGCTTTGACAGTGGCTTAGCATGATGGGGACGGGAACAATGCCCATAAACAGCCATTACCAAAGTGACTAAAATGTTGTATTGTGTTGTACAAGTAAAGATGTAAATAAATTATTTTGATTATTATTTTGCCTTATATTATAGGAGCTGTCTGTTCGGGGACGCGAAATGGATGACAGGATGTTATTTCTGTCATTGTTTCTGCAGAAAGCATATTGGTTTATTAATGAAGTAAGAGTGGAGTCTGTTCACCCATGTAGCGTAGTCGTTCTTTCTGATTCGAGTCTCCCAATAATGTACATGTGTTGATAGTGTTATTTTTCTTAATATTAGTTCATTTGATCCGTTCTTTTTAAATCCCGATGCAGGTGCTTACTGTTAGTTGTCTCACTTTGACGAGATATTTTACACTGTTTGTTTGATAGGAAAAAATTCTTGAAGTGCGAGTTTGGAGCGTTCCACAAACCAGGTTTAAGCACCCCAGTCGGTCCTTTTGCCGACTGACCGTATCAAGTCGTTATCTGCTGTTTTTTCTTTTTGTGTGTTATATCTCGTATCTGTGTTTTTTCACATTTACAATAACCCTGTTTGCCTTGGTCTAGAGGTAGTTTAGATTTAAATTTATGTGTTTATTTTGATAGGGCCTTTTCTTATTTATCTATTACAGTCATATCTGTATTTAAAGACATTGAACAAACAGGAATATAACCATAGCTCATTACTTTACTACATATTTTCCCGCAAGTTGGCCGAGATAACATTTATGAACACTTGTCCATTGCGAAAAACAAGGGCCAATGCAACTAAGATTGCAAATACAGAAATAAAGTAATATGATTTGTTGATGCAACATGACCAATACGGAGAAAAACCAAATTGATTTGCATTTAACAATATAACGCTTCTGCATTCTGGCGTCATTCTATAACAGTTTAAAATATAAAAAACGGTCATTGCGTTAAGTAATAACCAAATCTTTGATTGTTTTGCAGTTAGCATTAGAATTGTTATTAATTATGTAAATCAATGATGACCTTGTTATTATGCCTTTAATACTAGCACTAACGCTCGGACAGTCGGGCTCGGCTAATATCAGAATCCGTGTCTAAATACTTGGGCCAATATTAATATCACCAAATTATTAATATTGTAATATCAGCCTGTATGAAAGAATAACATCGAAACATAATAGCAATGACATTTGTAATAGACCCCAAAACAAAGAATGAAGCTTCACCGCAGACAATAATACTGGACTGACAGAGATGAAAATCATAACTGCCTGTGTAAAGATTAAATAATAAATGACAATATTAATGACCCATAGGGTGATACAAACAATGACGTAAAAACATTCACAATGTTTCTAAACTTGAAAAACATCGAATGAAAAAAGGGATCAATAATAGAGAAAAACATGTGCAAAAATAAGGGTTGTTTATATAAAAAGGGGCGATTTTAAGCGTATGCAGAAGAGCTATACTTGATAAAAACCTAACGGAAAAGTAATATATATTGCAACAGAAACAAGATACAACATATTTTTGTAAAACTAGCCAGGTATTATTAATGCCATTGAAATCGAAAACTTTATGTTTCTATCTATTTTTCATGAACAAATAATTGTTACTTCAATCTGCCTTTGACTCTACAATTATTGTAAAAAAGCAGCTTTAGGTTTAATATTTTACGGGATTGGCAGGTCATTATTCCAAGTCAACTAAATTGTCCATTTATTTGAAATAAAGATAAGATGTTAGTAAAGTATGACTATAACGACAACGGAAATAAGATTGTTTTAATTGCATTTGTTTACAAAGTATAGCCTTATTGAATATGACCCAAGTGTGTTCCATATACAATTACCTGACTAAAAAGTACTGTAATACTTTATTTGTAAAAGATACAAGGAGTAAGAACACAACTTTGAGCAGTAGTCCCACAATTTCTTATTAGTAATTTTAGAAAGCAGACGAACTATAAAATACTTCAAAGCCTCTGAAGTATTCATTGTTGTTTCGGCCTCGGCCTCTTTCGATCAATTTAAACATTGATTTGTTATTTTTTAAATAGATTCGGCACAACACACGCCACAACGGATTAGTTTTTCAACTTTATTTTCACAATAAGAATATATAAGACAAAGTCCTATGAGCATTGCAACATATTCAAAAATTGAAAAGACACAGGACCAAGGTATTCACATGCACGCCAATTGTAAAAGTGAGAACAAATTTGTTATGAGTCATTTAACAATAAGAGCAAACCCGACAGTTACCGCCTTGGAACGATCAGTCGGCAATATGGACCGACTGGAGTGCTTAAACCGGTTTTACAGAGCTCTGACATCGCACTTTCTGGTGGGTTTCTCGAATACAAGCAATGAAAAGAAAACCGAACCATTTGAATAAGTGTCCAAGCGCTGACGTTTTGTTTGACAGGTTAGGACGAAAGTAGTGACGTCATTAAAAAATTATGTCCACATAGAGTTTAGAAGAGAGAGGTATTATTTCGATTAGAAGACCTACAAAAAACGTCAATAGTTTATGAAATTAACTTTTTTAATCAAGAAAAAAAAATGACCAGAGAAAAGTAAATGGTTGTAGCATCTTGTTCATGCGGAGATGGAATTGAGGAACCAAAGTCCATTGTCCATCAAAGGAAATACACGTAACAATTCTTATAGGATGAATTAAATGACAACATAGATAATTCTGAATTTGTACACTTGCTCATACACTTTAACAGTTTTAACAATAATAAGAAAGTTTGTTTCTAGATATCAAATATATGCAACCGTTACCTTTTGAGCTATAGAATGCTATCCAACCAGTTTCAGAACTTTTGTCTGTGTAGATATCCAGTTTGGGGTTTCTGTTGGCCAACACGCAGCTTCCGGTCAAGTCTTGATAGCTACATGATACGTAGTGGTCAGTCATGCTGCATAGAGCGCAACAACTTGTTGATGTTACTTGAGTCTCTACGCCAGTTGTGTGCACATCATTTACACGTGTGCTGAAATTGCTGGAAGTGTACTGGAAGTGTACTGCATTATGTTTCCATTAGCGTACATATAAGGACAGTAAGCAGGAACAGGAGTTTACTCTGTGAGTACAAAAGATTACGTTAAAACTTCCAGAATGCCTGTTGCGTCAGGTAAGCACAAGCACAATACGCCATCCATTTTCTCAATAAAGATAATTACCGATTCATTTAAATATTAAATACAAACACAACTGCTCAATAGTGTAGTTGAGAATTATTAATGGGAATTGCACCTAGGGAAATATTTGTGAATAATTTTGTTACCTAAGGTTTAACGGTTAGTTGTTGGTTGATGTTTTGGATCAACAGTGTCATTACGGAAGATGAAGGCCACGTCTAAAAATGCCAATCCAACTTGTTACTTCATGAATGGGCAATACTTTGGGATCGTGATTTATCCTGGTCAATGTGCTTAACTAGGTATAGAATGATGACAAATATTTAGACACTTTAAAAACCAGAGACTTATACACGCGTAAAAATATCATCTGGGATAAATTAAACACAAATAAAAATGTTTGTGTATTAGATGATTAAGATATAGACGCCAATAAAATAATAATTAATGTAGTTATTGTACTTTGTTTTAATGCAAAATGACAATAAGTTTGTACTCATTTAGAACAATCATTATTAAGTCATTCTTAATTGATTTTATATTTAAAATTGTCACCTCAAAAGATTAACTAGAATATAAAGTGTTCTTACAACATGGTGTCAATTGGTATTCCCTTTTCCTCTTTCTTGTGGTTAGTTGCTAGAGGCGTTTTCAAGTCAAATATTTATATTTATATTTAAAAGTCTTCCGCGACATTATATTAATAATTCACTCCATAGAACAGTGTTGCTGCATTTAATGAGATGGCTTCAAAATATTAATGTAACTTTCCGGTATTCGAAAATTGTGGGCTAAAAGGGCCGGACTTTTGGAAATTTTTCTACACAGAATAAGTCTGCCCAGACAGCAAATTACTTGGAGGTTCCAAACACTGTTTAGCAAATTGTTGCCTTTACAGCATCACGACCGTGGATTTAATTTTCTGTCTGGCAACTCTACTCAATTTTCAGATTGTTTTTCCAATATATTTTACGTCATATGCTGTATTTTTTTAGATTGTTGTTCTATAATATTTTACTTCGTATGCTGCAATTTTTACTAGCAAATATAGGCACTCTTTGCCTCCAAGCAACCAAGGGCATGTAACTAGGGTGATCCTACAACAATCTTTTGATCAGGTATCGTTTGAAATTCTTTGTTCTTTATTCATTATGGTTATCGTGTTTTAACGTTTGTAAACAAATAAATTATTAACAAGACATCCATTGAGGCTTCGCATTTAAGGCGATCCAAACGATGACAACAATTTAATGTCATTACAAAAATTCTTTAAGTTTACGATATATAGACAGATAAACCAGATATTATCTTTATATCTATCAATAATATTTGCCAAATATTCGCTGTTATAAAGGTTTTGTAAATATACAATTGTATAAGGTATACCATCAGCTTATAACAGGCAGTAAAAGAAGTAAACATCCAAAGAACCACTGTTTGACGCACAAAAGAAACCATTTTGCTACAACGACATGAGCAGATGAACATAACAATTTTAGAACACACAAAGCAGCACAGCATATGACAATCCTTATAAATTTTACTAAAAGAGCCGATCTGGTAGCAAACGCAGGACTATAATACACCTGAGCAGACAAAAAAAAACAAAATATTTGTCAGACTACATGCCCATATATTTAAAAAAGCGTTTGATGGGATATGCATGGCTGTCATCTCATAATAATACATCATTACCAATCTAGATAAAATGATCAAAAACCTGTGTTATAAAAAAGATCTAGTTTGACGTCTATATTATTTATGCCGTCAGAATCTTTTGATCTCGAGAAAAAAGGCTGTACTGTGGTATTTTGTGCTGTAGTGTACTATGCGGCATGTTGGGTTTTATGAAGATAGTAAAGGTTGGGTGGGTCGAGATCGGGTAAGCGTGGTGTGAAACTAAGTAACGATAATTTTAATATATATATATTTGATGTTGTTGAAGTTCAACAAAAATATTAATTATTTGTATGCTAAAAAACGATTGTAAACTACTCAAAATGTATGTTTATGCACACAAAGTCAGTCATATATGACACTAATTAAATAACATGTATACCATTAAGTTTGTATCATTGCTACGCACGTTGAAGAAAGGCCCCCGTAATTATACCACATATGGTACAAACATATTAGACATCATGTTTATACAAATATTGACCAATAAGCATGCTATCATACACTTTGGTGTTTCTTATTCCAGTTTGTTCTGCTAAAACCTAGACTTTATCTACGTCATATTCTTTCAAGCAGTTGTCTTGAGCGCCAGTACTCTCTGGTGTTTATATGAAGCTAAATGCCATAGGCAAAGAGATAACTCAATAGATTTCCATTGTATGTAGCAAATCATATTGGATTAAATATAGTTCATAAATGTACACTTATCTTAGCCTAAAAGATGCTGACTTATGAAGAGCGAGGTTAAGCACACCGATTACTATTTAAAGCCGATCTACCGTTCTAAGTCTGTTACTCTTGCACTTAATCTGCATATATTTAAGTAATGGCATGTGATCTGCTGAAGTGGGTTTCAGATGGATGACTGTGTGTTTTATGTTGTTTAATTTTAAAGCATATAGGCTATTCCATTTTATTAATCGTACGATTACCAGTGGCCATATCGTTTAAATCACAATTTTGATTAACTCTAGTTACATGTGCGAACAGCCTACACGCCACAGAAATATATGTAACGTCATATATACCAACTTTTAAGAATCACAGTATAATATGCTGGTGAGATATCTATACAATATTGATCAAAGGAACTGGACAGTTCCAATTATAACTACACCTTTTGTTAAAAAAATATGCGTGGGGTAATTTTATGCGTGTATTGTAACTAATGAAATGTTTATCATGAAACATAACTTATACACCCTTTTTACTTTTTAATACAATGTGACAATGTGACAAAAGTGATCATCAACTGCAACAAGGTTTTTAGGAGATCTTCAGAATAAACTTGCATAGTATATAGTAATAACCAGTCAGTTCGATTAAAGGATGTCATTTATGCTAGTGTTATTAATGTCTGAGGCATAAGGATTTGTGTTTCCAACTATTTTAAACCAGGATTAGTACAACAGTACGGCTTTTGCTAAGTTTAACTTCAATAACTTCTATTCACATGGTGCTGAATTATAATTTATAATTAAGCAAATGCAAACACGCTTACCTAAGTAAAATACTTAATGGTTTCACCATATTCAGTAACACGCAGTCCATTTCTTCCCCACAAAATATTTTGACCTCATATGTGAGGGCATAATATGTGCATATGAATTGTTTTCTTTTTCTTTTCTTAAAAGGTGTAGTTTCAAAGTATATTTTATTATATTTTCTTGGAATTGAATATTAGCTTAAATTTATTATGCAATTGTAGAGAAATTTGTTGTTTTCTTGAAGTTAACGAAGCCGAAAACAAATAAAATACAAATATGTAAATAAGAAAAGGTGCTATCAAAATTACCACAAATATTTAAATCTAAACTGTCTCTAGACAAAGGCAAACATGGTAAATGTAATTGTGACAAAAAGCACAGAGGCGAGACATAAGACAAAAAGAACCAAGCAGTTACCCTAAGAACGGTCAGTCTGCAAAAGGACCGACTGGGGCGCTTACACCTGGTTTGTGGAGCGCTCCAACCTCGCACTTCCTGAAGGTTTTTTCTAAAAATACAGTGTAGATAAAAATATCCCGTCAAAGTGAGACAACTAACAGTAAGAACCTGCATCGGGAACTGATAAAATGAACTAATATATAGACAGAATAACTAGTAATAAGATCAACTATCAACATATGTACAGTATGTACAGTAAATAAAATACTCGGAAACCTTGAAGTTCCAAATGAGTGAGAAGTTTTAAATAAAACAGCCCAACCTATGACGTATAATAAGACAAAATTAATGTCGTCATACAATGCCATGACGTCATATGCCAAAAGTTAAATTTACACACACAAGCGAAACAAAAAAGCAAAAAAAAAGCAACAAAAACAAACAAAAACAAACAAAAACAAACAAAACAAACAAACACAAAAAAACACAAAAGAAATCATCTTATTTTAGAAAAGAACCCAAACCAACAAAACAAAATTTAGTATAGTGAGGAGTTACTAGGTAGTGAGAGTCAAATAATATCTAAGAAAAAGCCGATGATTTATCCGCAGTTGGCATATTATATATTAAAGGTACAAAACGAAGTTATACCTATTGTTCAATCTCACGTTAAGTGCATAGAGACCGCTCAAGTTGTCTCACCTATATAGGGCACCACGAATGGTAACATGAAGAGACCAGAAATCCAGTACTGTCTGTCCAATTATGGCTTTAAGTCACTGTTTTTGTATAGTCTCAACGGCCTGTCCGGTCATCGTGTAATTTAAAAGCAATGTAGGTTCTTGAGTGTTAAAAGGTCAATTGCAAGCAATGCAGTACAACAAAATATTTCCGGGTTGTAACCGTCAGCAGTAAATTTTCTGATAAGTTTTGTAAAAAGGTCAGAAAAATTAGTGAGACTTTTTAATTTAGTTTATAATTATGAAACATTTCCATAAAATGCAGGTTAGCTTATGCCTTGCTTTATAAGTGTTTCCGTACTCCTATTATAGTTTGAAGCTATAAAATCATAACGGTGAAAGAGTTTTGAAAACTTCTTTCTTAAGTTGTGAAACCGAAAGCCTTGCTGTAACAGTTTAGAAGAAATAAACCGGTTTTAAGCATTGAAATCTTTTACTTTAGTACAAACTCGTACAAATCTCGTAAGTTGGGATATGTAAATACCATAGGAGGTAGCACGAGGCGAATCACCGTCAATGTATGGTTAATTCACAATACAAAATTTATTTTAGTAGAGATGCTGTTATTACAAATAGCGGTCTCAATGCCCAGAAATGCTGCATGTAAATGTCAGTTTTTTCTTAAGTAAAGAGTCAAGCATAATCAGTGAGTTATGAACAGTCACTGTGCAAATGTTTTCAGGTTTATTAAACATGTAGCGGATAAGCTTTTACTCATATTCTGGCGGGTATAGAAAATAAAATCACTCTTTAGCGTTTTAATATACGTTTTTAGACCAATTGTGACAGTTTTTTGATTAACAGGAAAAGTTCTGACAGAAAAAAATATTTTGAATTTTTTGTGTTGACATATTTGCACACAGCACAGCTTTAAAAACCCACAATAGCCTTTCGTCAATTACATTTATATGTTTGCTTTTGCCATAATTGATAAAAAGACATTTTATAGAATACTTGTTGAAAGTTGCACACCAAATCAGCTTTCTAGTGGATGTTTTGATAAAACACAATTATGATTTTGTCTCATTTAAATACAGAAGAAACAGCTTTAAAAGTAAAGAAAATATAACAAATAAATAACAGGATCATCGCTTTCGTCTGTGGCCGATTAAATCAAATATTTATTTCTTTGCTTAATTATCTATTACAAATAAATGACTGTTGAAATTCCACTAAAACACGCTTATTTCTAAGGACATTGGCAATACGGTAAGAACTTAATTTATCTTCAAAAGGATCTTGGCATCTTCGAAATAGCGACCAAAGTTATACGGATTATTTCGGAGAAGAAAAAACACTATATATTATCATTTCTCTAATATCTTATACATCACAATGCCCTTATTCTTCTCCATCAATAAACACATTTTAACAAAAGTTCAAATCTTCCTATTCTGAATACTTTGAATGATCACAAGTAAAATACTTTTCTTTATGGAACTAATGAAGGAAGGTTACATTTTAAAAGAAATGCAAATGTAAAAAAGGAGAGTGCACATATTCAATCAGTTTTATCAATACAAGTGCGCTCATTAACTCGCAACATGAGGACTGTCAGAAATAATTCCATTGCGTAAAATATATATATATAAATAATTTAATAGTTGTATACAATATTTTAGATACATAATTTATCATAAGCATGAAGAACTCTAGAATGTGCCTTTTTAAACGTGATTTGTTTAATTTAATGTGCGACGTTGGTGTTTTCATTGAAAATATCATAATTCCTTAAGCAGTTTATTGACATTAAGATTTGGGGTTTTCTAATAAAATCAATTAAACTTTCAATTTGTAAACTTACGCTCTTACAATTATAAAACGCATGCAGTGTGCTTATGTATACATAGAACATATACAACGTTCATCCTAGGCGTCCCTGCAACTAGATACTGATTTCGTGCTGGCGTTTGGATCCAACTGAGGGCTTATGTCGGCCATGCGCAGCATCCGGTTAAATTATAATATAAATTACTGTACCCACTTTGTTATATTTCCTTATTGCAAATTGCTGGCAACACAATGATCAGTTATGCTGCAGAGTGCGCGATCGCATGATCAAATTCCTTGGAGGGTGAAGAAAATACTTCGAAATACCCGGAATTGGATATGTCTAAAGTAAGTTAAAAATCGAGTAATGTCCGTCTACTTATATAACTTTGTATTTAATCGTCTCTTAACTCCTCTTGTCTTGCTGATCTGGCTGCCCCCTCCCGGACACACGGATAGTCCGCGTCCTGATTACCGATGTATGTGTCATGAGATGTTATATAAGAGTCTGCCCACATAGAGTCGTCCCTATCTGAATAATCAGCTTGTGTTTGGCTGGATGATTTTTATATTCAATCAACACTAAAGGCATACCCTATTCCCTCAAGTCATCGTAAATTAATTTTACTTGAGTGCGCATGTCTCTTGCATGACTAATTAATGTAGTAATAGAAACTGACTTTGAGATAAACCAGTCAATCATAAATTGAAATGTAAGGACTATCTCATCGCATCGGGTCTATCCACATAATATTTTAACAGACCATAAATTCCAACCTTGCCAGTAGATTGTATTCAAGAAGCATTCTTCTACTTAAGTTACCGATTGATACAAAGCACAGTTGTTGAATTTTAATAAGTCATTTTCCAAACTTATCAAAAAGATTCAATTAATACATTTTCAACTCAGTTACCCTGTGAACAGGGATACGTACGTTTGGTTTATATTTCTTGGTATATAATAAGGGCGTGAATGCTTATGTGCGTTGCGCCTACTTCCCATATTCGTATATAAATCGACTTTACTCTTACTATTTAAGAACTATATTCATACCTCCGTTGTTGGTAGGTATTTAGTATACATGTATAGCTACAACAGAAAAACGAAGTTTTTTCCGCTTTTTAAACTTTTAAAAAACGCTTAAGGCTGAGGCAAGTTCATAAAATGGAATTTTATTGATTGAGATAAGAATTTAATAAAAAGGTTGAGAGCATTAAAATAAGCAAATTAAAAATAAAATTTATTTCTTTTATAAAGTATATGAACATACCTTGCCACAAGAGAGAAAACTAAAACATTGTTTTCCATTTGAAAATTGGGAATAGTTTGGCAGTGTTCAGCGACAATAACTGTACATAATACCACGTATATTCATAACACGACAACATGGCTATATCAGGTAGAAAGTGGAGGACGTTTCTTGTAAGTTATGCACCTTTATTAGTCAATTACATATTCAGATTTGATACTGAATGACTATGCAAAACGTGGAAATAATGCTTTCAACGAGTAAGTCAGCATCCAAAGGTGCAAACTACATACATTGTTGGATGTCAATACACAAAACTGTTTGTAGATTGTCTATAAAATGCTGATAAAGAAAAAGTTCAAAATATTATTGCGAATCTTTACGAAATGGGGAACCAATTCAATGTTGCTACTTGATAAAATGAGCAAACTTTTGTGTTTAAATGTTCAACTATCTAAACGTGTAATTAACGGAATGGTTTATTTATCGAATCGAATTTATTTATCAAAGAGACAGCACAAAATACTTATATATATACACGGTCACCATTTATTTAAACTTTCAAACTTATAAATGTACGCATCTGATTACAGTAATAAATAAATGTTATTCTGTTATCGAATATTTTACTTTTAATATACGATCATTATGTTCTCTCACTTAAAGTTAACTGTAATAATTTTAGACACAATTTAACAAAAATGCATTTCAGTGCGTTTGAGTACTCGGCTAAAGACAACAAATTTGAGCTATTTATTATGTTATGTATACGCATAAAACGGTTTAATTTTCATAGTTTATAACAATATCAGCTAAATGTCGGAGTAGAATACATATGGCTTACAAATTCTTCGTTGCAAACAGAGAAAAACGTGCTAAATTGATAACAAACTTCTTATAACCATTACGAAGTTAAATTCATTTTAAGAGTAATATAAATAAAGGTGTTCTGGCTGTAAATGAACTTAATGAGACGGTGGTGGCAGAAATTAGTCGAAGCATTCATAAATACCAAGGAGTTTAAATTGCTCTTTTGTATTTTTCCTGCTGGAAACCCACAGCAAATGATGGTTTGGCGGATTCTGGCACATGAAGTATATCGCAATCGTGTTTGACACAAATGTGTTTCACATACAATAAATCGACTAAAACTTATCATACTAAATAATTTGTAAAAAAAATGAAATAAGTAGGAATACAAGTTTGATCAGTTTACACTGTGACTTTAAAAGATTACATTTAAACTTCCAGGCTGCCTGTTGCGTCAGGTAAGCACAAGCACAATAGACAATACATTTTCTCAATAAAGATAATTACCGATCCATTTGTGTCTTAACTACAAACAAAACTACTCAATAATACATTTGAGAAATAGTCGAGTGAAATACACATGGGGGAAAGTTAATGAATAATTGTGTTTACTTAATGTTCAACTGTTATTTCTTGATACATCGAGATGGATCAATAATATCCTTTAAGAAGATGAAGACCAAGCCCAAAAGCCCGCAAACCATTTTGTTATTTTCAGGATTGGGCAACATGTCCGAACCTTGAACAACCCCTGTAAATGTGTAAAACTAGATATTGAGTGATGACATATATCTAAACACTTTAAAGCAAAGGCCTATACACGCGTACAATTACCACCTGGGATAAATTAGAAAACAATAAAGACATGCTTGTATGACGATTCAAAAAAGATACCAATAAAATAATTATTAATGTATTCCTTTGTCTTAATGCAAAATGACACCTTTTTATACTCATTAAGAACAATTATTAAGTTTTTTTTAATTAATTATATATTGTAATTTGTCACCTCCTCATCAAAAAAGAACTAGAATCTGACATGTTCATACAACATTGCGTCAACAGATATTTCCTTTTCCTCTTATTGGTCATAAGTGTTTTCACCGCTAAATACGTTTTTGCAGCAAATATTTATCTACATAATTCTTCTACGGCATTATTTTTATCATTCACTGCGTAGAAGAGTTTTGCTGCATTCAATGAGATGGCTTCATACACTCACCGGAATTCGGAATTGATTGGCTAATATTAATGTTATCGTGTGTGTATGTGATATTCAGTAGATCCAAAACATATTGCTGAATTCCTGTTAATATATCTGGTTCCCAGAATGAAACAAAACTAAGATTATATAGGATGATTATTTAATCGTTATAAATATAGTAAACAGAGTAAACCTTTAAGAGTGTTAAAGAATCCGAGGATGAAATGAAGATGATCTGTGCTGGTTGATGGAAGTAACAGGCGTCCTCAGATTGATATTATACGCATCACCAAACATATGTTGCCTGAATACATGGTTGCTTTTCGTGCAATTCCGTTTTTTTCTGTTGAGTTAACATTGTTGACATAACACTCATCATCATTATCATCAGTCTTCTCCTCCATCTCCTCATCATCATCGTCGTCGTCATCATCATTTTTATAGAGTCGGTAATAATTCACCTCTAATCACGAGGGACGTTATTGTTTTTAAGACGTGAGAAACCGGCGTTGACAAAAAGTGTATTACTTTATGGCAAATAAGTATGAACCACGATTTTTCTGCCGTAACCATTTCAGGTAAGTTTATTTTCATTGAGTAACATTGAATACCTCGTTAATTTTGAGTTAAGTGCATATTACAAATGAAGCGTTGTTTCTATTTGATTCTAAAATTTTATCATGTCATCTTTACATCAAAAAAAATAATTCTTATAATCTACACTCCTACATACATGTATGTATATTAACATCTCTTTAGTTAGCCAGCTGTAGAAAATTACCCGTCAAAGTCATAAACTGCTGATTGTATTCATAAAACTACTTGATTTCAAAGAATCAGCTATAAATTTTAATGTCAAATTTTAATTGAAACATAATTGTATTGTGACATTGATGTCAATGATTGAACAGGTTCCTGGAGCTGATGAATGTTGCAACTTTGAAATTATTTTTGACATAATGTGAAGGACAAAGCAAACCATGAACGAGAAAACTATCAACTTTTAATCAATACCCATTTTAACAGTTTTAATCTATACTCAAGTGTCATTTGTCTATGTGTTACTTACTAACAGGAAGTACTAAGGGGCAATAATTTGAACCCGTGTTTTTAACACGTGAATAAATGCAGGTACACTCAAAACAGGAACATGAATGCACCATTTAAGTCACATCTATTATTTAATACATAATCATGGCTGCCGTTGAGATTAACTTAACTACATTTCATATGTTTCTTTTATTTTCATAAACACTGCAATATAATTAACACATGCTTTATAATTTTATCATGCATTTTTACAGAGGCACCTCACAGCCAAACAAAGTAGTCTCTTAATAAACTGTTGTTTATTATGTGTATTTTAAGTCAGTGGCCTAGTTACAACAATGTGGTGCAATACTACAGTTTCTATTATGCACAACAAGTGATCCAACCTCACATCAAGATAATCCTTATATTTTAAATACTTGCAGAAATTTGACTGATTTGGAATTTGCATTTAGGTATCAGGCAAGTGTTTGCTATGTATTAAATACTTTTCTTAATTTACTTTTTCTTTATCTATTGAAGCCTTCAGAAATGAATTAACACAATTGTGGAAGTCATATAACTTAATAAAATGTCTTTCAAATAGACTGACAAAATATTTTAACATTTTAGTAGTAGTATGTTGTTTAACCAAGCTTGTTATTGCTAAGTCTGTGCAGTTGTAGTTTGGTATGGAACTCTTTCACTATTACATTTATTTTAGGAACTTATGTATTATAACTGATAAATGAACTTGAGTATGGGAAATACGGTGGTGTATATGCTACACCAGTAAAAGGACGCATTCTCCTAACATTAGTAGTCGGAGGAGTTACATCATGAAAATCTCCACGTGCATGTAATCTATGTTGTCATTTAATTCATCCTATACGGATTGTTACGTGTATTTCCTTTGATGGACATTGGACTTTGGTTCTTCAATTCCATCTTAACAGGAACAGAATGCTACAACCATTTACTCGTCTCTGATCATGTTTGTTCATGATTCAAAAAATTAATTTTATTTATAGTCAACCATTTTTGTGTAGTTGTTCAAATCGAAAAAAAATACCATATTCTTTTCTGAACATTATGTGGACATTATTTTTAATGACGTCACTACTTTGGTCATAACTTATAGAAAATATCAGCGCTTGGACATTTTATATTCAAATAGATCGTTTTTCTTTTCATTGCTTGCATTTGAGTAACTCATCAGGAAGTGACGGTGAAAAAGAAGTGAAAGGATGTGAAATTGACAGTATGATCAGACAGTCAAACTGTCTCGCACTGTTTATCAAGAACAAAACCGTTAAAAGAGTTTATCAGCAACACGTCACTGAGATCCACGAACTAACAGGGAACCAGAGCTTGAGGAACTATCCTACAAAAACAATCCGACAGGCCTTCTTACACGACACTGAAGACTTACCGACGGAATGTTTATGAAAAACAGGTTATGGCAGTCGAGACCAGAATGGCTGTCGAACAGCCTACAGTGGCCGACATGCGATAGCAACACTCAAACTTTCCCGCTTCATGAACAGCAGACGACAGGAGACTGCAAACAGACATTGTCAGACAATACTGCCCAGGAAACCCATATTTACAACATACAATATACAGCGGATTGCAAAACACCGAACTTCCGGAAACATCTCATACGTTCGCAATTTCGGCAGCCTTACAAGACTCCTACGTATCACAGCATCTATATTGAGATTGATAGGGAACTGCAAATCGGCAACTTTACAGAAACAGACCGGCATGTTACTGTACACAAGGTCGAAAACGCCCAGATAATGAACGATTAGATTAGATTAGAACGAGCCAGATTACGATGAACGCACGTGAAAAAGAAGGAAATACGGAAAGATGATATTCGCTCATGCACTGTTAAACAGCTGCCTCTATTTCTAGATTCATCTGCCTACCTACGTTGTGCCGGGAGGATCCATAAGGCCAAACTTCAAGGCACTACTAGATTACCGTACTTACTTCACAACAAGCATCCATACACGCGACTGTTAGTATCAGCAATCCATCAACGACAACTGCACAGCGTTACCGCACTTACCATCACATGCCCGAGATAAAAGTGCTGGATCCCATGCATACGGCAGTGTGTACAGTCTATAATCAGGAAATGCGTTACCAGCAGAAAAATGAGCGGTCAACCATACTGCATCCCAGACCCACCACCTTTACACAAAAACCGAGTTCAAGATTGCCCGCCACCGGAGTTGATTTTGCAGGGCCACTGTACGTTCAGGAAACACATGGCAAGCAATCTAAACTATCGTAAAGTATCGTTTATCGTTTATTTGTATCGGCCTTTTCCAGAGCTCTACACGTAGAGCTATAACCAGATCTGTCCGCCGACACCTTTTCTCCAAGAATTTAAGATTTTGTAGTCGGAAGTCGACACCGCGGGTTATGATATCCAATAACGCAACAACGTTCTGTGCAGCTGCAGACATTTGAAAACGCTTGCTCAACTCAGAAGTTGTCCGAAATGTTCTAACAACATACGGCATTGAGTGGAAATATATTCCTAAGCGAGAACCCTGGTATGGCGGCTGGTGGGAGCGGCTAGTAGGTATGACAAAACAGGTTCTCAGGAAGGTGTTAGGATGCTCATCTGTCAGCTTCATCACACTACAAACCATCCTCAAGGAAACAGAAAATTTCATGAACGACCGCCGCTGACATACGTTAGTTCCCATGTTACCGACGATGAAGCACTAACACCCGCTCATCTCCTATATGGCCGACGGAATACCACACTTTCGGATTCAGAGGTAACCATGGAAACAACAACGTGTGGAACTATGGGAAATGTCGCCAGCCAGCCTTATACCCATAGGATGCTTATCAACAACTTTCGAAATCGCTGAAAACAAGAATACTTAACTGCTTTGAGAGAGCACCAGCGCGTGACCGGAAACAACAACCAGATCATAGAAGTCGGCGACTTCGTACAAGTTAATGATGACGATCATGAAGGGGCCAAAGGAGGCTCACCGTAATCCAGAAACTAATCACGTGGAATGACGGGAAAATTGCGCTGAAGTGATAAAAACTAAGAATGGACTTACCCAACAGACTAATTTCAAGACATTATCTTTTAGAAGTTACTGAAACTTATAGATCGCGATTTATAGTTCAATCAAAGTGACTTTTAAACAGCTATCTTGATAACTGTGATTAACTGTGAAATGTATAGACTATCAACAATAGTTTGTAAATCTAACGTGTTTTAGATCGCGTTATCTATATGAACTAGAGACGTCAATAGTGCTAAAAATTACATTGCAGTGACTTTTAGAGAGACTAAAGACGCCATGCTTTACTAAATTAACCCTATAAATGCTTTACTTGTGTTGTTAAATTTTTAATATACTTTTATGGACCCCCAGTGCTAGAAAGCGCGTTAATATACACAACGGCACCACGTTTGGCGGCGTCGTGACGTCACTTCCACCTCTACATTGTTTGTATATGTTTACGACGTAACGGTACTAAAAAGATCGAACCTGGTACAGCGCTAGTGTTATTTCTTACTCATTTACAAAAGGTTTATTTTTATAGTTTATAAAAACAGTAGTTAAAAGTCGTCGTGAAAAACATATGCTTTGTAAAATCCCCATTGCTAATAGAGAAAAAAGTGCTACGTCGACTACAAAAGTTGTATAACCCAACAAAGTTAAAAACCTAGTTGGGTGCAATTAAAATGTTCCATCTATAGACCAATTCAGTAAGATAGTGGTGGCAGAATGTGGTAGAGGCTTCGCATCCAATGCCGAGGAGTTTAGACAATTGCTATTGTTACAAGTATTGTACTAGTCTTGCTGAAAACACGTAGCCTTTGGTGGGCAGACTTTTGCACACGTTTGTATGTATTTTGGTCGAGGATTTGGATTAGTGTTGCAGTGTAGATAAGAAATATTGATGCTCTAGCAATGCGGACCACTTGTTTCAGTGTCTATAAGTAGGTCAAAAGTGCGCTTAGATTTAAATACTGAAAATATTAGCTGAAGTATCACGTCCCGTGCGTTTGTGGTAACTTAGTTTGAACCACATATTGACTTAAAAATAGGTCTTCACTATCACAAACCCTTCTGTCATTGTTTGTTGTTGTTTTATTTACAACGAGCCATCCGCGCTTTTCATCTCAACATGCAATTCATGCCTTCAACAAAGTCTGATCTCGCATTTTTCCTCGACAGATAATCACGATTAGCACTTTTTGCTCTTTTCATGGTTATAGTTTCACTTACTGTTACCAAATCTGTATCAGACACTATGATAAACTGTCGATGTTTGCTACCAGACGTGTAGTTGTAGCATTAGTAAGTGTAAAAAAAGATGACAGTATTATGTTCATGTCAAACCATTCTCGAGTCAGTATCATTTTAAAATAACTTACACATGACCGGCGCTTAGCCAATCAAAACGCCTTAAATTCAAAGGGTATATGATATTAAATATTATTGTACATATAACTTTTGAAGATAATATCTTAGTAAATTGGCTTTTTGCAAACACTTTCATGTGTATCACTGCAAGGATAATCATGCCAGAAGTCATAAAACAAAATACAGTTCTCGTCTGTGTCGCCGTTTGGCTGGCCTGTAAAATATCTGGTAAACGATGGTGCAGCGTTATTCGACGTCCATCTGAAGTCGCCTTCAGTCGTTATGTCGTTCAACCCGATCCAAAATACAGTTGGCTTCATACTGAACAAAAAATCATTCTCGCCTTGACTCTGTACGTCCACCAGGTGCCCTCCCAAGCTTAGACACGATGCTTCGCTTTCCAGATATGTGTTTGCGGCTTGGATGAAGTAACAGTGGGATTGCCACAAGGTCCATGACGGCAGGCAAGGAGCTGTATATATAAAGAGATAACAATGAATAATAACAAACGCATGGTTGCAGTATGTAACGACTATTTTAATTATGTGCTCATCTATACATGTATAAATTCAGCCTTATAGAGGGCAAACAATAGATTGTTGAGTATGTTTCATTTGAAATTAAATGTATTTACAATCTTAACCATGTATAATCCCCAATTTTCAATAAATCACATTTCGAGCGTCGATTTATGAGTTTAGTGTACTTTGATAATATCGATGTGTTGCTTTAACTACAATTATAACTGAACACATGTCCTTGAAATTGCAACTAAAGAGTGCATAGCTTTAAGCATCGTAGGAATATGCAATCAATGTCAATAAGTGACTTTAGAATTTTAATCTTATCCGGGAATGAAAGCTAATTTTTCAAAGTGTACTTAATCGTTAATTGTTGTTTAAATTAAGGACATTTGGATAATATATCTGAGCTTTATATAGCTAACGCAAAAACGCAAATATGGTGAGTTCAATTGCAAACTGAATGTTAATAAAATAAAGCCCAATTTTATTTGACACGAATGTATTTCATACAAAACTACCTGACCTAATAGTATTGTAATGAATAATTTGTAAGAAAAACTGTAATGTGTAAGAATATATTGTAGGACTCACAAACATTGTTGGGACACCAATTAAGGTACACCCCACAACTGGGCAAATCTTGGGACATATGTGTTGTGTATATTCCCATAACTAAGGCGTAACTATAAAATAATTGTCGATTTACACAAATTAATTTGACATAAAATTCCAAAATAAAATTTATTTATGAGTATCTGTTTAGCTACAAAAAATATTAAATAAAAATTACGTGATAAATTATATAATTTACGGTTGTTTGTAATAAAACATAATTACAAAACAGGTACACGACGCAATAGAAAACAAATACCAACTAACATTTTTCAACACTGCTGTAGTCCTAATTTAATATTAATTTTAACATTTCAACAACAAAGGCTTATGGCCTCATTTGGACTTGTACTGTCACATCTGCAGTTACATTCTTAAGGGTAGACTGTTCGTCGTATGTTGTAACTGAGATCAAGGAAAACGTACGGCATCCGTACTTGAAGAGATGATGCGCTGTCAGCTTACGGGTGGCGTGCCACCACTGTAGCGTGACCCAATCTATTGTTAGTATACATTATTTATTGACGAAGAACTAATTGAATCGCTGAATAAGTAGCACGTGACTCTCTCAAACGGTCGTTCCGCCACTTTGAGATCCTCGTGTAGGGAACTTAGTTCCGCACAAAGAGCGCATGTCATACAAACCCGTAGTGGTATTAATTTGTTTCTTATTTAAAAATAAACACTGTTTTATTTGTATTATAGGTACCGTCATGAAGCGTTTGTACATGTCACAGTCAATCTGCCTAAAGATAAAGTATTGTACATGTCACAGTCAATCTGCCTAAAGACAAAGTACACATTTTTGTTTCATATATATATTGGCTAAACTCTAATAGCCATGTAAAATATTTACTTTGTGAAAAAGATACTGAGGTTCGAATTCAAAACGCGCACCAAATACCTTGGCTTTAAAACATACAGTTAGTACGTAACAATGTAACATGTATTGAAAAGAAATTGAGTAATTTTGATTGTAATTTAAAAATATGGCACTTGATAATTGACGTGACTATTGATGACTAAATAATGTAAACTGGTTTTGAGGTTCTCTTCAAAACAGGAAACAAAAGTGTCATAAAGTAACAAATTGATAATGAATTCTCAAAGGAAAACTGAATGGCCAAAGGACACCATAATGGATCTCTTATTAATCTCATTAGTAAGGAAATAAGTATGATCGGAAATGTTTTCCTCTGCTTTCCCGATTAAAGTATTACTCCCGAGTGTATATTTCGAGATTAAAGTACCAACGTTTTAAAGTTTTAAGAAGTTTTTTTTTACACTCAGTGCAGTAGGCAGAAGCATAGTAAAGGTTGTTAGCGGGGGATGGGAGTACTTAATAATTTAACGAGTTGTCATTTGGTACCGCCATTAAAATGTTCTCTTGTCTTGAGTGTTATGACCAACATGTTGAGAAGCAATTAGAATATATCATTCACCATGTGGGCTTGATTGGAAACTAGCCATGATGTTTTCATCTTTCAGTAAGGGGAATACGGAAACGTGATCTATTATCTTTAAACAACGTAAAGTCTTAATTTGTTATTCATGACCTATTTTAATCAATAATTATTTGTCTTCGCAAAATTGCATATGCCATGTTCTCTTTATGTTCAAAGCAACAAAAAATGCATTTGCTCTTGCATGCCTTAATATCACGTAAATTAACTACATCCGGATGTCCTTATCTTGATCCTCGACAGTTTGACAACTTATCAAGTGTCCTCTACCATAAATTCAGTTCCTCGCCAAGAGAGGTCATCCCCAGCAATAAAATCAAAGAATATAACAAGACTTAATTGGCTTCTACTAACTGAAGCTATTGAACGCTATTATAGTTTTTAAAACCCTGTTGTCAAAGCTGGCATAATGGCCAAGGATGTTTTATACAAAAATAATGTGTGCTATAATGATTTTTTATAACTAAATGAAACTTTTTATGCACTGGAGAGCATTAAACTGAAAACGGAGGTCATTTTAACATTAAAGTGAGTGTGGTGTACTCAAATTATTTTTGTAGTGTATTCAAATGCTTTGGCGAATAAACACGTTTAAATAACTATATATAAACTTTAACCTCCGCAACTGTGTCCAAATAGATCAAGAGCTTCGTTGATAACAAGTAACTTTTAGTCACTCGCTCGCGTTTCTCCCGCTGACAGTTTTATGACCCAGTACCTGACTCGTTTCCATGGCAGTTTGCGGTCAGTAAATGAACGATTTGAAGATCAAGGAGTCATGCACTTCAGATTTATGTTTTCTATGTTGTTTTATTTAAGACAATTAAGCATTTGAGAGGGTATCCGCCATATGTCGTCCAGTCTCTTTGAAAGAGTGTCGTGGAGGGATGTCGTTACCTACCAGTGTTGCGTAATCGTAAAATAATAGGATTGGCTTATATCTTAAGCCAACCAACACCTTAAATGACAAGAAGACATTAAGACAAATTTTCCAGGAGATACTTAACTACGTACATCTCTCTAAATATCGTATCATATACATGGGGACCAGTACATTAACTCAGAAGTTATTTGGAAGAAGAAAAACATTTCGAGTTAGTACCTGCGTTTAAATCCTAAGAATCTTTAAGAATGTTGAATTATTAAAACACAAGGTTATTATTTCATGAGGATCTAGGTCTAATATGAGTGAGCATTCATGGCTTGGCTGTAAAGAGTATTGTCGGATATGTTTAGCATGATCATTAGGAAACTAAAGGACTTTTTCGATTAACCATCGCAAAGAAGAGGTAATCTTTTAATTTCGTATTAGTTATGAATTGTATCGTAGATCTAGATGAAGCTGAATAAATTGACCTATATCTCCGTTCATGTTATCTTTGTTGTCATTTAATTCATCCTATAAGGATTGTTACGTGTATTTCCTTTTGACATTGGACTTTGGTTCCTCAATTCCAATTTCATTTTCTATCAACAATTTTTGTTGGTTTTCTAATCGAACTAAAGCATCTCTCTCTTCTAAACACTATGTGAATAATATCTTTCAATGACGACACTGCTTTCGTCATAACTTATCAAATAAAACGTCAGCGCTTAGACATTTATTCAAATGGATCAGTTTTCTTTTCATTGCGTACATTCGAGAAACCCATCAGGAAGTGCAAGGTTAGAGCTTTGTATAACCAGTTTAAGCACCCTAGTCGGTTCATATTGCCGACTGACCGTTCCAATGCGGTAACTGTCGGGTTTGCTCTTTTTGTGAAATGACTCATCACAGATTTGTTCTTAGTTTTACATTTGGCTTGCACGTGAATACCTTTGTTCTTTGCCTTTTCAAACTTGTGTATTTGTTGTAATGCTCAGAGGACTTTGTTATATATATTCTTATTTAGAAAAAAATACTAACAGACAGAAATTTGATGGTGACTTGCGTTTGGCTTGTTTAACTATAAAAGGCCGTTAGTAATAGTAAAACTATACATTACATTTTTCTTCAACTGTTATGCAAGGATTTATTTAAATATTCAGTTTTAATAAATACCTCACGACTCTATTTGTTTTATTTATTAAGTTTACTATTTTAAACTCAAATTCTGTTTTCCTCTTTGTAAGAAACTGTCTTCGGAACTGCTTTCTTTTTAACTGCACAATTGCTTCACCGAAACACCGATTTGACATTACAGCCTTAACCCATTTTAATTAAGTTTATTTAACTTTGGTGACGTTACACTCACACATTATCTTGAACAAGATAATTATGCATTTAAAGACAAACCATTGAAACATTCTTAAGCGTTATGACGTAAAATGACTACTGATTTTATCGCTTAGAGTAAATGGCGTCATAATGTTTGCAATACTTCCTTCACTGATCGAAATGCGTATACATGTAAGGATAATGCGTACATTATCAAGAAAAATGGCGGTGATAAAAGACAAGCGCTTTGCGGAAAATGCCGAGCGTCAAAATTATTCATAGTACTTACACAATTTTTATATGTTTTAGATTGCTCGTCTTTTTAAGAGATTCAAATACGTTTTAATATAATGTTTACAGCAGATTGGTGTCAGAGGACCTTCGAGTCCTACTAAGAGAAGTAGAATGTGTTTTATCGGTACGCATTCTAAAGGGAATTGCCCTGGTTGAAGCGGAATTTGTGGCGTCTGCGCCCTATATACACACATATAACACAATAAATTCAAAAAGAATCAAACTAACATTCTTTGTCGAAGACAATTGTCTTTGCATTCCACTGGTGTTTAACAACTTCCTGCTTTTTCCATAAGAAAGTTGCCAACACGATACGTCAACCATTTTTACAAATGTTGTGTTGACGTCATTGGAGGTGACGTAATTATTCATGAAGACGACGACAAAACCGCGTGCGTAATTTTTTATGCGACGTCATCATTCACATTAACGACGGTATTATGCGCGCTAAAATATGTTCAAAATTATGTATGGATAAATACATATTTAAACCGATAAGCCTAAGGTTTAGAACATTATCTTAAAGATACATAATGCATCATGTATAACACAAACAACCAGAAAGGGCAAAACTGCCCTATTTTTGGATATGCCCATTTGTAGGATTGGACGATAAACCCAATAAACAAACAAACAAACATTTGTAGGATTTGCCCCAGTTGGAGTCCTACATATATATTTAAAGAGTTTACTTAAATAACAATATATCGAACAATTACATACAAGATTAGTCTTGGATAGACAATTTCGCATATGTGCGTATTAAATGCAGCTGAATTGTACAATATTTCAAATATTTTGCCATTTTGTTTTTGTTAATTTGATACTATACGTTTATTTTTCAAATAAATGCGGCAATGCAAAGTAGTTTCAATTGCAAAACATTGCCATTTCAATTAGTTCTTCGCCTTTACTTTTACAAAACCAAGTTAACCCTTAACTTGTAAACTTACTCTTTTAATCTAGTACAAGTAATCTTATACAAGAAGGTTTGTCTATAAGTATCAAAAATATGCAACATGCAACAGTTACCTATTGAGCTAAAGAATGCGATCCAACCAGCTACTGAAGTTGTGTCAGCGTAGAGATCCAGTTTGGGGTTTCTCTTGGCCAATACACAGCTTCCGGTCACGTTTTGGAAACTGCATGAGGCGCATTGGTCAGTCATACTGCATAGAGCGCAACAACTTGCAGCTGTCACTTGTGTCGCTACGCTGATGGTATGCACATCGCTCACACGCTGGTTGAAATTGCTAGAAGTGTACTGCATCACTTTACCATGGGTGTACATCAGGCCATTGAGCAAAAACAACGAAGAATACATAACAGAACACGTTAACTCCATTGCGGTGGAAGGTTTAGTGACAGCCTTTTTCGACACGTTTTGCAATTTCCAACGATGGTTTGGTCTTTGATATTATCTTTATGAATACCTGACATTACGTTCGAATGTAGAGATGGTTAACTGCGTAGATTAAAGATATAAGCTTTTTATTTATTTAGCAGTGTTCATTGAAATGTAAAGGATCAATACAATAGTTTAAATTAGTAAGCGAATATCAAACAGTGGCATACGCGTTTTACCAACCTTTTGAAATACACCATTTTATACATGAACCAGTAGTGGATTCAAAAGTTTTAAAGCTTTTGCGTGCGGTGTTGCTTTTGTACGCTGTCTTTGCCTTGTTACTTTGATAGATGCTTTTGTGGTTTCAGATATTACAATACGTCATGTTGTGATCGCACGTTCGAATCTCATCATAGGGCGGGTGAGTTTCAAAAGTATTGTGTGTAGTTTTTTCTTGCCAAACATTATCATGGAAAATAATAAGCATATAGATATGATTTTCCTGCATTTTTCTGTAGAATTTTCGCCTGGTACATGATGACCCTTAATAATGCATACTTTTTATCACATGGAACCTAACTTAATGTTTAAAATAGTTACATGGGAATCGATCTAAAACAACACAATGAAAACTTCAATTAAGTGGTCTGTCATTTATATTTATCGTCTAATGTTTCAGGCGGTTTGTTTAAGAACCAGTATATAATTATGTATGTCAAGTGGCTGGTTCTGACTAGCCGTCACGCCAAGATCGAATTCCTAATGTAGATTCATTGTCACCGATGATGTCTGGTAGACAGCGGATTTGCGAACTTAAAAAGGGTGTACAGGTAAAACTTCACATAATCTCATTGCATGTTGCTTTAGTTGGAATTAATTAATCGGAATGCTAGTTGCCGGGCGGTTCAAGGAGTCGACAAGTTACTTGTCAATGCCAGGTTTTCTCGACTGGGTAGATATAGTGTACGTTTATATGCCTTCCAGCGAGACGCAGGTGGTTCATTTATACGTTTGTCGATTGCCTTTATCCCCCAAAAAGTGTATAGGCATCGTCATTCTGACCATAATTGTATCAATGAAATTAATGTTAAAACGAACAGAACTATCCAATTAATGATTTTAAGTGATCTGATTGGGAAAGCTTTGACCAGCTAGAGCACGTGTGCCGCTGGTGTATGCATCAAAAGAGGCTGTGAGATATTCTGCGTGGCAGTGGCGTAACTGGAAGAGGTTTGTGGGGCTATACCAAGAGACATGTATGTTGAATCCGATACTTGAATGAAACATTTGGCGTATGGTTTCATGTTTCGTCAACATTTCTTTCTGTATCTGATTTACCAATAAAACTTAAGGCATTCAAGATCGCAGGTTTCGTTGACCAAAAAATGTGACAAATCCGTTTATTTTCACTAAAACACGGGTGATATCAGTACGTTTACCGACTTTTATGTTAGCAATTTCAGGTACACCAGATTAATGCTTCAGCGCCGGGAACTGTAACAGTTTGCACATCTACAAACCAACTCACTTCAGCCATGTGCCATATCAACTACCTTCACTAGTTTCAGCTCAACAACGCAGCCAGTACTTGATTAGACATGAAAGGCCGTATGTCACGCCTGCCTACCAGAACACATTGTGTTCATGCCCACACGTTATGGCCACAAATCGAATGTCTGTTGAAGTATTCATTTTAACCTCTGATAAATATGTACAATGTATATGTTAGATATTATTGTTGATAAATCTGAAACATGTTTTGTAGTGCAAATTACGAGAGGTATTTGAGAAGGGTGAAAAGTCAGGACTGTATGTAGGGTGTTGTATATTTTCAATATTATCCTCTTCTACATAGTGCGTTACCACGGCAGAACGATGGGCTTGTGCATTATTGTTAAGTAACTTCCCTCAACAGAGGTCGGGGCGTTCGCGCTTTGCCAGCAACTTCAGACAGAACATGATTCTTGTATAATGTCCCTGTTCCTGTCACTAGTGCGTTCAGGTACAGAGGCAAGTGCTACCATTCCTTCTGTGTCTAAAAAGTGCCATACATAACACATCGAACGGTTATGCTCCTGCGGGCTTTTTTGGGGGTCGTTCGTCTTTTACCGATCCGCATTTTCTTATTTTCTTTGTTGCACGGATAAAAAAGTACAGCCATGTTTCATCACCTGTTACGATCTCTCTTAACCACTTTTCGTCTTTGTCTCTGTATCTCTCAGTATTGCCGTTGCAATTTAAACACTTAGGCGATTCTGTTCATCAGTCAATAAATGCGGGATTCAACGTGCACAAATGTTATGTATCTTCGTGTTTTGTTTTTCTTTCAAAACACCGACGACGAATTCAAGCCCGAGATGTTACTTATCTCCCCAGCTTTGTTCCGGACAACCTTTTCAACTATAGGTTTCATAGTAGCGATGTTACTTTCTGACGACGTAGACGGCGGCCTCCCAGGACTGGGTTCGTCTTTAATGGGATTTCTTCCATCTTTAAAAGGTGAAACTTATCTAGCAACAGTGCGGTATAGAAGGCCCTGCTCTCATTATACACTATTGTATTTCTAATGCGCTGACACCTCCTTTACCGCGAATAAGCCCTCTGATCCACTCTCAAATTATTAACATTGCACTGTGCCATCATGATGACACTATAACTTACTGTACTTTGATCATGTTGAATTATTTCAGCAATGCGGATATTAACGCTATTATATAGACAACGGATTGGTCTGTCCAAGACATGTTTCCGTGTGTGGGGGCTGGAAATTCGTCATATAGCGGAAAAGTCGCCACTAGTTTTCAAATGCCCCTCGTCAGAATTAAACGCTAATATGCTTACAGAATAATGGAATGGTATGAGTTTTGATAAAATGAAAAGTCCAATTTTTGTAAATGCGCATGTGAAGCACGATGTTACAGTGTTAAAACAGCAGACAAAGATGACTTTTTCTGCTAAGCACGTTGTTAAAGGCGATATAAACAGGAGTATATGGTCTTTGTTGGAAGAAACGTGTATGAAATACAAATCGTTAATAGGTCTTTAATCGGAATAATTATTATGAAGTACGACAATTATTTATTTCGGAAGAATGACATGCTCGTCATAAACCTGCTTTTCATAAATGACGTCAACATACGTCGTAAAAAAAGCAAAAATAAATGTCATATTTTGTTCTTAAGGCACACATTTATTATTATCATTATTATTATTGTTATTATTATTTTATTATTATTATTGTTATTATTGTTATTATTATTATTATTATTATTATTATTATTATTGTTATTATTATTATTATTATTATTATTATTATTATTATTGTTATTGTTGTTGTTATTATTATTATTATTATTATCATTATTATTATTATTATTATTATTATTATTATTATTATTATTGTTATTATTATTATTATTATTATTATTATTATTATTATTGTTGTTGTTGTTGTTATTATTATTATTATTATTATTATTATTATTATTATCATTATTATTATTATTATTATTATTATTATTATTATTATTATTATTATTATTATTATTGAGCAATCAGTAACACACTGCGAAACAGTTTTAGCCATCTGATCAAGCTTAGTGCTGTTTGAATAGTTTTGGTTTCAACAGGAACACCATTTACTTAATATCTGTGTGGTTTGTGGCAATAATTTTAGTCAACCGTTCTGCTGATGTACTCATGGGTAGGTTTGGTAGCACATAGCAGTCGAAGCCTTAGTCCGTGCCCACATGTTTGGCAGCAATCTGTGTAATATGAGGGTTAACATCTTCTCGAACTGAACAAATACATAGAACTGATAACATGTATATATATATAAATCAACTTACCGACACCAAGCTTTGTATTTGCTGTGAAACAAGTCATGCCTCTCTTTTTCACTCTGTGTGTCTTTGCATATGGGACCAGGTTTACATGCTCGCAGTCTATATTGCTGCATCTGTATTAAAAGCAAACTCGTGACTCGCACCTGTGACAAGGTTTTCAGGTACCATGCTCTGAACACTAACTATCTGTTGGCCTTCGCTGGGTTGATACTCGACATCCCACTGCGTAAACGACAGCCTCGTCTGACCGCTCGTCGGGAAGTGGGCGAAAAAAGAGGTACATCAATAGGTATAACACTATAAGTCGAGTCTCAGTTGATATTGTTTGAA
Source organism: Sinonovacula constricta (assembly GCA_007844125.1). Lineage (NCBI taxonomy): Eukaryota > Metazoa > Mollusca > Bivalvia > Cardiida > Solecurtidae > Sinonovacula > Sinonovacula constricta. Next base: position 20,079,467 of record CM017565.1, read on the forward strand.
AGGGATCCTGGCATTGTTCACCGACCTAGTAACTTCTCGTGGGATAAATTTTAGTGCGACATATGTGTAAGTACTTTTTATGCTTTTACATATATAAGTATTTTTACATATACTAACATATGCTTTCACTTGATTACCCGAATCGTTATTTGCTCCGCCTTTGATACCTCTGTTGTGACAATTCTTTCATCTCCGATGATATTTTACCCATCGAACACGCCATATCGGATGAATGGTCAAAACATAACATTATTCCCTTATTGTCATTTTGAGCTTCTTTTGACAAACACAATTTAAAAATCGCTAAACATCCGTGAAATCATTGTCTTATCGTGTAGTGACAAAAACCGATGCAATATGTACAGCTTGGATAACAATATAAAAAAGCGAATCCCCATGTTTTCGACTTTGCATAATGCACAATTCAACAAACATATTTTTCGAAACAGTGACAGTTACTTTTGTCTGACAGACCCCCAAACCAAAATCATATTTCATCTACCGATAAAAAACATTTATGTTCAAATTTAGTTATATGTTAATATCATAGTTCGCACTATATATTTAATTTAAACGACAAACCATTATTGAATCTGTGATTTTGCTCCAAGATTGAAACCCTCAAACCAATGAAACATTTCTTCATCCCATATGGTATCTAACGTTAAAATATTGCTGTGTACTCTTTTTAAATCAGAAATTTAGTGGCAAAGGATCTATTATAGGTAACCCTGAGCTTGGCATAGACCTTGAGTAGACAGATCCTAACAGAAATGACATACACCCTCAAATGTGATATTATTATCCCCAAAACCTAACGTTCAGTTTTTAAATAGATATGAAAACATGAAACAGACAGAAAACGAAGCTTGTTTAATAACCCATTACTTTCTTGAAGCCTTTTCTTTCTTGACATCCAGACACTGTCACAACCGCACATACACAGACACACAAATACACGGGAATAGGCACAAACACACATGCGTGCACACAACGTCAAAAGAACACACATTTTAACATATTGTTGAATAAAATTACAAGTATATTTCCCTTAGGTGTTGCAATGCTAAATTTGCCGTATTGTCTCGGAACTAAATAAATGCAAGAAAGCCGTTATTTCCTAGAATTATAAGGTCATCATGTCACATAAGGTCACATAAGGTCATCATATCACTAAGCATGCACGTATATTTCGTGACGGCATACAAGACAAAATTTGTAAACGGGCCAGTTTGAGGTTGTGATACAATTTACATTTAAGTTCTAGAATTATTAAATTTATTTTTTTTGTGGCGTCACTTTGTACTTGATTTTGCTGTGTGTATACGTTTTTGACCCAAGGGTCACCGTGCAGTAACGTTATACGACTGATACCTTGTCTTTAAATATGTAGACTTGTTCAGCAGACCATTTACATTAATATCAAGTGCCGATAGAAAGACGTTAATTCTATTTCATTTTCTCTTGAGACAAAATGCTTATAATGGTTTCCAAATAACCAATTATCTCAGCTTTGTCAATGAATGTGAAGGGTTTTTTTAACCTAAAAATTATTGAACAATTGATCTTCAAAGTCTATCTATATATCTTGTGTTAATGCGTTGCGTTTTGCTAAATCCCTTTCAATTCTTCGTAACCTTTAAGATTATTTACTTCGAATGATAAAAGTTAACGGGAATCAAGACTTTTACTTTTTTGCATTTCCTGCTTGTTCATCCAAAGTGTTGTTTGTGTCGATCCATGTTCTCCATATATGCAAGGTTTAGGGTCATACACAATATTTATAGGTTATTATACATTTTACTGTACAATACGGGAATATATTTGGACGAGTACACAGCTTGAAAAGTCATATTGGACGAGCCGGTTTTAGGCGAGTCCAATATGACTTTTCAAGCTGTGTATGAGTCCAAATATATTCCGTATTGTACAGTTAAATGTATAATAACCTTTTTATTATATATCTTTCGTTTACTTTGAAATATACATCATCATCATCCCCAACAAAGCCACCACCACCATCAACATCACCACCAAAATTTCTTCATCTGTCAACATTTTGACTCCTGTCAAAACAAAACAACGCTTTCTGGTCAGCTAGACGCTTTACAAGCAGTTTTAAACATATACTAACAAGCGTCTTTATGCACGCATGGTTCCCGGTCTTTAATTCGAGAGAGATTGAAATCGGAAACCAGACTAGCATCGATTAGTGCACATGTACCCAACCGTCCAATATGAAATTAATATATATTATTTGGATCCAATACGGGAATATATTGGACGGTCACGTGGTACAAATGCTGATTGTCGATTGGTTACATTTATTAGGTATATAATAATAAGTAAGATTAGCTTAGGTCAAACTCACTCAGAAAGTTATGAACTAATTCCACTAGTTTTATTGGACATTCAACTTCTCATATAAGGCTAGCTGCTATTTTCACAAGGCGTTCAAGTGACGTTTTCTTGATTTCTTACGTTTTCTGGAAGTTTTTCCGTCATCTTTAGTCAAGGTAAGATAAAAGTTGGTGTTTTAGTAATCGTCGACATATAAATAAATAAGCGATCATTGCCAGAAGTCAAGTCAGAACTTCTAGTTCATTTGCTGAATTAAAGTTCAATCAAATGGAAAAATATTTTGAAATTGCCCTTAAAATAAACACTTGCGAATTTTCTATTTGTGTATTTACTATTTGTAGAAAGAACACAACTACATACCTACCATCGAGATTACGCCAGACCTGAAGAGCATTTTTTTTCACTGTATTTAATGTACAAGCGCCATTTGGTGAGTTTGCCAGCATCTCGATTATGGAAGTCGGGCTTGAGGGAACTGTATATTTTGCCGGCTTTGCCGTAGCCGTCAAGCCGGGATCTTAATTCTCGGCACTGACCGGTTTCTCAACTAGGGGTGTTTTTTTGCAAATTTCAACAAATATACATTAAGGACAAGGCAAGGTGGGAAGATACATCATCCTATAAATAGTAACCGTCCGTCACATCACTCTCACATAGAAAATTTAGTATCCTCAATGCAATATATGCTATATTTTGATCTGAAAACATCAGAATACTTTATTGTTCTCTAAAGGAACACAACTCGTAATATACATACCTAATACAATTATTAAACGCATCAGACCTGATAAGAAGACGACAGAAATTAACATGACATTCAAATAAAACGCAAAGTAATTTCATCATTCCATAAAATATCGAAAAATGTGGTTTCCAAAATTAACTAACTGGAACCTTACATAACTGAGCCGTTTATTACTAACAGGAAGCAAGCCAACTTGATTGCATGGCTTATCATTGGAGATTAAGACATCTAAAGGAAATTACAGCCGTTTTAAATGGGTCGTGTATTACATACAAATATTTTATTATTGCCTGGTAAATAGTGTATAAATATTACAACCGTAGAAGGGTGACATCACGTACTGCCATTACAATATCTTGATATATATTTAATTTATTTTATTGTAGCGAATAAACATTTGTATAAGCTACAAACAAAGGGTACACCAGGAATAATAGAAAATTTATCTTAATGTGACCATTTTCAGTATTCTCTCATTTGCGCGTTCGCAACCTTGGATCAAATGATTCGTGAAAAAGGGGCTACGAGGCTGTAGCCTGGGAACTACCCTATCAGGCGGTAGTATTGGAAAAGTGATATTCTGCAACAGAGCTTTACTTTAACACGTTTTCTACCAGTGCTGTTCAGTACCCTATATGTAGTATGTTATCATAATTTGAACATTTTCAGCATTCTCTCTTTTGGGTATGCGCAACCTTGGATGAAAAGATTTACGAAAAGTGGATGGGTGGCTTTAGCATGGGACCTACAGTATCAGGTGGTAGTGTCGGAAAAATGATATTCAGCAACAGAGCTTTACACATACACTTTTCCTTCCACTGATGTTTCATCCCCTATATGCAGTCTGTTATCCTTATTTGACCATTTTCAGCAATCTCTCTTTAGCGCGTGTGCAACTTGGATCAAAGGTTTCACGAAAAGGGGATGGGAGGCTGGTGCCGGCGACCTACAATAACATCCGGTATTGTCGGAAACGTGATCTGCAACAGAGCATTACGCATACACTTAACCTACCAATGCTCTTCAGGATCATGTATGCAATCTGTAATCCTAATTTGATCTATTTGCACGAGCGCAACCTTGGATCAAAAGATTTGCGAAAAAAGTGGATAGAACACTAGAGCATAGGACCTATCCTTTCGAGTGGTAGTGTCGGAAAATTGATTTTCAGCAACAAGGCTTTACATGTACACTTTTCCTACCACTGATGTTCAGTCTCCTATACCATTTTCAGAGTATTCTCTCTTTGGCGCGTTATCAGCCTTGGATCAAGTGACTCGCGAAAAGGGCTGCGAGGCTGTAACCTGGGAACTACCCTATCAGGCGGTAGTTTTGGAAAAGTGATATTCTGCAACAGAGCTTTACTTTAACACGTTGTCTACCAGTGCTGTTCTGTATCCTAGATGGAATCCGTTATCCTAATTTGACCATTTTTGAAAATTCTCTCTTTTGTACGTGCGCAACGCTGGATCAAATAAGTTTGCGAAACATTGGATGGGACACAAGATCCTGGGACCTACCATTTCAGGTGGTATTGTCAGAAAAGTGATATTATGCCACAGAGCTTTGCGCGTACACTTTGCGTACCAATGCTGTGCAGTATCCTATATGCAATATGTTATCCTAATTTGACCATTTTCAGCAATCTCTCTTTGGCGCGTGTGCATCCTTGGATCAAAAGATTCACAAAAAGTAGATGACAGGCTGTAGCATGGGGCCTTCCCTATCAGGTGGTAAGGTAGGAAAGTGATATTCAGCAAGAGAGCTTTACACGTACACTTTTTCTACCACTGACGTTCCATCCCATATATTCAGTCTGTTATGTTAATGTGTCCATTTTCAGTATTCTCTCTTTTGCGCATTCGCAACCTTGGATCGAATGATTAATGAAAAGGGGACGGGAGTCTAGATCCTGGGACCTATTCTATCAGGCAGTAGTGTTGGAAAAGTAATACTCTTCATCAGAGCTTTACTTGTACTCTTTTTCATACAACCGCTGTTTAGTCTATATCCAGTTTGTTATCCTTATTTGACCATTTTCAGCAGACTCTCTTTTTCGCCTACGCAACATTAGATCAAAAGATTTACGAAAAGGGGATGGGTGTTTTACCCTATGAGGCGGTAGTGTCGGAAAAGTGATATTCAGCAACAGATCTTTACACGTACACTTTTCCTACCACTGACATTCCATCCGGTCATAATTTGACCATTTTCAACATTCTCTCTTTTGCAAGAGCTCAAACCTTGACCAAACGATTCGCGAAAAGTGAATGATAGACGGGAGCCTGGGACCTATCCGTTCAGCCAGTAAAGATCGGAAAAGTGATATTCTGCAACAGAGTTTTACTCCTACAATTTTCGTACCACCGCTGTTAAGTCCCCTATATGCAGTCTGTTAGCCTAACAAAATATGTAGAAAAGTTAAAAGTTTTAGGATTATAAATGCACTTTTTCCAGAAAAGCAAAACGCAAAAACAAAATCAAATGGTTATTTTTATCCAAAGCGTATCTTAATTCGTTATAGAAGCTTTACAGGAGCGACAACCTTTGTAGGATTCTGGTAATTTATTATCATGGTAATCTACCTTAGCTTAACGGTAACGTTAACATCAGAGAGCATGATGCGGCGGAGAATTTAGATTAAGCATAATCAACACAGTAGACAATAAATAAAATACTATACAGTTCACATATTTTGAAGGTATCATATTTAAATTGCCTCATTAAATTAAGATCGTAATATATCTTTTTTTTTGTCTTCCTTGCTAAATATTTGCCGAGTTAGTTAGTTAGTTAGTTAGTTAGTTAGTTAGTTAGTTAGTTAGTTAGTTAGTTAGTTAGTTAGTTAGTTAGTTAGTTAGTTAGTTAGCTAGGTGTCCGATCCGAGGTCAGCTGGGTGTAAGTACCTAGGTAACTGTTTGTCAGTTCCTAGGCTAGCTGGTTGTCAGATCCTAGGTAAGCAGGGTGTCATATCCTAGGTCAGTGTCAGTCCCTATATCAGCTGGGTAAAAGTATCTAGGTCAGTTGGGTGTCAGTTCCTAGGCTAGGTAGGTGTCAGATCCTTGGCAAGCAGGTAGTCATATCCTAGGTCAGCTGGGTGTCAGTACGTAGGTCAGCTGGGTTTCAGTTCCTAGGCCGCATGGGTGTCAGTCCCTAGGTCAGCTGGGTGTCAGTTACTAGGCAACCTTGGTATCAGATCTTAGGTAAGCTGGATGTCAGATCCTAGGTCAGCTGGGTGTCAGATTCTAGGTCAGCTGCGTGTCAGATCCTATGTAAACTGGGTGTCAGATTTTAGGTCAGCTGGGTGTCAATTCCTAGGTAAGCTGGATGTCAGTTCCTAGGTAGGCTGGGTGTCAGTTCCTAGGTAAACTGGGTGTCAGTTCCTAGGTAAGCTAAGTGTCAGTTCCTAGGTAGGCTGGGTGTCAGTTTCTAGGTCAGTTGGGTGTCAGATCCTAGGTCAGCTGGGTGTCAGATCCTAGGTCAGCTGGGTGTCAGTTCCTAGGTAAACTGGGTGTCAGTTACTAGGTCAGCTGGGTACCAGATCCTAGGTCAGCTGGGTACCAGATCCTAGGTAGGCTGGGTGTCAGTTTCTAGGTCAGTTGGGTGTCAGATCCTAGGTCAGCTGGGTGTCAGTTACTAGGTCAGCTGGGTGTCAGTTCCTAGGTCAGCTGGGTGTCAGTTCCTAGGTAAACTGGGTGTCAGTTCCTAGGTAAGCTAAGTGTCAGTTCCTAGGTAGGCTGGGTGTCAGTTTCTAGGTCAGTTGGGTGTCAGATCCTAGGTCAGCTGGGTGCCAGATCCTAGGTCAGCTGGGTGTCAGTTCCTAGGTAAGCTGGGTGTCAGTTACTAGGTCAGCTGGGTACCAGATCCTAGGTCAGCGGGGTGTCAGTTCCTAGGTAAGCTGGGTGTCAGTTCCTAGGCAACCTTGGTATCAGATCCTAGGTCAGCTGGGTGTCAGATCCTAGGTAAGCTGGGTGTCAGTTCCTAGGTCAGCTGGGTGTCAGTTCCTAGGTAGGCTGGGTGTCAGTTTCTAGGTCAGTTGGGTGTCAGATCCTAGGTCAGCTGGGCGTCAGATCCTAGGTCAGCTGGGTGTCAGTTCCTAGGTAAGCTGGGTGTCAGTTACTAGGTCAGCTGGGTACCAGATCCTAGGTCAGCGGGGTGTCAGTTCCTAGGTAAGCTGGGTGTCAGTTCCTAGGTAAGCTGGGTGTCAGTTCCTAGGCAACCTTGGTATCAGATCCTAGGTCAGCTGGGTGTCAGATCCTAGGTAAGCTGGGTGTCAGTTCCTAGGTCTTCTGGTGTCAGTACCTAGGTCAGCTAGGTGTTATATCCTAGATCAGCTGGGTGTCACTCCCTAGGTCAGCTGGGTGTCAGTTCCTAGGTAAGCTGGGTGTCAGTTCCTATGTAAGCTGGGTGTCAGTTCCTAGGTCAGCTGAGTGATAGATCCCTGGTCAGCTGGGTGTCAGTGCCTATGTCATCTGGATGTCAGACTCTACTTTAGCTGGGTGTCAGATCCTAGGTAAGCTGGGTGTCAGTCCCTATGGCATCTGGGTGTCAGACTCTAGCTCAGCTTGGTGTCAGACTCTAGGTCAGCTGGGTGTCAGTCTTAAGGTCAGCTGGGTTTCGGATCCAAGGCCAGCTGGGTGTCAAACTCTAGGTCAACTGGATGTCAGTCCCTAGGTCAACTGGATGTCAGTCCCTAGGCCAGCTGGGTGTCAAACTCTAAGTCAACTGAATGTCAGTCCCTAGGTCAGCTGTGTGTCGGACTCTAGATCAGCTGGGTGTCATTACCTAGGTCATCAGGGTTTTAAACTCTAGGTCAGCTGGGTGTCAGTTTCTAGATCAGCTGGGTGTCATTACCTAGGTCATCAGGGTTTTAAACTCTAGATCAGCTGGATGTCGGACTCTAGATCAGCTGGGTGTCATTACCTAGGTCATCAGGGTTTTAAACTCTAGGTCAGCTAGGTGTCAGTTTCTAGATCAGCTGGGTGTCATTACCTAGGTCATCAGGGTTTTAAACTCTAGGTCAGCTGTGTGTCGGACTCTAGATCAGCTGGGTGTCATTACCTAGGTCATCAGGGTTTTAAACTCTAGATCAGCTGGGTGTCAGTTTCTAGATCAGCTGGGTGTCATTACCTAGGTCATCAGGGTTTTAAACTCTAGATCAGCTGGGTGTCATTACCTAGGTCATCAGGGTTTTAAACTCTAGGTCAGCTCCGTGTCAGTTTCTATATCAGCTGGGTGTCATTACCTAGGTCATCAGGGTTTTAAACTCTAGGTCAGCTGGGTGTCAGTTTCTAGATCAGCTGGGTGTCATTACCTAGGTCATCAGGGTTTTATACTCTAGGTCAGCTGGGTGTCATTACCTAGGTCATCAGGGTTTTAAACTCTAGGTCAGCTCCGTGTCAGTTTCTAGATCAGCTGGGTGTCATTACCTAGGTCATCAGGGTTTTAAACTCTAGGTCAGCTGGGTGTCAGTTTCTAGATCAGCTGGGTGTCATTACCTAGGTCATCAGGGTTTTATACTCTAGGTCAGCTGGGTGTCACTTTCTAGATCAGCTGGGTGTCAGTACCTAAGTCATCAGGGTTTTAAACTCTAGGTCAGCTGGGTGTCAGTCCCTAGGTCAGCTGGGTGTCAGTTTCTAGGTCAGCTGGGTGTCAGTTTCTATGTCAGCTGGGTGTCGGTACCTAGGTCATCATGGTTTTAAACTCTAGGTCAGCTGGGTGTCAGTCCCAATATCAGATAGATATCTTGCATAATTGACTCTATTTTTAAAGGACGTAAGTAGACATTATTTAATATTATCTTCTACAAATTACCTGATCGCTTTGATTCTGCCCAACCATATTTCGGCGTTTTCCTCCATCTATTTACTCATTTCTTTTATGAGAAAACCATCAACCGTTACAATTGCCTCAAGTTACTTCTACTGAGGCTATAAATTTCTATATATCTGTGATGCTTTACATTGACATGCATAACTTGTGAGACCGTCTAAGACTGAAACAGGTCCATTGATTTATATATTTTGAAATGAGAAAAGCATTAATGAAAAGCATTAAAATAAAAGAAAGGACATAAGCATAAGAATGTCTTATGAAAGGTTGTAAAATACATGTACGCAAGAGATACAACCTATACACTTAACAGAGAAATCACTTAAAACTAATATATATGTTTGTCAATTCGAAAATATGGAAGTATATCTAAAATTTGCATTGTGAGAACAAATGTGCGATTGAATGAATCAGCAAAATTCAATACTACATTTTAAATTTAAAAAAAAAACGTTACCACAGTTCAAACAAAAAACATTACCACAGTGCAAACAAAAAAATAAAATAGCTTAACAATTCAATTTAATCATTTCCACGAAAATTTAATTGGAAAATGCCAGAAAGTGGCAAATAGAATCCCTGAATTAAAGTTTACAGATAATGAAATAAATGATTCCTTTTAAAAACATGGTACGTGAATTAAGATATCTTTCAGTTTGCATATATATATATATATATATATATATATATATACATATGGTATGAGATTCGTAATTGACGACTAGATGGTCTAGATTTTTCTTTTCTGAATCTTTATTTAGAAGGTAGAGACGATGCATTTTATATCATAGATTATGCTGCGTCAAAAAGCTTCTTTGTTTTTAGGTAAAAATAAAGTGTTCAAATAAACGATCACTGTCGATGAATATTTGAATGCCAATGATTATTTACTACGTTTCTAAGTAACCGGTTTTGTTTGGTGCTTTGCTATTACTGGCTGTCTTCGTTGTTGTCGGCTACATTGATAGTTTTTTAATTGCAAGCTGCAACCGTTACCATGAGCAATAACGGTTTCTTTCTTAGAAGTCACTTACCAAGACTGTTGTCGAACTGTTGCAAATTCCTGTTATGCCCTTCTATTGTGAATTTTGTTAATTTCTGCTTCATTGATTTGTTTTGTAATTCCATTATGCACTGACACTCTTGGAAATTACATTTCTTTCTCATAGTAAACACCTACAAAGATTTTGCCAAACAGTTGCTAATTGGTCGCCGAGAACGGTGACCCTATAGTATAATTGGTTTTGGAAATGTCTGTTTATAATGACGTCACAGCTTTATGGAGCGGTTGTATTTTTATATACACAGTCTTTTAAACGGAAGTCATCATTCTAGTTCCACTGTTAAAGAACGCATTGTTACATTTATTGTATTTTTTTCTGTTTCTTTTGTGTCTTCTACAGAACTACTAAATAAACAATAAACGCGAGAACTATGACAAATAACCAGGTAACCTTTACGCGTATCCATTGTCTAATTTTATTTTCAAATTACAGGACTGTACTTATTCGACCGCAATCTCTTTTGTGCCATGGTCATGGTTAAGCATTTCTTTGTATAAAAGATTATTATTTTCTTTTTTAATAATCAGTGATCGCAGTTTGGGTTTTTTTAACAATTCAACAACATGTTTTGAGGGGCGAATCGCACAATGAATGCTCGGCGAATAGAACAACAATTAGTGGTGTGTTTGTTTTAGATTTGGACAGACCTTACTAATTACCGAACAAATATAAACGAACACTTTGATAAATATATGTGTTATATTTGCTTTCTATTTGTTAACATTTAAACTCTATGGTTTTACTATTGAATCAAAAGATGCTGCTTGTAAAGACCAAAAATAAATGGATCATCATACATTCAATGTTTTTGTTGCATGCTGTAAAGATTTCCCGCGCTAAAGAGTTTGTTGATGACTTCGTACCTTTTCAATGTCCTACCCCGTTTATTTGTTTGGAGACCTCATATTGAGTGGGTGTTGTTTACAGATGGTGTTATATTTCATAGGAATTGAAAAAGATGTATTCACAATTACAAATTTAATCAGTTACCAACATAATCTTTAAAATTTTAAACTTTTTTATTTATACAAAAAAGTCAAGTAGTGCTTAATGCTAGTATGTTAAATCTGCTTAGCTCTCTGATATATTATTTCAGGCGACTTTGATGTTCTGCGTCAACTTGTTCGTGGTCCTGTCATTGTTTACTATACGCTAATAAACTAATAAAACCACTCTCAAGGGGCACCACTCTGAGTTTATATCAAGAAGTGTAGTGTCCCTTTTATAATCGGAAAACGGGAGTTCAGTGGCTTTAGTTTAGTAAAAGTTGTCATTGAAATGGTTTGATTTCCAGTTGAAGTAACATTGGATCATTCCCCACACTGTTGGCGGGTTATTAAAAGTTGATACACTTATCTACAGTTCCATGACTTAGTCCATTAATTCCTAATTAAATTCTACTTTCTCCTTTGCTCGGACAATAAATTAACAACACAGTTTCCATTGTGGATTTCTTATAGTGTAGGAACCAAACAATATATAACAATGTGGATATCCAACTACTTTACATGCGTGTCTATATTGAAAACAGTTGTTTGACACGAGAATTAGAAGTTAATGACTGATGACCCGCAGTGTTTCAAAGTGATTGGCCCAGCACGTGATACCGGGGTTTCTAATTAACCAACCGTTCAGATTTTAAAGAATACCAAAGTAAACAATTAAATAAATAAGATCTGTATTAACGAAGTAAGCACATACCTGATTCGAATAATGTTAATATTTTCTTTAAAAATATGTTTAAAATAGTATATATTTCAACGGTTTACTTTAGAACAGTCTACAACATTGTAATTAAATTTACGTCCAGCAAATTACCGATTATAGGTTGAAATAGCACCAATTACCAAGCAGATTCTTTTACTCAAATCGTTGATCAAGGGCGTTACGACAAATGTATATTGACCCAATAAACTATGCATTTTATTTTTTCCTTACGATGTTTTTCGCGGCTCTTTTTATTTCAACTTTACTTAAATGTCTGCGTAGCGGTAAGGGACTCCTCGTTCCCGCAATGTCATGTTTTGCAGTGCTACAATCCGCCATTCTGCCTGCGTCAGGCGACCCCATGCTGGTAAACAAATCAAGTTCAAATAAATAACTGCTCATAACCCTGCTTTAATTCTCAACAGAGGAATTGCTGTCGTTGAAAAACAGATTAGCTCTAATAGACAACACTTGTAAGTTCGTTTGACAAATAATGCCGCTTTCACACAGCCCTGCTACTTCAGTCTCTCGATTAGATGGCCTACCCTTTGAAACACTGTCGTGGCAAAAGTTTTCCAATTTCCTTTCAAGGTGATGTTAAGGAAGATCACCAAGTATTCCGAGTTTACCGGAAGTGGAAAGCCTCTGGCGCCATTTGCAAACGATCGATATTCATTGAGCGTTTGCCGAGTGCCCATACCTTGATCAAAGTATCGGAAGTGCTTATTGCTTCTGGATTAAGCTTTATTAGGTGACGCAGGAAGGGATAACAGAGTCCGATCCGATCCCCTGTGTGAACGCAATGCCACTTGGAACAAAAATGGTGGAGGTAGAAACATTAATGAGAAATGAAATTTAATACATCAGTGAGTCAATTTTGATGCAAAGTTCATTAGATTCTGTATCTATGCCACCAAGGTCCCACTGAACCGTCCTTAAACGTCCCCGGCCACAAGTGAATGTCTATGCCTAACGGGTGGTCGTATATTTATATTTTTAAGCATCAAACATAAATAAAAGTCTAGGAGATTATACCTTTGGGTTCTATGCACTTTGCTATGGGTCCCGCATCAAAAATTTAAAAAAATATATAAAAATGTACTTTATTTCGGAACACACTTTGGGGTTTGACATTAACTGCATCATTGACATAAAAGATCTGCCGTTACAAAAGACTTCTTGATGAAGGACATCCACAAACTCATGCGTTAGACTGAACACATTTTTGAATAACGCAATATCGGGTCTGACCCCATAGTGCGTTGAACGCCAAAGAACGTTCCCATAACGCTAAATAATTCTCTTTAGTTAAACGTTGTTTTGTTTTGTTTTTGTTTTTGGATATTAATTATACAATTAAAACAACTCGGATAATTTACACGTTCACTTCACTTAAATAGCACAACCTTGCCATTTTATGTGTAGCTTCGCAAAAACTTACAAATTCACAAAAAAACGCAAACTTCACGCCAATAAAATAAAATGAGTCATCGGAAAGATGTTTATGATTCGTTTTTAAAACATCGTTTGTCGAAATATGTGATGAAAACTTTTCCTCTTTCATGTGCAGACAAGGGACTGTCAAGTTTGGCGACACCGGCCACGACCATGATGTCGCGAGGTTCCCGATGACAGCAACCATCACGAGGATGTTTTTGAACATCAACAAAAACTGAACTGTCTTAGCCCCTTTCATCATTCGTCCCTTAATCACAACTCGCACGAATAATTCAAATAGTGAAAATTCAAATCTTACACCTTCTTTTGCGACTGTCTTCTTTTGAAATATGCACATCTACGTCTTGACCAATTAGTCATTTTCCTATGGGTTGTTTGCAAATGAATGAGAAATATATGGGGTCAATAACAACTGTACAAATGTAGCGTGGAAAGGCCTAGATAACGAGAAGATGTCTCCGACAAGGGGCGGAGCTTATGATTTAAGAATGACATCCTTATATCTGTTATAACTTTATTGTCTTGGTCTGAGACAATTGTGGGGGCGTGGTTATATGACTGTTGAATTAGTGGTTGAAAAGTTAATGTACTGAGTTACTTTGATTTCTACAATGACTTGATCACAGATTTGTGTGGTGTAGTGTACATGACAAGTAGAACCCTCTATCCGCCCGTTTAATTTTTTTAATTATTGCGTTACTATTTGGCCAATCAGCGTATATGAGGTATTATGCCGCATGCGCAGATCGGAGAAGTACTGGAATACTGAGCTAAAAAAAACTAAATATAGTGTTGAAAGCACCGCAATGCTTTTCATTCTCCCAATCTGAAGACAACACAATCTTTCCCCATGACATCTAGTGATTGGGGGGTGATATTTCTTCCGTTGTTAGTCGTGGTCGTTCTACAATCTTACTTTTTAAATAAAAAAGAAATGTCAATTTTAACAACTGTGACCAAGTTGATATAAAAGTTGATAATTGAAGCTTGCTATAAACAGAAAGTCAGTGAAAAGCTTTTATTAGAAATTGCGATTTGCAATTTAATTAGATTGATTTACTAAATAAATATTGTAAATTGAGTAAATATACACACACAATCATTTTGAGAATTAGTCAATCACGACATATTTATTTTTCCATGATAATAATAATAATAATAATAATAATAATAATAATAATAATATATGTCAAATATAATATATGTTGAAAGTAAAAATGTATGTATACGAACTTCATGAAGTGGCCTCGTTTGTCGTCTGTGTTTTATAATTTTATACTGTAATGATTATAAATAATGGTATAAAGCGTTGTAAACGACTTCAGATTTTCAGCATAACGTATCTTAAAATAAAAAAGGCAATCATCCCTAAATGCAATTATCACGTTAGCAAAACTATACTGATAGACCGGTTTCATGGATCTAGTTACGTACTAACAAAACATATAAGTGCAAAGTCACTATTTTGTTTTGACTACCTAACTAACTGGTTTTAATTTTCGTTCAAACTCTGATTTAAAAAAAAATAACAAAATCAGAATCATCCAAATTTAGCATAGGCGAGAGTACTGTGGACGAATTGCTTTTTGGTACGACGATCTTTGAGCCGAATCCTACAATGCAGACGCGTTGAACAGTATATTTACATGTGAGATAGTACCCCAGACCAGAGTCCACATCTAAAGACATGGTATTATAGTCGTATTCACTGCTTATGCCAGTGCAGGTTAAGACTTTTTTTCAAGATAGAACCGGTTCTATTTATTATGCATTCTTTTTTTTTCTTCTTTTTTTAAAAAAGAAGTTACATAAAAAAATATAGTGACGGTCATTGATTGCCTGGAGCAAATATATTTATAATAAACTCATAGGATTGATTCTTTATGCGAAATTGTAACTATGAGCTTAAATGTTTGAACCCATCTTCTTCTATTTTAAAAATTCGGAATTTATTATACCTTGTATTTAACTAATGACACGTGTAGACACCGCTGAGACACTAGCGAATGTGCATCAGATTATATATGGATACAACATTTATACGTGTGCGATGGTTCTTAGATAGAACATATCGTCTGGACCGGTCCTTAGATACAACATAGCGTCTGGACCGGTCCTTAGATACAACTGTCCTTAGATACAACATCTCGTGTGTGATGGTCCTGAGATACATCATATGTGTGTACTGTTACGACCGGGTGTCGCTATACAAGTTTTATTTATAAAATGGCACGTTTACTAAACGACGAAATGGTGTAACAGAAAGAACAAGCATTTGATAGTATTGCGGGCAATACAGTAGTCCCCTAACGGTCCCTCAAAAAGCTTTTTAATTATCATACGCTCCTGTTTATTGCCATTTATAATTAATTTGAGGTTGAAGTCTGTATTTGTATAATTATGGCTTAAAAATGAAGTAATAAACAAGGAAATCTACAGTAGTTGGGGTTCACATATTTTTTTAATTCACCTGGCCTAAATAATTGTTAACTTATCATGACATTTATTTTTGGCCTTTATTTAAGGTATGAGCACCTTAATGCACTATCATTTAAGGTAAGTGCACCTGAATGCGCTATCCAAAACTTCACGCTTTTGCTGCAAGGTCATGCTGTGACCTTGACCTTCAACGTAGCGACCGAAATGTTGTGCGCGACACGTCATCTCAGCATGGTGATCATTTCTGTGAAATAGTTGTAAAATCCGACTTCAAATAACAAAGTTATGGGCCGGACACGATTTTGCTGCAAGGTCATGCTTTGACCTTGACATTCAAGGTATCAACCGAAATGTTGTTCGCGACACGTCATCTCAATATGGTGATCATTTCTGTGAAATAGTTGTAAAATCTGACTTCAAATAACAAAGTAATGGGGCGGACACGATTTTGCTTCAGGGTCATGCTGTGACCGTGACATTCAAGGTAGCGACCCAAATGTTGTGCGCGACACGTCATCTTAATATGGTGATCATTTCTGTGAAATAGTTGTAAAATCCGACTTCAAATAACAAAGTTATGGACCGGACACGATTTTGCTGCAAGGTCATGCTGTGACCTTGACATTCAAGGTATCGACCCAAATGTTGTTCGCGACACGTCATCTCAATATGGTGATCATTTCTGAGAAATAGTTGTAAAATCTGACTTCAAATAACGAAGTTATGGGCCGGACACGATTTTGCTCCAAGGTCATGTTGTGACCTTGACCTTCAATGAAGCGACCCAAATCTTGCTCGCGACACGTCATCTTAATATGGTGATCATTTCTGTGAAATAGTTTAAAAATCCGACTTCAATTAACGAAGTTATGGGCCGGACACGATTTTGCTTCAAGGTCATGCTGTGACCTTGACCTTCAAGGTAGCGACCCAAATTTGCACGTGCATATTGTACACATTGCTACCTATTAACATACCAAGTTTCATGCGCCTAGCTTTAATAGTTTTTTAGTTATCAAAGGATCCAGATTTTTAGCAGACAGACAGACAGACAGACAGTCAGACTGACGGACGGAGGGTAAACCTTTAGTCCCCTCCGGTGTAAACACCGGTAGAGGACTAACAAGCCAGCAACAAACTAGTACATAAATGGTTCATTTTAATAAACAATTAAATCTATGGCGTAATAAAACAATAGCAAATAAATCAGACAAAATTTGAGAAAGCAAAATAAATGTTAGCTTCATATCGTGTGTACCGGTCCCTAGATACAACATATCGTCTGTACCGACCCTTAGATACAACATATCGTCTGTACCCTAGAAACAATATATCGTGTGTACCTGTCCCTAGATACAACATATCGTGTGTACCGGTCCCTTGATGCAACATATCGTCTGTACCGGCCTTAGATACAACATATCGTCTGTACCTTAGATACAACATATCGTCTGCACCGGTCCTTAGATACAACATATCGTCTGTACCTTAGATACAACTTATCTGTGAAAATTTAAGTGCTTACTAAACTGATGAGCAAACTAAAAATACGATTATAAAAGTATTGATTAACTCTATAGTAACATAGTAACTATGTAATTTATATAGTAATTTCATGTTGAAATGCTGTAATATCCCATATGTGTGTATGTGTATGTGTGTGTTTAAGCATTACAGAAACAATTTAAAAATTTTAAGTCATTCCATTTTACTATTTCCCAACTTATTGTTTATTACTCTAACAGTTTAAATTAAAACAACAACATGTTGATGTGTTTATATAACTGGATTTACATATGTATGACAATAGTTAAAGAACTGTATTAAGATCTTATGTTGCACGAAAGGTATAAGAAATTATTTTCAACTTACATTTTCAGATAAAGGTGTATTTTATACATCGCAAAACTAAATTTGAAATGGTTTAACATGTACAACAAATGTCGGATATTTGTCGATACGGATATTAAAAAGACGGAGTTTTGTTGTTGTTGTTGTTGTTGGTGGTGGTGGTGGTGGTGGTGGTGGTGGTGGTGGTGGTTTAAGTCATCTGAAATTCTACAGCTAAAACAGTCGGGTACTGTGTTGGAAAACCATACAAATTCACGAAAATGAACCGGAAAATAAATGACAGAAAATTATTGACAGTTAAGCATGGAACAGTTCAGGTCTGTTTATTATTCAAAATGTTACTAGCAATAAAAAGCAAATAAACCACATTGGGTAACGTCCCTTTGGATGCGAGATTTTTCATAAGAGAACGTCTTCCTGCAGAGCGGCTGTGGTTCTACCCAGACTTTTATCTGGGGTATTCTAGTGAAAGCTTGGCGTGGCAGGTACGGCCTTAATTGTATCGGTGCGGTGAATTGGGGAAACAAATGTAATGTATTATTTAAACTTAAAACGCATAGCTTCTTGTAAATCAACAAAGAAATATCTTTTATCGTCCACTAATACATTCTTATGACTGTACGAATGAATACATTTTATTTCCCTTCATAACTAAATATGACCCTAAGACTTTATAGGTGGTATCCGACAATTTAGACCAATTTTTATTCCTCAAAACACCAATTAAGTCATTGTTATCTGAAAAGATTCTGTAAAATGCTGCTCATTGATGCCTAAGATCTTAGTGTATAGTGAAGTATAAATCCCCACTCGCCATTGCAAACAGGTATTTCTTATCTAAGCCACGCTGCAAAGATAGCTATTTATAAACTAAGAAAACCATGTGACAACTTAACTTTTGAGATTACGTTATATCGTTATCGGATAATCCGCTCTGACGTCGATATCTCTTTTTAGCAGAGATCACTTTCGAGCTTATTTATAGATTCGGAAAGAAAGAACATTTAGAATGACTTTTCCGGAGATTTGCACTGTCTAACAATATAGGTTGTGTTTAAAATCGCCATTCTTTAGCCTTAAGTATGAGTAATGCAGAAACTATGTCCGTATTCTACAATTCGATGAAATGATATTGTAACATGTACTTGGTATAACCAAACTGTCGGATACTACTTTTAAATATGACGTTCTTTAAAAAGTATTAAGTATTAATATGCCATCTAATGCAATTTTACAACGTTGTAGTTGCCAACTTTTCCTTCTCCTAATAATAAAATAATATTTATATAATTTCGTGGGAGAGGGTTACAGTAAAATGCTAACAGGCAGTAACTGTTCAATTTACTGTATTGTATGGGTCTCGTTTCAGGTTTTGTAACTTTTATATTTCAATGGAATGTGAATACCTTTGTATTGTGCCTTTTTAAATGTTATTATTTGTTGAAATACTTATAGGACCTTATCATATATATTTCTTTCATATGCGTTCGTTAACTTTGTATTTTCATATAATGGTATTACTATGGTAAGAACATTCTGTGAATATGTGAACGTTTGCTGCCTGGACGTTCAACCTACAAAAGCCAACAAAATCGTCCCAACGTGCGGCCATCGATCCTAACTGATCGATTTACCGTCGTTCCACACTCTTTCGTAGACATACGACACTTTAGAATGCGGAGATCAGTATCCTTGGGTCACGTGATCGACGAGATCGTACATAGATAACGACTATTTTGTAAATCAATGCTGTTTCCGGAACCGAAGGAAAGCCACTTTAGCCTAATAACACTTGTATACATAAAATTTAATCTTTGGCCCATCGCGAAAAGTCCGAACAATTACATTCTCTTGTCATCGAATTACAAGACTCGTAAACATGCCTTTCCGATGTATTACAACAATTACTACCATCCGATCACTGGATGGTAGAAAATGTTTTAGTCGGTCTTAGACAATGCTGATACCATCTTTGGAGCAAAAAGCTTTTTACAAGTCACCGCTGCTATTACAGTTTGAAAAATGATAAACCGGATCGCAGTCGTTTATAAACGACATCGAGGCTAAGTGCTGTGCTTTTTGGCGGGATTGTCATAAAAATGCCAAGGCAAAAAATGGTGCTTAGATATCGCTGATTTTAGATCATGTATCGATATTAAGAGATTTAATGTTATTGTTGTAGCCTCAGTAGTTATCTTGGTTGTTTGATGTTTTATGTTGTTGTCTTTGTTGCATTTGTTATTTTTGTTTAGTGTAAATTATTAACATTGTTGCTACATGTTAAATGATTGCAGGATCGTATATCTTGCTTTGCAAAATGCATGCAGCAAATTCTATATTCACATTTCACCCTACGATAAAAAGACTCTCAAAAGCAAAGAAAAATATGAATATTTCATGTATTCACGTGTTTTCTATCTGCGCGTCGGGCTCTTTACAATTTGTGACATGACGAAGAGGGCAAGATGACTTTTTTGACTTTTAAACAAAACCATTTGGTCTGCGTACTGTCCCGGTATAGCGCGGTACCCCATGTTACGGTTCCATCTGTATATTAGACCAACAGCCACTGAGACGTTCCAGCATCCCAGTTATTGTTGTCCCGGCATCTTGTGTAAATGTTATTCTTCGAAACCGTCGCACTCCACACAAAGGATTAAATGTATTTTCCGTGTTCCGACGCCGTTTTCTAGCCGTTCTCTTGTGGCAGTACATTAATCTGTTCACTTATGAATGGAGTTGTAATTACTAAATATCTCCTAATTTGGATTCTCTCCGACAATGCTAACATCTAGTTAGACAGGTCGTATATTGGATTAGACTTTCGTCAGATATGCGCAGTCAGAAACACTATTATTGATGCGCGCCATGCCCCGACAGTTAAAGACCGTAATTTCCTAAAGGAAAGTCCGACGACAAGTTATTTCTTCCTAATATGACATGCGTATGAGTCTAAAAACCACTTGCCTAAGTTGAATGGAATCTATAATATCCGTAGTGCTGCAATTGATGGCAGAACAATACGATTCGAACAAAAGGTTACTTTGTTGTCCCTTATTGTATGGCACAATCAAACATTAAATGAATATCTTTTAAGATTGTTTTGATTATATTAGCGGAGAAGCAGATGAATGATTTAAAAATATTGTTGTGAAATGGCATTTATGTAGTTGTTTTTCCTTTCTTAAGGTCTGGAACCAATTTGTTTGGTTCTGTTGTTTTTTGTTGTTGTTGTTGTTGTTTTGTTGTTTTTTTATGTTGTTTTTGTTGGTGTTGCTGTTTTCGTTTTCTATGTTTTATCAGTCTTTTGGAGAAACAGTGTATGAAGACTTTATACATTGTGTACAACAATATGTCCAAATAATCAATATAAGACTGAACTTAAATTTAAGCCGTTTTTTTATAATTTATTAAATGAAAATTTACACACAAAAACGAAATTCTGCCATATAAGATTGCTAAGATACCTGTCACAGAGAGGTATTAACCTGGAACGGTAAGATTCCATTTTAATTTTATATTGCTATGTTTTCAAACAATAAAGATGAATCTGATCCGAAATTGCATTGTACGTGACCGGTCCTGGTAGCGTAATTGGTAGAGCGTTGGCTTTAGGTACGTGAGGCCCAGAATTCGATCCCGGGCCACGACATACCAAAGTTGTTAAAATGGCAGTGGTACAGCTCCCTTGCTAACGTTCAAGCAGATATAAAGGTAGTTCCACGACTGGTTGGCCCAGTGTCAGGATGAGACTAGGTCTGGTATCATGTCAGGTGTTCACAGCTTGCTATACATGGTGAAGGCAGCACTACATCCGCTTCAGGTGGACACTGTCTCCAAATAACTGAAATACTGTTGGTGGGGCGATAAACCCAATAAACAAACAAACATTATAAGTGCATATTTATCTTATTGATCTGTGGCCTACTACTAATAAATTATAATATAATTAATAAATGTTTTGTTTCTTATATTGCGGTCTCAAATGCCCAATTAGAAGGAATGGATGCATGAACTTAAAATTTTTATTTGTTTCAAATCTCAAAGTTATTATTCAATCATTTTAACTCCCGGTACAGGTACTTACTGAAAGTTGTCTCACTTTGATGGGAAAGCTATATTGACCCGGTTTGTCTTTGAGATAAACCTTCAAAAAGTGTTCTTTGCAAGGAATCACTAACAGTTCACCACATTTTGTTTCATTGTACTGACACAAACCATATTCGGTTCAAGTATTTTAATGTCAAAAACATTAACAAAATATTTAGGACAATGTCCGATTCTAAACCTTTTCCTTCCTAAATGAGTTGGTATTCTTAATAAGTTTTAACTGTTTATTATCTTAACCTTTTGTAAGCGCCTATCAAGTATCGGTTCGCCGTAAAACTAAAAATAGGACAGGTTTAAAATACGGCCAAGTTGTAAAATAAGTACGGCGCTCAAGGGAAAACACGACCCTACCCATTAATTTCTTTATTTCGCAAGATATCTTCGAAATCCTTTTTGCATATTAAAGAACACCCTTAGAGCTGTCTTAGAAACATTTTATATTGAAATTATTTCAAAAAGAACTTTAAGGTATCTTGCGAAATAAAATACAAAAATTTAAGTATAACTGCGAGACTGACCGTTCCAATACAGTAACTAGGTTTTTATGCGTTTAATGTATTAACGTGTATGTGCATTTGCTTAGCTAGTTCATGTTTTAATTTTTGTGGTAATTCTTATATGACCTTTTTTATATTTTCATATTCATATATGTTCATTCATATATGATTACCGGCATAAACACATTTATGTAAAGGACTTTTTCAAAAATAGACATCATTTAAACGAATATAATTTTGAAATAAACCCTTCAAAAGATTTATTATTGTATCATCACAATTAATCACTTATTTTGCTTTGAAATACTTAAAAATAAACTTAACTGTGTGTTCAACCAAAATGATTTATTTAAATCAAAACGCTGATCGTTTATTCAGTAATATGTTACTAATACTTTATACAAATAATCGTGTTGTGCGTTTTGTTTTACGTTGTGTTGTTTCCTATTTTCTTTTTATTTCATATTCTGTTTATCCTTTTTTTACCAGCCATTTTTAATTTTTCAATAAAATGTCAATTAGTCTTTGGAATACAATTGCACCCTATTTTTAGATGGGAGCCCATAAATTCGCTTGAATTAATTGGCCAAAGCTATTACAGACCAGTTCATGAATTGACTGGGTCGATGAAATTACACAAAACAATGTGTAGTTATGGGTAATAAAAAGGTCCAGGTCGATGTAAATGGATTCAGTGGCACGTGCCGAATGCTTGTGCTGTTGCTGTTAGCGAATATAACGATTTAATACTTGAATAGAGTAATGGTAAATATCGAATATTGCAATTGGGTATAAAATAGCATACCATAGCAGCATATCATCCATTTTAGAGTATATAAATGAAATATAGAACGACAGGAATGGCATTTCGTACTCAGCTGAGTTAATGTGTCTTTATCGAATCAATCGATGTCATGTTTGGGATTGACCTAAACAGATGTCAAGTGGCAAAAATAGATAAAAACCAGTTGCAACGATTTTAATTTTGCCAACCCCAAGATAAAACATTTTTAAATGTATATCCACATTCAATCTAACAATGTTTCAATCTATTGTTCATTTTGGTTTTAAATGTCTATTCAATACAAACGTTCCCTTTATCGTCACATTAATGTGTACACGGAGCAAATGTTTTTTTTCTTGGAAAAAGAGCTTTTTATATCACTCGTTGGATTGACAAATTCTTTTTACACAAATATATACGATTATCATCCAAGATAGACGAATGGAAATTTCAGTTTGTATATTTTAAGTTCACAAATCAGACTTACAATTTTTATAATGTTTGTGTATTTCGCCTAATGTTTGTGTATTTGACGTAATTTAGAATGACAATTATATTTTATGACAAATATTCAATTTCTTAAGGACTGTTTGCACATTCTTCACCTGAATTACATTAACATGATACAATTCCGGTACAATACAAAAGAAGCCCCATGTAACACTTTAGAATTCGTTCTAGCTAAATATTATTAGGATACGTCTTGAATGAGGACGTTGACTTGCGCACAGATTAGGTTCGAACATATTAGTGTTCTATCATGTCCTTTTATGACAAGACTTTGCCACGTTATAATTACAAACAACAGGTGTAAGCATGAGATACAAAATTAAATAATGCAGTAAAACTATGCTACATCATTCATTGCTATAAATGACATCATATTTTGTGACTCAGACACGTTAAAAATGTATTTGTTTAGTTTTGTTTTCTTAATTGCTGCTGTTTGTGCTATGTTGTACTTTGCTTTTACAGTTTGAAAGCAAAGCTGTATTTTTGCAAATTATGCATAAAACAAAGCAACTTTGCTTGTATACCCAACAAAAGTTTGTAAAATTGAATAGGTAATGTAATTTGCAGAAAAAATATGTGGCTAAATGTTTTGGCCATGTATTCGCTAAATAAATTATTGTTACAAAATAAAATGAATATTAATGTTTCAACCTAATGTAACTCCGGTGTAATTTGACGCTTACACCTAATTTGTTTTCAGTTTGTAGATGGGAAAATTCGATTATATTAAATGCATGTAATAACACAGGTAGTACTGGGGCATTTACCGTAGTTAAAGTAGCCTGCCTATTGTTCCGGGAAATAACCTTGCCAATATGGCGCCCGGAAACCGGAAGTTAGACGGTTGTATCAAAAAGACAAAATTGAACGAAATTAATAAAAACAAATTATAAGGCACTTGGCATGAAATAATTTGTTGTAATTATGTTGGTGAATTAATAAATAACACGGGTTTCTGTCGATGATATCTTGATAGGGAACCCATGTTGTATTGTCGACATAAAGCGATGTCAATTAAATTATTGTGCATGAGAGAAACGTGATAGAAATCGTAAAAGTAATTCCAATTTAACAGTAGGAATTTTGACATGTGAAAAACACCTTCTCAATCATCTTTAGTACATGGTATTGAAAAATATCTAAACCATATTAATTCAATTTCGTAGACAATTAATTCCATGTTATTCATTCTTTGCGCATTTCCTCTTTGATATGCTAAGGTTAAATGACGTGGGTATAATGAATGACTTTAAATGTAATAAATAGATTAGTCAGTGAGAAGTGAAATAAGTAGGCAAATATGCTCATAAAGTGTGCAAAACTTGGTTCTGCCTACTTTAATACTTGAGCAGTTTAATTTTACGAATAAATTTGTGGCTTTCAGAGCATTTCGCTAATATTTTCACATTTATCCTATTTTGTCAAAATGGACTATTAAAAATACTTTTGCAATCGGGTGTTATGCAAATTGTCGCAGACAATGTCTGCAAAAATTGGGTAAAACAGAAATAATAACCTTACACATAGAAGCAGATTAGCTGGTATACCGTTTCACATGGAAGCAGTCTAACTGGAATACCGCATCAAGTAACAGAAGTCTTGCTGGTGTACCGCATCGCGAAAAGTCATTTTATCTGGTATATTATAACGCATCACATAGAGTCAGTCTAGCTAGTATACCGCACTAAATATAGTCAGTGTAGACGGTATATCCCACTACATATAGTCAGTCTAGCTTGTATATCTCATCACATTGAGTGAGTCTAGCTGGTATTCCGCACTACATATAGTCAGTCTATCTGGTACATATAGTCAGAAATAGCTCATGGTTTCTATCAATCAATTTCAAGCAAAGCGCTTTATGTAAATTTAAGTCATCACAATTATTTAAAGTTAACTTTTCGGTAGTGATTTGATATTTTTTCATCGGGTTTGTCTCATTCAACTTTTAGAAAGAGAGATTTAAGCACTCCTGTCGGTTCACTTGCCTGTTTTTCTTTTGCGGGCTGACCGCTCCATGGTGGATATTGTTGGTCATCTTCATTTCTGAAGTGTTTGGTTAGTTGTTTCTGTCACTTCCATGTCCCAATATTCACCAACCATTCTTAAAACTAAGTCATGACTTAAGTCCAAGTCACAATTTTCATACCAACAAAACCAAGCTTATTTATGAAGTTTCGATGTGCTTTAAATTGAAAGTAG
Source organism: Sinonovacula constricta (assembly GCA_007844125.1). NCBI lineage: Eukaryota > Metazoa > Mollusca > Bivalvia > Cardiida > Solecurtidae > Sinonovacula > Sinonovacula constricta. Next base: position 20,105,030 of record CM017565.1, read on the forward strand.
CAAAGTTAAAGTGCCATGCCAAAATTCAGACATGTAGCCAAATGCATATTGTGGATTGAAATCCATAACTTGAGCAATTCTTACTTAAAAATGGTTGGTGAATACATTCCTAGAATTAACTCGAATTATTGTTTCAATGCATGACGCTACTTTAAGTTGTGATGTCTAGAGAGATTTTAATCAAACCGTGTCATAATTCTGTGCTGAGGAATTCTCAAGTACGGAATTGTATTGACAACTTACCACGGACTCAAAACTTTAAAAAGGCAACAGCCGAGCATTCCATTCACGGTGTCTCTTTTTTCCAATATGTTCTGGAGAATTAAATAAAATCTCAATTTGTATCTTCGATGCCACTTAATTTACTGAAAACATTCTGTTTAAAGGCGTGTTGACACGAAACGGAAGTGTAGGTTTCCTCATGTAATTACATTGTATTCACATCTTCAACGCTCGATATGTTGTTGCGATTTGCCAAGTGACGATGGTTATGAGACTCAGTCCTACAGTCTCATACAGATAGGGACAATGAATTAGACCCGTCTGTTTGGTTGTTTAATGCTTAATTAAAGGTCAGCAATGTTTCAGCGGTGTGATTGTCGGTCTGGCTATGAATAAAGAAAACATTGTTAAAATTGTCGGGTCGAGAGTGAGGGTGAATAGGAATTTGTTGGAACGCACTTTCTGTACACGTTTACACAATTTCTGTTATTATGACGTCATCAATATTTGTCTGCCTGAATTAGTTTTTGTAGAATTGAGCAGTTTCTTAGATAAAACTATTCTAAATTCCTTTTAACAATCCGTTTCTAGAGCTGTATCTATCAAAACAGATCTTATCTGCATAAATGTATGCACTGTGGGTTTTTTTTCTGCCGAACTTGGTCATAACTTGATGAAAGAAAATTAATCAAAATTCTTTGACCATTCGTTTATGTTACTTTTCTAAAAACGCTCACACTCAAATATTCGGCAAATTGTCTTTGTCAGGAGTTAAAAACACACAAACAATTGTTCTCTTTACATATTTCCAAAAGTTCATAGGCGCTGCCATATTAGAAAACTCATTTCTTGTGCATTTTTGTATCAAGTAGGACCTATTGGTTAAACAGAAGAAGACAAAAAATCATCGCATAGAAAAATTGTCCTCATCCGATTCTCTCCGTCTGATAGGCTGCCTTGTAAACCAATCATTTTTGTATCGTTTTATCCTTTAAGTATGGATTCAACAAAGGTCACAAAATTTTATTGAAATCATTTATGCAAATGTTTATACCAACTCATCAACTCAATCTTTAGACTGACTACAGATGATTTTGAACACCACCTCAATACCTAAACAATACTAATCTTGAAAAACAACACTCCTCTCCAATTCTATAAATAAGCTTGTTTGGGATTTCTGTTAAAAAATATATCGACATCAGCGCATGTTACATTGAGGATAGTACGTGTATAATGTGATTTCAAAGATAAGTTGTCACGTGATTTTTTTAGCTGGACGAAAGCTAATTGCGCAGTGTGGCTCAGATAAGAAATAAATGTTTTTAATGACAAGCGGGGTGTTATGCTTAACTTTTCACATGGATGTACGACACCATTTAACAACATTTTTCGTAATCTTTTCAGGTAACAATAATTGATTTTGTTGCATGAAAGAGAAAATAGTCCAAACTTTCGGCTGCAACCTTTAAATAAACAACAGTTTAGGTGGGGTGATTGTTATATTTGGTTGTTGGAGAGGAAAATGGTCCAGACCGTCAGATACCACCTTAAGAAAAAAATATGAAAGTTTACCTGTGAATGCGTTTCAATTGTTTTTGTGTTGTTTGTTGTTGATTTTTTCAAAAATCTTATAAAATTAGTAGACGCAACATATGACTGCACGTAGTTCTGCACGAGCAAGCCCCATCCAATGCAACAGTTACACAAACGTTACATAGGTAGCTTAGCTTTGTGTATTTAATGTTAGAAAATATACTTCTTAAAAGAACTTAAATGTTTAAATTTTACGACATAAAATGTATTGTTGGTGAATATCAGCATTCTTATTGGTGAATACTTAAAGACATACAATGCTTCCGGCTAGAAGATTTAACTAAAATTGAAACAAGTATAGATATTTCGCAGAATAAAAAGGGTCAAGTTTTATATCTAAATTGTACTTTTACCCTTTATATATGGCTAATTTGCTCTGGCAAACTATTAAAACGTGTCTTATGCAACTCCAGATGTTAAGTTATGTAAGTTGATGCAAAAATCACCCTGTCATATAGAATATTAATTAAAGTTTAATTTATTGCTGGAAAATCTAGAAACCAATAGCTTACAAAGAGTCGCATCAGAACGGCAAAACTTTCTTACATTTCCAAAATCATCACTGCTAAAATGACTAAACATTCGTTTAACATTAAGCCAATGAATCTCTATCAAATATGCTTCACTGATAATGAATGCATAATCGTTCTTTATGGAATATTGTCGAAGTGTGGACCAAGCGTGATTTATTTATCTGGTCTTTGATGATGATGCAAATAGAATCAGGCTTTGGTGCATGGCGCCATTTTGTCTAGATGTGTGATGAGGCGCGGAGAAATATAAAATAGTTCTTCATCCTCCATTAATTAGGTCAATGGTCAAGCGCGCGCGGACATGTAGTTGTCTATCCTTCTTTACACTCCAGAGAGCCCGTCTTTGACAAATCTATTTTGGAATGCTTGGTGGAGACGGCGGCGGTTACACGTAACAAAACTTTCCCCAAACAGGCCTTTGATGTTCCTCAAGACGTCCATGTTAAAACGATGTTGTTCGCCTTCACGCGACGTCGACGTGCTGTTCTTTCTGACTTTATGACTCGAAGTATCTAGTGAGTTAAACATCAAAGCTGCTCGATTCGCCATTTATAACAATTAGCCAATTTCAAAATAATCTCCTTTGACCCTTTTCGTTTCCTTTGTGACGATGATAATATTTGCTACAGTTTTTTAGCCCGCGGTGGTGTTTTCCCTGTCTCCGAAAAAGAAATGTGTGATCATAAATCGCCAGAAGCTCTTTACTTTTCTTCGTCTCTTCAAGCGTTTGCTAAACCGCGAATGGTTCACGTCAAAAAGAATTAAACGCATGAATTAACTTAAATAATACACAAAATGAAAAGAAATGTCCTTTGATATACGTTATTTTTCATTTCCCTTTGATCACAAATAGCCGCATATTGCTTTGATTATATTGCTTCAATTAAAGATCAAAACTGGTTGCATTGTTTCGTGGTTCCTAGATGCAATAGTCGTAATTGTAGTAACATGTTTACTTAATATTTTAGGCGGAAGCCTGAAATCCTTTTTTTGGGGGGGAGGGGGGGTGCGAGGGGGAGGGGGCGTTCTTGAACAAATCCCATTCAACACTATTATTAATAAACCTTTTCATATCATTTAAGTACTTATATACTAAGGTGTTCTGAGATAATAAAGTAAACTGTGTTTTTGTCGTATCCACGGGTGTTAATCATACAGGTATCTTTATACATAGATTATTGTTCTCTTTTTCCGTCCCAATAGATTTAGGCTAACAACCAGTATGTCTCAAGCAGGATAGTATATTAGGTTTCTATTAATTTTCAAACATTAAATATTAAGATAAATTGCATTTACGTTTTTGTTTTATTTTTGTATTAGCTGTCGCTGCTGCTGCTGTTTGGCAAATGGAACTTTGTTATTTAATGTTGTTGAAATTGTCGTTGAGGTCGTTGTTGCTTTTGCGGCTAAAGTCTGATTTTATAGAAGTTATTTTGTTTAATTTCACAGTCCCCTTAATCACTTATAGTCCTGCCCATGCTATTATCCCATCCGCACATTAGTGTTTTATGCTAACCTCGTTATAAACGTACGCTCTTTAGATTGATATATCTCGACAGTTCCAGTGACGTAAAAATCAATCGATCAACTGATTAATGATGGCGCTCATACTCGGAAGCAATTATATCATTGACGGGATGTCTCGTTTGCATGACAAAAACACCAGCAACATTGCTCTGTGACACCGTCAATAAGTGACATGCTATAATTACCACGTGATCAACTATCGCATTTATACAACGCGATCATTATTATATCCGTTGACTAAAACCGAGATTTGGACCCGGGATACTGAAATCGGCGCCGCAAAAAGTAAATATTCGCTTCTGTATTTTTATTACTGTATATGGATGCGCATAAAAATGGGGAATCGTATTATTAAACGCAAATACGTACAAAAAATGAAATGATTTCGATTAAGTGATAATACAGGTGTTTAAACATATGGGAGATAGCACTGTTTGGAATGGTTTAAAGTATCATCTGATAGTTGAGAGAACCCTTGGTGGGACAAGTTGCTCATCTGCTCATTTGAATATCCTGTCAGAGTCTCTTGCTGTGGATGCGCATGTCATCTGATCCGGGAATATTGACAAGAGCGGCCAAACGTGACCGTATGAGTGGTCGCTTTGACAGGGTGGTCTTATTAATTCCAACTGTTAATGAGAGAGCAAACAGTAGAGAGTGTCGGTCTTACGTAATCTGATGACGCGATCCCCTGTCAAGTCAACCAGTAATTGAATTCTTCTGGATGGATGGATTGCTTCAAGGCCGCGTGGACACAGCTGGTCTACTTTATTTTTTTTTTTTTTGATCCGACAGTTTTGGTCGAAGTTATGTTTCTCAAACAACGAAATAATTTTTTATTATACTAAAAGGTCCCGCGAGTTGATGCCATACATCGATGCGAAAAGTGAAACAACCCATTCGTCATTACAAATATATATTTCCCATCTGAGCTACGCTATACAGTAACCTATTTTTTAAACAAAGAAAATCACGTGACCACTTACTTTTAAGATACATTACATAATCGTCACTCTGACGTCGATTTCTATTTGTAGCAGAAATAACCATCGTGCTAATTTATAGATTTGGAGATTTAAACGATTTATTAAATTACTTGTACTGTTTAACAACTAGATCATTATTAAAGTCGTTTTTACTTAGATAAAATTATAAGTTTAGGAAAAAATGTTACATTTTTTTGCAAAAGACAAACTGTAGGATACCACTTATAATGTTCGTACAAATATGCGAAACACAATGACTTGCAGGTTGAATAATCACAGTTTATTACTTGTTTATATGTGGAAGATGGTGTTGTGCTACTGCAGAGAGAATCAATGTGTTATGGCGGTTTTCAAGCTAAATAATCCGTTAGGGGTCCAATGTACCATGTAATCATGTCACTACATTAACCATTTTTACTGATACATTTCTAGATATATTTAAGTTTCTGTTGGTATTCTGCATTACACATTTCTTACTTACAGGTAACTGTCAATAGAGGACTACGCTGTCCATTAAAAAGATTCGCGTTCGAATCCCACAAAACCCACGATTTTTGTTTACCATTCATTATGTTTTTGGTTTTTCTCCTTTATTCATACAGCTTCTAAATTTCATCAACGAAATTATTTCATTATATTAATAATTAAGTATTAATTTAAAACCACGTGCCATTTAAAAACTGTTATGGGCTAGGTAACAAAACAACGTTCATATTCGAGATATTATGGTGTTAATGTAAAAACAGGTATGTAAAAGAGATTGAGCGAAGGACAGCGAATGTATCGTCGTGCAGTAAGAAGATGGCATAGGCATGATATAAGGGTAGAAAAAAACAAACATATGTTTGAAAGTTGCATCCATTTATTTCAAATGTTATAAAGATGTCAGCGAAAAGAAATTATTTTAAATCTATATTCTGTCGAAGTATTCAATGTACGTATTGATTGTAGAGAGATAAAAGAATAAGTTCAGTCATAATCCGGCAGTTTTTTCTACTTTTATTCTTGCTTTTATGTTTATCTTTATTTTTCTTGTATATGTGCGTTATTCTTATGTTTGCTTGTATCTAAATGGGTATTATGGCTGGGGTTTTTTTCTCTTTAATACATGATGAACCTCAGAGCAACGTATCTCTGTTAATGTAATTTTCTATTTGTATTATTTATTTAATATGCTACCACTATATCATATCCGTAATACTATGTATCTCAAATGAAGGAGTGTTTTCTGTGTCGTGGTTTAACCTGTGATTCATATTGTACTGATTTGTTCTGATATATGTTGTATAATCTTTATATAATTGGAGGATATATATACAGAGAGAGAGAGAGACAGAGCGAGAGATAGAAACAGACAGAGACAGACAGAAAGACAGAGACCGACAGACCGACAGAGACAAATACAGACAGAGAGGCACAGAGAGACACACAGAGACAGAGAGACAGAGACACAGAGAGAGACAGAGAGACAGACACAGAGACACACAGAGACACAAGAGACAGACAGAGACAGAGACAGGCAGAAAGAGACAGACCGAGACAGACAGAGACAGAGAGGCAGGGACAAAGGCAGACAGAGAGACACACAGATGGACAGAGAGAGAGACAGAAAGAGACACAGAGAGACACACACGGAGACAGAGAGGGATAGACATACAGACAGAGACAGAGACAAAGACAGAGAAAGAGACACAGAGACAGAGACAGGCATAGACACACTAAAAAGAGAGAGAAAGTGACAGAGAAAGAGAAACAGAGACAGAGAGACATAGAGAGACACAGAGAAAGACACAGAGAGAGACATAGAAAGAGACACACAGAGAGACAGACAGAGACAGACAGAGAAAAAGACACAGAGAGAGACAGACAGAGACCGAGAGAGACAGAGAGACACAGAGAGACACAGAGAGACACAGAGAGAGACACAGAGAGAAACAGACAGAGACACACAGAGAGACAGACAGAAAGACAGAGAGAGACAGAGAGAGAGACAGAGAGACAGAGAGAGACAGAGAGAGAAACACAGAGAAAGAGACAGACAAACAGACAGACAGACAGAGACAAACAGACGGAGACAGACAGCGGACGGAGAGACGAAGAGAAAGACAGAGAAAGAGAGATGTGAACACGTAAGCGAAAAGGCTATGTTAAATCTGTCTTCTCTTTATACTCAATATATTAGTGGCATTGCACAAACTACAGAGGGACAATGCCTCGGACTTGTTACTCCGCTGACTCATCGACCTCTCACCATGTTTATTCGAGTCCTGTTAGGGGTGAAGGACCTCATCTGACAAGGGCCTGCAGTCCACCGTGGTTCTACTCAGACTTCGGCATGTGGTCTCCACCAAAAACAGCTGGACGTCGCCATATTGACCATCTTTGTCTCGCTGAAAAGAGATTATGAGATGATTTTAATATATTGGTTGGTTAGATTTCACCTATTATTCGGAACTGACTAATTTGATTTTTTACTTAAAACTAATTTATACGATTATAGAAATACATAATAAGCTCAGAGATAAAATTACCACTGTTAATTTAATTTAATTTAATTTAATTTAATTTAATTTAATTTAATTTAATTTAATTTAATTTAATTTAATTTAATTTAATTTAATTTAATTTAATTTATATTATATTATATATTATATTATATCATGTAATATAATATCATCTCATATTACATAATATAATATCATATTATATTATATGCTACAAAAATAAATTCGTTTCGACATTAATTTTTTCTATTTTCGTAAAACATTTTCTTTCTCGGATGCTTTACATCAAAATGTGTATTTTTAAACACTGCTGCTTTTCAATGATTTTACTCAACATGTGCGTATTGCGTAAAATATAAACTCCGTAGTATTTTAAAATATATATTTTATTTAAATAAAATATTAACATTCAATCTGAAAATATACATATATTTCCTTGTATGAAGATAATGTATTGCTGTCTTTAATTGAAAGATGCAATTCAATTAAAATTCAATGACCTTCAACAATCATAGATGCACGTTTCTAGGACTCTGATTAGTGCAAAGTTTAACTTCTAAAAAAATTAATAACATCACTCCCAATAAAAATTAATTGGTTCCAATTAACATTGTGGTAATTAATAACCCATCCTTCTAAGTATTTTGTGTCTTTATTACATTATTAATGCATTAAGATGTGTTGTTAGAAGATTTAACCCGTTTCATGTGTACATTGCAGTATAGCTTTACACAACCGCAACCTATCTTAATAAAAAATAACTACATTAAAACATCAAACGGGATATATACAACCATTTTAACCATTTCCGCTTAACACCATCTATTTTTTTTATTTTTTCAATGCAGAACTGTTATTATTGATAACTTATTTATGGACTAATCTAACTTCAATCGTAATTTGAATTTTATTTCTCAGTTTCAATAACGCAATTGCGACTAAGCTACTTTTTCTATTTGCTTATGTCAGATTTGTAATAACACACTTGCATTTATCTTTTTTTTTTTTTTTTTTAAATGTGTTTTGAATCAATGTGTCGTTGTGGATGCGGTATTTCAACAATAATGGAAAAGCGTCTAAGACGGTTGTTGGTACAGTGACCATATATAAATGGGAAAGTCATTTATATACAAGCAAGAGACGTTAACTGCAATGGGTTCACTTTTCAGGGCATTGCGACCACATAGAGAAGACATTTCAAACCTGCCATGTGATACAATTGGAAGGGAGGAACAAAATAAATAAAATGTTCAATTATGTAGGAAAGTATGTTTATGTTGTTGTTTGTATGTTTGTTTTTTGCTGTTGTTTTCGAAAACATATTTTATATTGAATCAAATTAAAGACTAATTTATTTTACATGACAACAACTTTATTCTACCGGACCTGGTAATGTAATAAGTAAAGCATCGGCTCCAGGCACTGGAGGCCCATGGGTTCGAACCCGGGTCGCGAAATACCAACGCCGTAGAAATTGCCGTGCCCTAAATACAGCTCAAGCAAGTATAAGAGTAATTCCATGATTGGTTGGCCCGGTGTCAGGATAATGTGATTGGGTGTGGTGTCGTGCCAGGTGTTCACGGCATGATATACTAAGAGAAGGCAGCACTATATCTGCTTCAAGTGGACACCATCTTCAGATAATTGAAATCCTGTTAGTGGGACGATAAACCTAACTAAGAATACAATTTTGCTACACTGCATAGTTCATATTACAAAATAATGAAAAAAAATGTCATGTTGTGTTAAAAGACTGTCTTAAAGTGTATATAGTGCACCTACTGCCATAAAACACCTTTAAATAATTTACATTGGATTGTTGTTGCTCGATGTTAGTGTACCCAGCTGAAATAATCATTTATGCATTTTATTTATTACTGGAAATAAGCTTTTTTGTTTATAAGCATTTGTAATTGGATTTTACTCCACTTGCCAAGAATGTCACTTATATACAAAATAGGTAAATAAGAAATGGTCCTATCAAAATTTCCACGGATATTTAAATCTAATCTACCTCTAGACAAAGGCAAACAGGACAAATGTAAATGTGACAAAACACAGAGACGAGACATAACACACAAAAAGAAAAAAACATCAGTTATCGCCTTAGAACGGTCAGTCGGCAAAAGGACTGACTAGGGTGCTTAAACCTGTTTTACTCCAACCTCACACTTCCTGGAGGTTTTTTCTATCAAACAAAAAGTGTAAATAAAAATATCCCGTCAAAGTGAAACGACTAACAGTAAGCACCTGCATCTGGGGTTAAACCAGATACAATGAACTTATATACATACAAAATATCTAGTAATAAAATAAATTATCAACATATGTACTATATGTACAGTAGATACTAGCCTAAAAATTCCAAAAGAATGTATGCGTAGAAATATGCTGGACTCATAATACACTCATATCATGATCTTTTAACTAACTATATAATTGAATGAATCAATAAATGTTTTATTATTTACTTTTTATTAGCGTTTCAGCGTTTTATTTGTATTTGTTTATGTGTAATGGTACGACCTAACAATACTTATATGTTTCTAATTCGAATCGATTTCATTAATTTTGTCTGCAAACAGATATTTGTCTATCCGTAATTATTACCACTGCCGTATCAAATGCATCGCGTTCAGATCATGTACATCTAACCAATCCAAAGCGTTTATCCTGGGCAATAATATTCCCGTTTATGACCTTAATGAACAGCTAAAGTATCAGGTTTATCTATATCATTTGTCACCAAGTGTTGACATTAACTCACTAATTGATATCAAGCACATGGAATGACCGTAATTTACTCATTAAATTTGTTTAAAGTAGCCATATTAACGATTCACTGATAAGAATTCGTTTCTCTATAAAATGGCCTGGAAACGTCATATTCTCGCGCGACACGAGATCTCGCAGTTGATGCCCGCCGCCATCTCGGAAATGGCTGCTGCGCTTGCACTCGGATCCCCTTTAGACCGTTCGATACGATTGATTTATACATTTCTGATCTTACAAATAGTGTAGAATAGTTCTATTCGTTAGATCTGGCATTAATTGACTGCCTTCCACAGTCAATTACAAGCTGTTATTCCAAAAATAAAGTGTCGTCTGCCTCTAAACAATTGGCGCGCAATGGGGCTACGGAGAGGTAACCGGATGTGATCAACAGCCGAAGTAATGTGTTTTCCATGTAACTTATTCATTAGAAGAAGTTTGTATTGCCGACAAAAACAAATGAGAAACGTTAATATTACATGTGTAGTGGACCATTTATTTATTGTCGAACATGGATGCCTGATTCAATCTTTCACAGCCTTCTACGTTTCCTTCTCGCCATTTTTTCTCCTCCGATCTATGTCATCCATTACATGCTGATGGTCATCAATCGATATTGAAACGAAACAAAGTCGCGTTTATTTCAGCTTTAAATTAGATTTGATGTATGTTATGTCTTTGTTTATGGATGTCTCTGTCGATGAGTTTCGTCTGCGCACGAATAGACGACATTATCAATGTTATGATAAGTTTGAGATGTCGGTATTCATGCGCAACAGATGGAAGACACGGGCAATTATTAACATGAATAATATCAGGATCATCTTCAATACTCATTCAAACAACGAGGGTATAAAAACGAATAATTAGTTTTGTTTGCTTGATTGTTGTTCATATGTTTGTTGTCAGTTGATATTTAAGCGATGATACAATACGAATCAGTTTAAAGGTGGTATTCGGCAGTTTCGACCAGACCTTGTAATCAAACTACCAAATAGGTTATTATTACCTAAAACGATCGTGTAAAATGTTGTTTTAAGTGTCCTACAGCCACGTGAAAGTAAAGCATAACACATTACCCAACATTGAAATACTATTAGATCTCTGAGCCACGCTACACAGTCATCTTTTATAAACTAAGAAAACCATATGACAGCCTATTTTCGAGAACAAATTTTATCATCATCTGGAAAATGAGCTCTGACGTCGACATCTATTTTTAGCCAAAAACACATCGTGTTTTTTGGAGTTGTGGATATAATGAATATTCCTTTTTTTTCACAATTGGTACTGTCTAACAATTGAAGTATTTTTCAAAATAATATTCTTCTATACTAAAGTATGAGCTTATGAAGAAATTATGCACACATGTATTAAAACCATGGTTATATATGGTTACTTGTTTTTAATAAAGGCAATCCATTGATATTGAATACCACCTTTTAAAGGTGGGCCGATATGTAACAGATTAAAGGTGGGCCAATACGTAACGTAACAGATTAATGGCGAGCCAATCTGTAACAGAATAAAGGTGGAACGATATGTAACAGATTAAAGGTGGGCCGATATGTAACAGATTAAAGGTGGTGGGCCGATATGTAACAGATTAAAGGTGGGCCGATATGTAACAAATTAAAGGTGGGCCGATATGTAACAGATTAAAGGTGGGCCAGTAGGTAACAGATTAAAGGTGGGCCGATATGTAACAGATTAAAGGTGGGCCGATATGTAACAGATAAGAGGTGGGCCGATATGTAACAGATTAAAGGTGGGCCAATAGGTAACAGACTAAAGGTGGGCCGATATGTAACAGATTAATGGTGGGCCAATACGTAACAGACTAAAGGTGGGCCGATACGTAACAGACTAAAGGTGGGTAAATACGTAACAGATTAAAGGTGGGCCGATATGTTACAGATTAAACGTGGGCCAATACGTAACAGACTAAAGGTGGGCCGATATGTAACAGATTAAAGGTGGGCCAATACGTAACAGATTAAAGGTGGGCTAATACGTAACAGACTAAAGGTGGGCCGATACGTAACAGATTAATGGTGGGCCAATACGTAACAGATTAAAGGTGGGCCAGTAGGTAACAGATTAAAGGTGGGCCAATATGTAACAGATTAAAGGTGGGCCGATACGTAACAGATTAAAGGTGGGCCGATACGTAACAGACTAAAGGTGGGTAAATATGTAACAGATTAAAGGTGGGCCGATATGTAACAGACTAAAGGTTGGTAAATACATAACAGATTAATGGTGGGCCAATACGTAACAGATTAAAGGTGGGCCGATACGTAACAGACTAAAGGTTGGTATATACATAACAGATTAATGGTGGGCCAATACGTAACGGATTAATGGTTGGCCAATACGTAACAGATTAAAGGTGGGCCGATACGTAACAGACTAAAGGTTGGTATATACGTAACAGATTAATGGTGGGCCAATACGTAACAGATTAAAGGTGGGCCAATACGTAACAGATTAAAGGTGGGCCAATACGTAACAGATTAAAGGTGGGCTGATACGTAACAGATTAAAGGTGGGCCAATACGTAACAGATTAAAGGTAGGCCGATACGTAACAGATTAAAGGTGGGCCGATACGTAACAGATTAATGGTGGGCCGATACGTAACAGATTAATGGTGGGCCGATACGTAACTGATTAAAGGTGGGCCGATACGTAACAGATTAAAGGTGGGCAGAAACGTAACAGATTAATGGTAGGCCAGTAGGTAACATATTAAGGGTTGGCCAATACAAAAAAAAAGGTATGCGACACTTTTAGATAAACTACATTTACATAGTTTATATAAACCACATTTAACTTTATTAAACCTCTATATATGCATGTTCGATTATGATTTCTGAACTCATATATTGCTTTCAGTTGTAAGTTCTGTCCAACATATTGCCTTTATTTATTTCTGTCCAACAGGGCCTTTCCAAAGTCAACATTTGTTTTCCTTTTCGAAAGGTTCTCTGGCTCAAACAGCCGGATAACATTGTACGTTTTATACAACAAAAACAAAACAAAGATCTAGATATGTTGGCAGTCACATTGAACAAAATCATACGGAACTCGCTGTTAACAAAAAAATTAGTTGAATGTTTTCAAACATTTCCACTGAGTTTGAATGCGCCATTTTGTTACATTTTTAAATAATATAAGACACTGACAGTTTTAATAAACTGCAAAACATGATTTTCGGTAAGTAAGCTAATTATAACCGTGACGATGCCGCTATTATTACATGCATTTAGTGGGGTGGAAGGGGGAAGCACATGATCACAGGGTAAATATTTCATTTAACCGGACAGATATGATCGGTAAACATGCTTACTGATTACAGAACTAAAAAATATTTATAACAATGATAGCGAATATAGTTCTCATTTCAAAAGAGATCTTCAAATAAAAAAAGCCGGAACATTGTGCATTCCAAAGAAACAGCAAAGATACAAAACTGTCATTATTAATGACCTGAACCACTAGTGCTTATTTACAGCGTGTTGGACCAGAAAATGGTACATCTTACTTTTTCCAGTATTCCAATATAAAACTTAGACAGTAACTATAGAAACAAATACACTTTTATTTAATGTTATGTAATAACCATTATCAATTGTTTGATATAATATCTATGGTACAAAAGAATGTAATTATGTACGTACACATTGGAGAAACGGTAATCACTGTTGACGAATGATGACGGACTTAGCCGAGGATTTCCGAGTGTGTTTTGACCTCTGGCGCCACAGAACAATCTTGGAGGGCCAGTGAATTCCTTGCAGATGATTGAACCCAGATAACCTTCAGATTATTGTCATCATTCTCGACACTGAATGTTGCTCTGAGGTCGATGGGCGAAATTCTGTTGAGCAGGCCACGCCGATGGCGTTCCGTGGCCTATATTAAATCTGACAATCATGGCTGCCCTCGCAGATCGTGGGCTTGCTTATCAGACCTGTTGATCTCGGTTGTTCAACAAGCACCGACTCTAATATTGACATCAATAAAAGAATGTTGGCTCACAGATAAGTATACAAGATTATGCTAGATTGTTATCCAGTTCTGATACGTATTGTTCTGGTCATTTCGCGTACGATGATCCCCCCTTGCCTTAGATCAGTGGTGTATGGCGATAGTTTGCAGCAACTATTTTCTGAGATGTTCCCTGATAAATACAAATGCACATGTGATATGTGTGGTATAGCTTTTCAGCTCGGTCTCTGTAAACTTTTATATTTACATATATTACGTATAAAGATTATAATATATTTAATACTCATTCCTTAATATAGTTAGGGCACGTATGTAGCTTTTACTGTTCAGTTTGTTTGAGTATTGCTTTTAGATAAAAAAATAACTCTCACAAACTTTCGATTCTCATTTAAATTTATGATAACTCATGATTGCCAATATGCATAACTGGCAAATGACAACAATAAGTTGTTTATCTATCGCAATTTTTGGAAAAGTTATCATCGTTTTTATAAACATACCCTCCTATCAAAATTTCATGACGGTTACCATGTAAACCATTGACTTTTTAAAGTAAATTGGCAATTCTGATTTTATATATCCTAACGAACATTTCAGTACCAAAGAAAAAAGTCTAAGGTGTGGGGTTATGGAGTGGGAGTGGGGGTGGGGGTGGGGGCGTCAACGATACCCAGTTGCCGAACTAATGCTTCACAAAAGACCATGTACAAATTTACACCATATACATCTCTCGGTCTTGTTCCGAATCCCAACCGGCATAGAAGAAATGCATTCTTGGGAGGTCTTTAGCTGTCAAGACGTATGTTATTCTCAATAATAATAATGTCATTCTGTCTACGTTTAAACTGCGATGAGCCATTCCTCACCAGGAATTGCAAGAAGTCGTCATAACGTCCCAGATTGTCTAGGTGTCAGTTGTTATCTTTGCCAAGGATAGCCCGAGAATGGAGATGTAAACACATATTTACCGGACATAGTATTCGTTAAATTTACGCTGTTGTGTTTCAGTGCCAGTATAAAATTGGACTTGTTGTTAGGGACTCAGCAGCAAATAATGCAGATTCATAGCAGATAGCTTCAAGCGAGATAGAGGATCTGACACGTGTTGTCATTTAACACAAACATTTACTAAACGAGTTCAGGACTAGTGAAAGTAATCGAGACCATGTTGAACTTACTATCATTTTTCTTCAACGAGTTGTATAACTGTTTGTACTAAATATCAACGAGTGTCAGATTCTCTTTATCATATGATTTTAATCGGCAATATAGGATTTTACGAAATTTTAACAAAAATTCTTGGTGAAATTGTGGTATGAGACTATTTGCATCATGATGACGTCCATAACGTCATCAATAAAAAACTGTTTTAGACTAGTGTAAAAATTGCATTGAACATCGATTTTTTTGATTTTTTATGACAGAAAGCTGAAATTTGGCACTTATATTATTTTCCATCCAAGAAATAAAAAAACAGTTTAGTTTGTCCACATATCTATACTCGTTTTTTAACGATATTTTACAAAAATGCTAGTTTAGTGGCCTTTTTCATTTCTGCCTGAAAATCCGTACCCTGTATGTCAATGTTGTTTATAATGCATTCATATTAATAAGAGAGTTTCTTATGACAGATTAACTTCTTTTTACATCATTCAAACAATATTATAGAAGGAAAACTTAGTTTCATATGCCCTAATATAGTATAGTAAAAAAAAGTTTTAAAAAATGCAATTTTTCTATTATGCATGTTTTAAAGAGTTATGTTTTAGGGTTATGTATGATTAGAATTATTAAATTGTACTCAATGTTTTTAATATTTTTATTCAAAGTAAAAGTTTTATTTAAACTTGTACAGGACTTAACGAAGAAAGAAATTTGTAAGGGATATTCTTTTTTTTCCTCAAATAATTGACTAATAAGAAAATATGTAATGGGTGAACTGGGTGGAAAACATGGGAATCATTTGATTAATTCTTTTTTAAAATATGATTGCGGTATTATATGCACATCTAGATTTTGTCCAGTACCAAGGCATATTCTGAATACATTTATTTAGGTTGGAATACGGAGTTCAAAAACCAAACATTAGCATTGTATAGTTTTATGCAATTTCTTCGATTGTGTTAAAATTGGCGCTAAACCTTTATACGAAGTACATTTTATTTTATTTTGTTTGTTATTGTTGTTTTGTTTTTATTTTTGTTTTGTTTGTTTGTTTGTTTTTGTTGGTTTGTTTTTGTTTGTTTTTGTTTTGTTTTTGTTGTTTTTGTTTTGTTTTTTGTTTTTGTTTTTGTTGTTGTTTGGGGGTGGGGGGTGTTGTTACTTTTTGTTTTTGGTTGTTGTTTTGTGTGTTTTTTTTGTAACCATATTTAATAAATTGCATTTTCATAATTGTCTTAAAGTCAGAAAAAAGAAAAGAAAAAGAGACATCTATGCGATCTGCCGTCGCAGAAATATTACCTAGTTCTGTTAAATACACTTTGGGAAATAAGAAAATGAAGCAAACACATAAGCGTCTATGATTTGTATTTTATTTCACTAACACATGGTGAATCCATAAACAGATAAAACAGTACACAAATCATAAAATATCCACGTGTAACCGGAATGACAGATTAACGACACTGACGACCATGCATATAAATACCGTGTAGAGACGTTATGCATACATATAGAAATAAATGTGAACAGTTTGAGAAATAAAAACTTTTTCCGTAATTGAAGTGAAACAAAATCGTTATGATATTATTAATCAATATTGGATTACAGGGAGAGGATTGTTATTAAAATAAGTCAGCACGTGCACAAGTAGATTTTAAGTAAAAACAGCGACTTTTTTTTCAGAATGCGTTTTAAAATGTGTTATATTCACTACTAAATTCACTGTTCCCATCTATTTCGATTTGTTTGTCATTGTCTCACTTAAATATTTGTGTCTTATTTATTTGTGGGAATATGTACAAATCTTATCGCAGCTTATGTTCTAGTCACAAGGAATAAAAGTTACAATTGTAAAATAACAAGAAATGTAACGATTATGAATGCATTTGTCAATACTTCATTTCGTCTCAGAGATTTACGATGCTCAATGCATTTATATTATTAAAGCGTCTTTGCGTTTTTGTAAATACTTTCTGAAGTCAACTTAAGTTTGAATATTGTAGACTTTATTGTCCCATTGCTTTGGATAATGTCTATTTCATGAAACTGCTTATAAGGTTGTTAGCAAAGAAATGTAGGTCAGTGACTATTATTATAATAAAGCCAAACACGACAGCTGTAATCAAAGTAAGTTTGATTTTTTCTATCTCTCTACCTACAATGTACAAAGAACGAAATTAGACAAAAAAGGAGTAGATCCAAATCATTCCAGGTAGTTGTAAAACAAAGATTGTGTATTACGTATTTATATTAAAATGTAATGATAAAGGTTAAAAGTGTGCAAAGAAGCAAAGATATTGGACAATTTATATTAAATAGATATTGGTGAAATAACTATAGCTTCTATGGAAGTATTTTGATAGTGTTGATGTTATAAAAAAAAATTTATAGTTAAACCAGTTAAATTACAAATTTTAAACAAATACACAAAAGAACATAAAAATATAAAAATTAAATTTATTCGAGACATACTCCCTCCCAATAAACATCTCACATACAGATTTCAGCAATAAAATGTTAAACAATTTAAATATATATTAATAAATAGAGTACAACCAATATATAATTATAATATATCATGAAAATGTTAATAAAAGAGCATGAAAGCAAGTGTAAGTAAATGGTAATTTACAATGTTACATTATATAGATTCCCCATGCCTGTGTCAGTATAAAGAAACAATATTTTTGACTGTAAAGAAAAATATTTATTTATTTTTACATGTTTTTAAGGTTGATTTTACTTTAATATAAAACTTTTGGGATGCATAAATTATCAATTGTATTTCGAATTAGCCGTCTTAGTTTGTTTAGTAGCGTAAACGAGTTGTCTACCAGACTTATACTAAAACATGGTATAGCACTTTCAAGTACATGTCTAACAGTCAATCGGAACACCTCGGATAATTCACGAATCATCTCTCGGATGTATGTGGGTAGTCGGGTCACCTCGGCCATTTCCCTAAATAGAACTTATTTTGTGACATAAGGTCAAAACAAAGATGGTAGCTCGGATGGCAGCTCACTATAGTACGATGCCAGTTAAACTCCAAGTTTTGGCTCTTCAAATTTAAATCATCCATGTTTATTTTACAAAGCGCAGCAAACAAAACAGCTGTTAAACGATGTCATTGTTCATGTTTCATGCGAACTACATTTTAGACATATTCTTTCGACTTCCGGCGAACAAAACGATTGTGATTTCTTTAAGTATCATTGCACCACATACATCCGAGGGATGATTGTCCCGAGGACGGAATTACCCGAATAGTTCCGATTGGTCTAACAGTCTGTGTCGCCAGTTTCCAATAGTTCAGATACTAATCTTTTATGTTTGATAAATTTTTAAATCAACCAATCATTTTAAACAAAATTATTAATTAATTGAGGATCAAAACAGTATAAACCATCAACTGTAGCAAGCTGGGTTCGAAAATGAGGCCTCAAAATTAAAAGCCAAACTTGCTAACCACTTGGACAGCTATTCATATGTTTTTTCTGCCGTTCACATATAGTGTAGTCGGAATGCATCAAACATATTTGTTGAACGAAATGTCCGAGAAGTTACTTTTTAACATGTCTGGGTTTCTTAAAGAGAAAGTTTAAATCGTGAAAACAAAGTCAGAACAAGGTTGTGAAGTTTAAGCATGTCATTTGTAAAATTAAGTAAACTTCATTCACTGTGATCATTTATTTTGGCGAAAGGACCATTTTAGTGAGAAAAGCTAACATTTTTAACATTTTCTATGCTCATGCTGAAATAGTTTATAGTACAATAATTTAACAGTTTGGAGAAAGCTTTGAAATGAAAATGTTTAAATGACGTTGATGACAACGAGTTGTTGAAGGTAAAATGTCACCATGACAAACGAACAAATACCTCATTTGCTGTGCCTTTGTGGCATACCCATTAAAATCAAGAGACGTATCAAACGAATCCCAAATAAAGGAAAAAAGTGAAACAATGAGAAAGAAAAAAAAGACAAAAATGTGACAAACAAATCGCCTGTAAGTGAATGTCATCTTAGTTTTTGTGTCTTGTTTTTGTAGAAATGTCCATCAACAGAATGTAACAACTCCTTAAACAGAGCACAAATAAAGGTTTGCATTCTGAAATTACTTGAAAATCGGTTGAGATAAAAAAAATATAAAATAATAAATATTCACTAATTATACTCTTCAAACATCAATTACGGTCGCTCACAATAAACTTTCTACGCAGTAAAATTCAAAATTTATTATCAGAAATTTTTATTTTGAATGCATTGAATACCGATTTGGTGTTTAATTTTTGACTGCACGAGCAGTTCTTTCTAACCGTTTATACCTAATAAAACGTAATTGACATGAAAAGATGCATACGAGTCGGTGGCTTTTACGTGCCTCGAAGATATAAAGAGATCTAGTTTTTTTGCAGCAGATTGCATAAAGATAATTGGGAAAATTGCAGATTTTAGCGTTACCATGGCCAAATAAACACGAGATAAAAAGATAAATTCAGATAAAAATGAGATAATGGCAATAAACAATGTCAATCCACACACTCGAGTATCCCTGTCATTGTACAAGGTCTATATCAGCCAGCAAATCTGTATACGGTTAACCATTAGGTCATTATATATTGAATCACGTAAAATACCCGCATGTTGGTATTACATTTCGTTTGATTGCTAGTACAAATAAACGTGTGCTTCCATATATGTTGTATATATATTTATTATACACACATACCGTATTTTATGATATAAGAATATAATAATCAGAAAATCAACCCTATCGCATTGTGTAATAACAGCATGCATGCATTTGTGCTTACTTCGATTGTTAATCTGCGCATCAATGACTAACCCAATGGTGAAATCCTACTTTATTTTTAAATTATTTGTCTTTTAAACTTCTTTTGTTTTATCATATTTACTGAAACCACTAAAACAGTATCGAATGTAGCTCTGCACTAAAACTGTTTATCTGAATGAAGCGACGTCAGGTATTTTGTGCCGTAAATAGCATTTAAATTGGCTTTTATTACATTCACCATGCACTTTTTGAAGGCGCTGTTGTTCTATGATTGTATAGCCACATACAAAACATAATTTAAAGCTTTTAAACAATTAAGATAATGTAAAATAACCGAACCACGCCTAGACCAATTAGTTAATGTTGTCCTCTCTTCTGATGGCATAATTATGTTTAGTGAACTGTTTACAAAGTGAGAAAACAATAAAAATATGTTTTTGTACTATAATAACAAAGTTATAACAAAGTTATGTTATGAAAGTCATGTTGATTTATTTATTTAATCAAGTGATTAAAATGAAAATTTGGATTTAAATTCTTTCTTTTTCTTGAGAGAGGCTTAACAGAGCTTTGTTTCTTTGAACGTGCATATTACTTTTGGAAAATAAAACAATATTGAAATTTGTTACTAACAGCTGGCCTGAAGATGAGGCTGAGTTAATATGTCATTTGTATGTGCACAAAATAGTCCTATATATCTCATGCTTGTCCTACCTCGGGACGACTGTACCCACTTCAATCGTCACAATATGACAATTGTGACGAATACTATCTACATATATAAACTCTCAAGAAATGTCTTAAAAAGAAGTGTCATGTATCTAACATCACACATTATCTATAGCGTTGACCCATTTTTTTTATAAAAGTGAACTTGCTCATAAATGAATCAGCCCAATTTCAACCTAGAAATATACACTTATAAATGTTGAACGAACAAAAAAATCGACCAAGATTGTTTATGATTCGCAGCGCCATCTTCTCCAGAGGGTCATCCATCATGAGAGGTCTGACTCATTTCGCATGTATGCGAGTCTTATGATTTAAATCATAACTGTGACCCTAAGTTCGGATGGCTTTAATTGAGACAAAACAATAACGCAAAAATCTAGAAAGCTGGATATATATATATTTATGAGAAGGTTTGGTTTAATTATACGCATAGATAGTATGTCTAATCATTTTTTTTCTTCAAATTATAACATCAATTGTTTGACTTTGAAACGTTTGTTTCTTCTATAATGTCCTCGGTTAACTTTGATAATCGTAAATATAGTATTTTCATTAAAGATTTGCTGTCAATCTGATCAATGTGTCAAATCAAGTCATTTATTATCCATATTATCTCTTTCTTTTTTTAAAAAAAATACTTGAACAATAGTCCTTTCTTTTCAAAGTTTCACATTCCAAGTTATCAAATGAGTTTGATCAAATGAAAATATATGAACAACCAATGAAATTACTCGTATTAAACAGGATTGTGCGAATAACTTCCATCACTAATTAATAATCAATTAACAGATCAATTAACAATCAGATCTATATATGTCAATCTCCGAGAGCATGCGATCAGTTATATACGTCATGTTTCTCTATCAATCGGTGATACTTGGCCCTCATCGTTTAGCGCTAACAGGCGTAAGTTGTCAATTTGTTAACCTTTAAAATGTCACTGCAGCTATATCTTCGACAGACAGTGTTTTGCCTTCGTGGAGACAGAAAGTAAATTTGATATGAAAAACCTGAGCATTATTTATTTTATAACTCATGACGAATGACCCGAATGAGATGTATTCCGGTCTATCATCGGGAAATCACCCTTCGCCACCATTATCTCGTATAGAGCTAGCGTATGACTACGACTATTGTAGTACGATAACGAATTGTTTTCTAAGATACAAAAAAGCTTTAATTAAAATTGTAATGAATGACGCGCCGTTAAGATGTAGGAAAAGGGATATGGGATGGAGTTAGGGGATTACTGCAGGAACGTTTGACTGTTGCTGTTTTTTACATGTAGTGACGACTACGCTCTAATTACAGTTAGTGCAGTAGCTATTAAATATCAGATATCAACATGGACGAAACCCACTGAAACAAAATATAGAAAACTTCATCTATAGCAATCGAATATGCATCAAATAAAAAATCAAGGAAAACAATGTCTTCTCAAATACCATAATTTACCGGATTGTTTTAATGAATTAAGTATGGTCCTACAATATGAATATTAATTACGGTATTCGTTTGTAACAAAATTTAGGTTTCTATAAAAATTGATAATACATAAGCAAACATTTCATTACTAGATTTCATACATTTTGAAGGTATTCCTACAAAGGTTTTACTTAAAAAGACAAAAACAATCACAATAACTTCACTGTATTAATAGTTTTATAAGCAAATAGATAACATATATAGCTACATAACATAGACCAAAAGTTACAAATCGCTTTTACAAAGGCTGAAGAGAGGTCTGTTTGTCAACTCGATATGGTTCTTTGTATAATTTGTATTATTATAACTGTTAAACTCTTAGTATAATATCTTTCGGGAAAATAAAACTGAAAAGCTGAATGTCTCGTTTGGTGGAACATTAAATAAAAATTCATTGTGCAGTTGTTTCAAAGAATATTCAATCTTCTGCCCTTGTAAACGTGATTTAGTTATTGGAAATCAGAAAGTATTATGAAAAGATAATTTTGTAGTTGTCGACAGAAAACAATGAAAGATTTACGACTAACTGCAAGAACTCTGTTCAACAGGAAACTACTAGAGACATATGACAGATCACTACACTTATTATTCTACTGTGTTATGTACACAAGCACACTATATGTATAATTATAATAAAAAGCAGCTCAAATGTATCAACTCTCATCCTCGTATGTATACATTACATGCAAAAGAGCACGTGAACAACGTGAGAAAGTCACCCGTATTTACGCTTTAAGGAAAACAAAGCGTTCGACTCTCGTTATATTTCTTCAAAAACAAAACAATTCATAACCATGTCCATTTATACACATTTGTTTACATTATATGTATTTTCCCCCATTTCATTGCAACACTGTCTTTTCGTTTGTTTCTTCTTAACGGGTTTGGCATTGACCTCTGAACCTAAGAATCCGATTCAAATATTGAATCCAATTTCGGATTCCTCGGTTGCTTTCTGTCCTCCGCTTTGTCTGAAGAGGAAACAAACACGATTCTTAATTTCTCCGTGCACTTAAGAATCTCCCAATCTTTGACCACGGTTCCATCGCAGATCAAAGATAGACGTGCTAATGGTTAGCTGTTATCTTTTCAAAAATCCGTGTTTACTTTTACGGCCCTTGTGTAAAACATGTTTTCTCACTTTAAATTAGACCGCACTTGGTAGATCCAACCCGGATTTCCCTATAGAGAAAAGCTTTCCTAACAAGTCTGTGTCTATTTTTTTGTCACAGCATTTTCAACCTTGTTGTTTTCCACGGCCATTTTCTATCCCAAGTACATACTGGACAAGCCCAATAGTGTTTGCATGAAAATAGTGTTTGCATTAAAGTAAAATGTAAACGTACTTAACACGTCACAAATAGCACGTGACGTACCAAAACTTGTAATCCGCGCTTACTGCACCAGCCTACAGCACTGCATGGGTTTCTCTCAAGCCCTTTTTACCGCCGGATAAAACTTCATTGATGAAACAAATTTCAACGTACTTTAATGATACTCCGTCTAAGAAAAACAACGCATCAATGTTTCGTCAATGAATTAGATTATTGTATTGTATTTGTATTGACTGGGAATGAGAATGCAAGAACGTTGTAATAGATATTCCACCCGGGAAATGTTTTCTTTAAATTTTGCACTTATAATTATAAAAGAAACTAAGAAAGGAAAATACTTTCTACTTACAAAAAGCATATGTGTATGTATGTGGATGTTTTTCGACGTAAATGTACCATGTTTTGAAATCAGATGGCTCGTCGCACTCCTTACTTACGCAGAACTCAAAAAATGACGACTTCTGTCTAGACGTATGTACACAACTTGATCTCAAAAAATCGTATAAACCCAATCGGGTATTTTTAATTGTGTCAATTTGAAATTCCGCGAATATCCGGGAATTAGAACAGATGGCGAAATCCAAACCTAGCACACACTAGCTGCGTAGATCCGTCATTGTGTCGAGGTTTCGTTTCGAGAGATCTCTGGCCGGTGTGTAGAGAGACGACAAGCTCGGATACGGTCTGGACAAAGACGGAGAGGACAGTCCGTTTAGAGAGCTTAAACTCTGGTTCATCATGCTTGTGGGAGAATCACGTGCCCTCTGTGGACCAAGACTTCCGTAAGAAGAGCCGGACATCGGCGAAAACAACGACGATGTGACGTTAAAGCTGGAATCCAGCCATGGCCGCATGGCGTTTCCGGTTGAAGTGTAACTCGGTGTCGACATACACATTTGTTGGTTGTGTGGTGGTTTAAGAGTCGTCAGGTTGGCGTTTTGGTCCTTCATTGGCTCCATCATTTGTGGCTGGAGCATCCCAAGAGCCCCTCCAGCGGTCGATGTAGCAACATGGGCAATGGACCAGATTCTTGGCCGCAGTGGGTCGTTTTGGTCGGAGGCCGAACCGTTAGTGGACATAGAACCGTTTATATCGCTTAAGCCAGAGTCGCTACTGTTGGAACACGGAGAACCGAGCCTTTTGAGATCAGAATTGAGGTTAAGGTCGCCGACAAGAGTTGCTTGAGGTTTAAGAGGAGGCGGGGTCATTGAAAGACCCGTGTCCAGCTTATCCAAACCGAGGCGGTCATCAGGGGAGCCGGCGAACATCGGTTTCATTGGCTTCAGATCTTTGTGGAACTGACTATTATTGTCTGGGCTGACCACTGTAATGAAAAAAGGAATAATTTATTAATAAAGTGGTTTTCAGAGCTGTATATACCTTAAGTCGAAATCAATTTACAAGATGCTCAGTTTATAGCCAATGTTAACCCGTGCTTTGAGACAAAAAATCAACAATAAGTTTGATCAGTACAATCTACAATGGTTGTTATGTTACATGTTTACGCTATTTAGGCCGCGACGCAGAAAAGTTTTCAAAAAGTTTTTAATCTTCATATAATTTTATATATGTGTTTAATATTTCGAACTTATGTCACAGTATCAATATAGTAAGGGTACCAAAGTATTTTGTAATATGATCCTAATTTTAAGTAAGTTTGTAGTTCTGAGTGTTTCTTGATTTTGAAAGTTGTGATATTTGCATATACTTATTAGAGTACAGGATACTTTACAATACAATTCCACCATTTCCGACAACAATTATGGGTAAAAATATCAGACCTCAATACATGGAACTACTGAAAATCAATCACAATACACATTGATCTCTTGATAACGTATCGGCAGAAACCCCTTACAAATACCTCCTATGACTCTTGTTAATATCAAATGCATTTCAATCTTTCACAAGAACGGTCAGGGAGAAATATAATTTCGCCGTCACGCGACCAACCTGTATAGGCCACTGCAAGTGCTCGTTTCTCTTATTCTTAGATGGTGAATTCAGAGAGACACACCTTTGTGTTTCAGAAGATTCGATCTAGACAGTTAGCCATGCTGAAGATGTATGCAAAGAAGGAGAAAGGGGGAACTATTTTTTTCATTTTTAATGACAGCGCTGCTTTGTATTTTAAGAATATGCTTTGGTTCGCACCAATTGTTTCGCTTTGTTACGGTTTGTTATTGATCTTCGCGATAACGAAACATATCAAATGAAGCTTATATGATGGGTGGTATATCGTCCAGAAAGAAATCAAATGATAAAATTATTGGTGACAACATGTGACAATATGTGTCGCATGTTTACGGTTTTCTTGGCTGTTGACGTGTGCAATTAATTCCTTTTCGCATTATAATTATTCCTGTAGCACATAACTGATTAGTATTAAGTGATTTTGTTTCAGAGGTCACTTTGTAAATTAATGGAAATACAAATACATTATATCTTAATATATCTCAATTTCCCTAAATAATGAAAAGAACAGTCGTTCAATGACGTTTACTAGGATAACATGTTTGTTTATCAGCGACATAAAGCAAGATCGCAGTTTTACAATTGCATATTACTGATTCGCATTTAGTGATTTTGGTCCACAACTCAACTCGACTTTATTGTACCCATTCCCACTCTAAGCGGTTAATGAGCAATTTAGCAAACAATACAAATGATTGACAATAACACATTTCGGTGCAAATAAATCATCTACAAAAACACGGGAAATCCCTGACAAAAGCTATAACATCTATGACGTAACGTGTAAACTTAAGCGTCACATGATCTTAGTTCAATTTAACATGTTTGTATGCCATATGCAAGCCCTGTTTGTTGACATTTGTTTCATAAATTAAGCTGGTTCTAAATATTTAAGCACTTCGGGTGATGTGTTGTAGATTTAACCTATTTTACATTCATGACAAAATGGGCAACAAAGATGTGATAACTGAGGTTTCTTTGTAAATGAATGAAAATTAGAATAATTAACAACTCATTAAAATTTCCATACATGATGCCAAACACAGTCGTTAAAAGGCGTTTAATACTAAACGTATAACTTGTATTTTCATCAATTACTTTAAGCATATTTTTGTTATTATCAAGGCAAGGATGTGTAAACGATGTTTAAAGTATTTCCAATTTTACCTATTGGTTATTTTAATCATTTTACATCGATAAGTGTTCAGTGCTCACATAATAAGCAATTATTACTGAAAACTTTAACATTTAACATGACATACAAATGGTAAATGACGCTAAGTCGCGGATAAGCTAGGATAATTCAGGTCCAAGTTTTGGGGTTTTAAAATATTTCTTCAAGTGTCGTTTATACTACTTCAGTTGCGCGTTTATAAAACTATTTCATCCAAACATGTCTGCCATAGCTTAGAAAAGATATTATTGTCACCATCAACATAGCACTTGTGGTTTTGAACGTGCCAAAAGCCCTATGATTATGACCCGCTCGAAAACATATATGAATACCGGATTTCAAGGGTCCGTGATTTAAACTCATACAAGCTCCGCACGATTGACTGTTAAGCGGTATAAGATGCCTTAAGCCTCTTCAATATTATCACTGATTATCTTAAAACAAATACAAACATATTAAGGTGGCATCTCCAATCGCGTTAAAATCTGATTATCATCCAATAAAAATCATTTATTATGCCGCTGCCACGTTTTGTCTGTTCAAATAAACCGAATACTCAGAACGGTTTGTATTTCAGTTATTCTTGCCTTGTCCATGTTTGCATAGCCGAGCGACAAATTAAATAATTTGTCATTCAAGATTGCTCTTTGCAGTGCTTTTAAGATTTTGACTTTTAAAACAAAACACAAAATATTACAGCTGCGCCAATCGTTTTGAGTCTTTATATCTAGAAATGTGGTTTGTATTTTAAAGCATATACATGTCTGTTCAGCAATATAATAGTTAGAATATAGAAAATATAACAGACATTAAGCGGTTTTCTTTCCGTGTCTGTTTGAATAAAAATCGTCACCATTAATAGCAGCACAACATCATCAATTAACAACAACATAATCATTATCAACAACAGCTATCATCACCATTATCATAATCATTACCATAATCGGTTTTACATCTTCACTATCACCCGAAGCAAACAGCAACACAAATAGTATTTATTATCATTAAAACTAAAAAAACACCCATATCGTAACTTTTTATTAGCTATAATAATCTTAATTATGTTGCTCTTTTTCAAAATAATCATCTTTTATTATTATACAGCAGCGTTAATTAAGTTTTAACTTTGTAGATTATCAAAAAGCATGTCATTGACACAAGAAATGCACATTATGTAAAGCAAAATGAATCCGGGAATTACAGTCAGTGATGTTGTCTGCATGCAAAGAGAAAATTACATTATCATTCCCAATGAAATCAACAAGGCATACCCAATATATTGAATTAATGGAACAAATAACAATATCAGATTTTATTGCAGACGATTTTTGTCGTGATCAAAAGGCGCGAAAGCGTTATGGGACCAAAGAGCGACACTTCCCGCGTCTGTGGCACGTGTCGTCTGCAAAATAACACCGTCAACGGCGTCGCACGGATAAAAAATATCTAGCGATTAATATCGCAAATCTAACCACCCTTCTATAAACAGGGCCGAACCCTCCTAATTGAGGAAAATTGAGTGAGCAATCACAAAGTTAAATATTCTTATGACAGCTCGGCGCATGCGCGGTGACATTGCGCTGTCATAGCAACGCACGTGCAGGAGTACTAGTCACGTGACCAACTTGCACGGCAACCTGTCCGGAAAATTTTGCCGAGATTGGTAGAGTTAATGAGTTTAATTTATTGGTTCTACGTTGTCATCGATCAGGCATGTTCATTTCTCCCGATTTAACAAATAACTGTTTGATATTTGTACAATTAAAAGAGGTTAAGTTACCAGGTCAGTCACGCACGCGTGAAGCGATGTTTGACACGAGAGTGAAAGCGACTTTTACGTTTCCACTCACCAGACAGGCCTATTTTTGATTGGACGCTTAGACAGGTCAAGAAACAAACAAATCAATGGCGACACCGACACTTGTGTACGATTAAGAGCTGTTGTTCGGGACGAAAGCAAATGAACAAACATATGAAGGCAACACACATACTAAAGGCGAGTCACGTTTGTTAAGAACTGAAATCTCCCGATGTAGACGCCTGTGCCACTGATCAATGGAACTTGCTATAATAGTTCACTTCTCTGTTTTACTCTACTTTCATACATGATTTTTGGACCTTTAACAATATCTTCACTATTGTAAAAAAACAAAGAACTGCCAAGTTCAGAGTAAAATAATTGTGATTCGTTAGTTAGTAACAGGTATTAAGTATTTCAACTTAATTCAGGGTAGGTCTCCCAACTTCTTGAATCACGTGCATAAATATATTATTGCTGTTGTTTTTATTTTCATTAAACAGTGCCATTACATTTGCCGTTCGAATTGTGTAATGAAATCAGTTAAATACTTTCCAAAGATCAAACGTAAAAATGGTATTGCAACATATTTCTCACCATGTGTTGTTTGTGTTAACATTTTGTTTTAATAATTACAGTTAGCGACGATTTTTGAAACTTTTATTTCCTTTCTTTTGCAATTGTTAGCCATGATATTAAGTTGTAGAAACATCCTATACATTAAATTTACGAAAGCTATATTAATTCAGTTCCTTTCCTGCTAAATTAGAGTTTGGCTATAGTTTTGTTAGTGATTTCTTTTAGTTTTTTTATCACACAGGACCACGAACTATAGTCGTAAAATCCCGCTTTATAGGTTTGAGCCGGTTGACGACAATGGTTTATTCAAGCGTCCAATTAATTCCACGTTGCCTAGGTGATGTAGATTTGCATTGAATCATCTGATCAAGCGCCCTTCTGACGTCGTCAGTTTACAGAAACACCTCCCATTCATTTGGGGCGAACTCAATAAACTTCATTTGGAATCGTTAATTGGATGCTAAGAGCATACATTGGACCAGGATTAATCCATTTTTTTTTCTCTGCATAACGGTCTTGGTAGCGGGTTGTTTTAACCTTCGAACCTTATAATGCTTTTCATTTAAGCAATACTAAATCTTAATTCTTAAGACATCAACGACATGAAAAATATAAACAAGACATATTGCTAGGAGTTCTGCAATAAACTGTGTAGATCCTGATCAGACACATCCAGATGGAGGCCGATCGATCAGGATCGACGATTCTCCATAGTTTGATTCATTCGTGCATACAGGGCAAGAGTGGAAATAACGACACGAACCGATGGTATATGGCTTGAAAACAGTATTTTTAAGAATTTCACCAATATTTTAAGACATAACTGTAACAATTTATTATTTAGCATAAAAACACTGTTCCTTGTTAGGGTAGATAACGCTTACTTGGTATTATACTAAATAGACAATAAAGATCATTTATAAATTGTACAAACTAAATAAAGTTTTATTGTTTTTTATACTAAATATCATTTATACTTTGGACAAACTTATGTTATCGCGGTGTTTGATTTCCTTGTGAGGAAATGTTCATTGCAATTTTTGAAACTTATACATCTTCGGTTATAATCACACAAGAATAACCAGCAACGTTATTTCTTTTATAACAACTTTGTTACTTAACTATAATTAAGCATAACATAACGTCTTTTCTAGCTACTTATGATTTAAAAATATGCAAGAGCATTCGAACGACGATTTTGCGCCAGGACCACACCAACTGTATTTTAAAGAAAACGTCACCAAACAAAACGTCACCCTAGACTAGACGCTTTACCGCTTTACGAGCTTCATATATCGTGACAGCAGCAAGCGTCTCTGTGATTTGTTGCATCTACGTGTTGGCGTTGTATAGTCCACTTCAAAGGAAGCGAATGCTTTTATATGACAATCTTAATAAATTTACATCAAAGACGGTTAATGCTTTATTGTTGATTAATAAAATAGCTGTGCGCTTCATCGAATTGTTATACCGGAAATGAAGTTCTTTATGTAATTCGTTGTCACGTTTTGTAGGAAATTGTCTAAATAATATAGAAAGCAAAAACGATACAATAACCAACTGTGCTCAGTTGTGAGTGTCACTTAAACAAGTTAACATTTGAGACCGCGAGTAAAATATGTAAAAAAAAAAATAAACGTTTAAGTCTGTCGGTTATAGAATTATTTATTTAACCACATTTTTTCTGCAATTTGGTTACTTTTTCTGAATTTCAAAGCATGTTTTATCTGGTGAAAATGTTTTGTTTGTGTTTTTGTTTTCTTTTTGTTTGTTTTTTTTTTTGTTTTGGCTTTACGATATTTTTTTCACTTGTAATTGTTATTATGTTTTGTGGTTGCTGTTATGATTATTATTATTATTATTATTATTATTATTATTATTATTATTATTATTATTATTATTATTATTATTACAAAGTAATTCCGAACTAACGTAATATTATAACATTTACGCAATAGCTAAACTAACAACTACTTACTTTTATTGTCATCCGCAGAATCTTTTCTGTCGTTGTTCAGTTTGCTCGTATCTTTTTTCTCACCATTTCCGTCATCTGAATCGTCATTCTTTTCTCCGTCGTCGTCGTCATCGTCGTCATCGCCACAGCGGTTGCGCGGTGACCACGTCATCTTGTTCTCTTTCTTCAGTCTCCTTCTGGCATTGGCGAACCACGTTGAAACCTGGGTCAAGGTCATCTTGGTGATAATGGCTAGCATAATCTTCTCGCCCTTGGTTGGGTACGGATTCTTCCGGTGTTCGTACAGCCACGCCTTCAACGTGTTCGTTGTCTCCCGCGTGGCGTTCTTGCGTCGGGCCGCCCCGTTCAGGTCCATGCCGCCATATCTGCTCAGCGGAATAAAAAAAAACATCGTCATGTCATTATTAACTTTTCAGTGAGATGAAAGATTTTCCAAAGAAAATAATAAAATTCACTATAACTATTTTATCTTTCACACACAAGAAAAAGGAAATCGCTTTCAATATTTACAACCATGTCATGCCTCTAGAGCTTGTTTAAACCACAAGTTCAAAACTCTTTTTGTTCCGCGTATTTTTTTAGAGATTCAGAAATTAAAAAGTTAGCAGATTAAAAAAATGACATACGATTGTCCCAAAATATGCCGATGAGTGTTCTTTTAAGCACAATATAGCAAAATAAAATCGTAATTTAAGGACATGGTGATTGGAAAGATATCTCGTATCGCGTTCCTTTCCATGATGTCATTTTAAACAATGGTGTTAAATGCTCCGAGTTGTTTTGTATCTGATAATAGGACATTTTTAGCAGATGGTAACTCACGTGTTGGGATAAGGGTATGGAGTCATGGTCGGGTCGTAGGGATAGCAGGCGGTCGGCTGTGTGATCCCGCGCCAAGCGTCAGCCGCTGAGTTGTCCTTTAATGTATCATAGTGGGCGGCGTTCTGGAAATATAGATATAATGTTTAAATGTTATACAGCCCTCTAAGAAAATGTACACCTTTTTTCAACGTTATAGACAAATGTTTTACTTATGTTTTATATATGAAGAAACGCGTTTCAGAAAATATAAATCCTGCCTTATAGTGATGTGATACGTAAAACTATGTATCTTATATCACAGAATAGTTTTTGTTATGCAAACGTACAGCGTTATAATTAGTCATATATGTTTCTTAACATATACTCGTTCATCGGCATTTTTAAGGTATACCAATGTATTGATGGTTTTATAATTAAAAAATCAATATTGGGAAAATATGCTATGTAATAAATTAAAAATAAAAAAAATACATTAGTATGTTCGGTAATTAAACCACCACCATCTTGTGTGATTGACAAACTGAAAAGATGCTACCATGAATTTAAATACAACATCATCTTGTGTGACTGACTAGCTGAACAGATACGAGCAGAGAGCTAAATACATCACTATCTTGATACATCACGATCTTGTGTGGTTGACTAACTGAATAGATAGGAGCAGAGAGCTAAATACATCACTATCTTGATACATCACGATCTTGTGTGGTTGACTAACTGAATAGATAGGAGCAGAGAGCTAAATACATCACTATCTTGATACATCACGATCTTGTGTGGTTGACTAACTGAATAGATAGGAGCAGAGAGCTAAATACATCACCATCTTCATACATCACCATCTTGTGGGGTTGACTAACTGAATAGATAGGAGCAGAGAGCTAAATACATCACCATCTTCATACATCACCATCTTGTGGGACTGACTAACTGAATAGATACGAGCAGAGAGCTAAATACATCACCATCTTCATTCATCACCATCTTGTGGGGTTGACTAACTGAACAGATACGAGCAGAGAGCTAAATACATCGCCTTCTTGTGTGATTGACTAACTGAATAGATACGAGCAGAGAGCTAAATACATCACCATCTTGTGGGGTTGACTAACTGAATAGATACGAGCAGAGAGCTAAATACATCACCATCTTCATACATCACCATCTTGTGGAATTGACTAACTGAATAGATACGAGCAGAGAGCTAAATACATCACCATCTTCATACATCACCATCTTGTGGGGTTGACTAACTGAATAGATACGAGCAGAGAGCTAAATACATCACCATCTTCATACATCACCATCTTGTGGAATTGACTAACTGAATAGATACGAGCAGAGAGCTAAATACATCCCCATCTTGTGTGTTTGACTAACTGAATAGATACGAGCATAGAGCTAAATATTTATCCATCTTGTGTGATTGACTAACTGAATAGATACGAGCAGAGAGCTAAATACATCACCATCTTCATACATCAACATCTTGTGGAATTGACTAACTGAATAGATACGAGCAGAGAGCTAAATACATCACCATCTTGTGTGATTGACTAACTGAATAGATACGAGCAGACAGCTAAATACCTCACCATCTTGCTTGACTGACTAACTGAATAGATACGAGCAGAGATCTAAATACATCACCATCTTCATACATCACCATCTTGTGGGATTAACTAACTGAATAGATACGAGCAGAGAGCTAAATACATCCCCATCTTGTGTGACTGACTAACTGAATACATACGAGAAGAGAGCTAAATACATCACCATCTTGCTTGACTGACTAACTGAATAGATACGAGCAGAGAGCTAAATACATCACCATCATGTGCGATTGACTAACCGAATAGATACGAGCAGAGAGCTAAATACATCACCATCTTGTGTGATTGACTAACCGAATAGATACGAGCAGAGAGCTAAATACATCACCATCTTGTGTGACTGACTAACTGAATAGATACGAGCAGAGAGCTAAATATATCACCATCTTGTGTGACTGACTAACTGAATAGATACGAGCAGAAAGCTAAATATATCACCATTTTGTGTGACTGACTAACTGATGAGATACGGGTACTGAGTTTTAGTTCGAATGTGATGTATCTAATACGTTTAACATATTTCCTTTGTGGTCTTTTTGAGCTGTGTTGCTCCATGTGTTTCTTTGTTGTTGAAACACATGTAATATGAATGCTGATGAGGGTCAGGTTTTGTGGCATTCTATAGATAATATAGTGTCTTCTTGTGACTTACTGGACTGTTATTAAATATCATGTGAATAACATTAATAACGAATGAACTTGCAATAGGTAATACATTATACATTATATTATACTGATATATTATACATTATACTGAGCGGAAATCTGTTATACCATATATCAGGACAAATCATTTACATCAATCATACATATAAAAAATAAAAATAGTTCATTATTATAAATATTTGAAATTTACCATGAACTAATATTCCAAGTTTTCTATCATTTGTCATTTAACTCGCCAACATTTCAATCTGCCGTTATCAACCCGGTGTTTAAGGTAAACAATGAATGGCGCGTTTGTTTAATGATTAAACGACTCTTACAACATAAGAGTGGGTATGGGGGCTTAGTATAACAATAGGCTATCGTCATTTTTATCATCGAACGACCCCGATTGTTAACCTCCACTCGAACACCCATCAACAATGAATTACCGGACATCAGATAATCACAATTGAGACCCGCAAACTAGACAATTGCGCAGATGTCAACACTTCAAGTAGTTTCTGCGCATTTATGTCAATATTGTATTAAATGGTGGTCCTTATGTCCTTCTCGTGTTTTTAGGAAGGGGTGCTGACCTTTAAATGGTAACAATGTTCTGATAAAAAAAAAATAAAAAAAAATAAACGAGACAATGATTTTTTAATTTTTTAGTAAAATACATGCGGTGTTAATTAAGTACTTACGGCCAAAGGTCCATTACTATTATTTCTTTCATGAAATGTTTATAAAGTATCTGTATTAAATTTTTATCGCGTGTGATTATACACTTAACCATGGTAAATTATCAGATAAACTAATGACATAAATGTGAACTTTTTCTGAGATCAAAGTGGGAGATTTTTACTTGCAAAGTTAACTTTATATAAACAAAGTAGAAAGCTGTCAGTTTCCAAATAGTGAGATTTCTGAAAATGTGTTAAACGCCCTTAATTTTCAGGTAATTTTGAACTTTAAAAGTTGGACTCTCTCTCCCAAAGCGGGAGAGTTCACGTGCATGTAATGACACTGATTAAACGACACTGGCAGTGCGAGGCTTCATGACACTATCAATCGTTTCGATTGTTTCTTGTAATCACTTTGTGTAGATATGTGTTTCTTGTTACTTTGGGTCTGATTTAAATCGCCGCTTTTAGCCAAATAACCTACAATTTTTACCGATGGCCTAGTTACTGATTAACAAGTCGAATTATTATCTTCT
The DNA here is from genome assembly GCA_007844125.1 of Sinonovacula constricta. Classification (NCBI taxonomy): domain Eukaryota; kingdom Metazoa; phylum Mollusca; class Bivalvia; order Cardiida; family Solecurtidae; genus Sinonovacula; species Sinonovacula constricta. The sequence goes on from CM017565.1 coordinate 20,140,496, forward strand.
CTACTATAGCAATACGGCGATTTTTAGCATCTGCTTTCATATACTTTTTTAAAATAACGCAAATGACAACTTGATAAAGAAATAACTATATTTACATCATAGATTTGTTGCCAGTGAAAAACAAAATGGCTCGGAAACCTTGAAAGATTTACTTGGTCTCATAAAAATTACATGAATATTTTACAACAGTAAATCGTCTAGTCTAGGAAACTATGTACAAGGTGCATGTCAAAAATATTAATAATGTACGTAATATGCACAAAACAGCACATATAAATGTACATAATGTTTTGAAACAGCGCAATTACCGGTACATAATATACATAACCCATCACATAAACAGGTATTTAATGTATAGAAACAACTGCATCTACCGGTACATAATGTACATTACCCATCACATAAACAGGTAAAAAATGTATAGAAACAACTGCATCTACCGGTACATAATGTACATTAACCACCACATCTGTCGGTAAGCCGGTACATGTACACAAACCAACACATCTACCGGTACATAATGTACACGTACATACACCCAGATTGAAGAAGGACCTCCATGTAAGCTTAGAAGACATTAGTCCTCCTGATCGATGTGATTTTCAAATTAACGCTGTCATGCCGGTATCGGCCCTGCTGACTGACGTATTCCACCCTACCCGGCAATCTCCCGGATTCTCATTATCTGTCTGTCGATCTATCTCTCCATTTACGTGTCTATCTCTTTCTTCATCTCACTTTTACTCACTGTATATGACTATCACCTCAACTTTTACTCTGCTTCCCGCTATTGTTCTATTTTCTCTCAATCGTTTTCTTTTGTGTATTCCGCAAGTATCTTGCTATTTTTGCATCTCCTCATATTTAGTTTTTCTCTAGTGTCTTCCTTCATTCGTTTTTCTTACAATCTACCGCTATCTGGTTTCCCTTTCTCTCTCTCTCTCTCTCTTTCTCTTTCTCTCTCTCTTTCTCTCTCTCTCTCTTTCTCTTTCTCATGCACACATTTTCCTTTTGTCCTTTTCCATTCTCTCACCACTCCTATCTCTTTCTCAAACGCACACACACGCGCGCGCACACACACGCACACATACACACACACACACACACACACACACACACACACACACACACAAAGAGAGACATACAAACACACACACACCACATCCACTATTCCCCTTTCCCCTCTCTCACTCTGTTATCGCCACTCTTATTTATCCTCTCTCTCCCTTATTCCTTTACCTCGTTTTTCTGTCCCTCATACCACCCCTTTGTCCAACTTTCCGTTCCCCTCTCGATTGATTGTACATTTGATATGTCGGGATACGAAAATGAATGGGTAGTTCTGGTAGATCCTGTCTACAAGGAAGGTTCATGACGCCATACCACAGAGAGCTAATGAGCAACAAATTGGACTGCCGGGGATCAGGAATTAGCAAACCAGCAAGACGTGCCTCCATACCCCTAGGCATTTCCAGTTTCGATTACCATAGGCATGTAGACAGAGTTTTGTTGACGGAAGCTGAGATTTGAGTTGTTTTGTGTTTTTGAGCTGCTGCTGCATTTTCCAGTAACTTCCAATTTGACATTTCTGCTGCTATTTTGCTGTTACTCATAATCATTCAATGTAAATAATCACCACTTTTGTTTCTTTTCTGTGCATACCATGCCTCAGTGTCTTGTATCTGCACTCAATTTTATAGGCTTTTACTCACAGGAGACTCCTGAAATATGGCCGTCTTTGGCTACCCGCTGTGTTTAAATTTGTGAAAACCCGCTGCAGACTAATTACCGCAGCAAGGCACCCTATCTCGGTGAGTTATCTGTACGAGCCAGAAAGGCGGACTAGAGAAAAAGAAAAAAGAAAGATTTTTATCTGATGTTTGCAAAATGGGTCTTTATCTTCCCTCCGCCGAATCCATGAATTCATGCTCGCCGGAGAAGATCCGAGGGTTGCCGAGTATGGCACGGTGCTGTCTACAGTTAGGTTCCCCGGAGATGCCACCGTGTGCCGCTCAGATATAAATTTCCGCGCTGGTTTCACTCCTTAAAATCCATCCGAATGACAGATTGATACTAAACGGGATCCTAAAAGGCCCTGATGATTATATTGTTTCTCAGAAATTCGTCTGTCGAGCTGATAACATGGCCATTTTGATGGGCCACCAGAGCTATAGTTGAAGGTGCTTGCAGACAGACCGGCTGGCTAGTTTTAAACGGGACGATGGAACTAATTTCATAGCAGTACTAAGCCATACGCGGACACTAAACGTTCGAAAAGACACCCACCGGAGTGAAAAAAGTAGGGGAAATATTGGAAATAGGGTATAATAGAGTTTAATAGAGATATTTAAGACAAATTATGGTCGTTTTGTTATAAAGCAGTTGAGTACTGACTACCATTTAGTTTAGAAAACGGAAATAATTTGTGTTTGATTTGCCGATGGACATCAAAGAAGTTCTTGTAAAAGTGAATTTGATTTTATCACTTATCTATAAAGGAATCGAGTAATTGGTTTATTATAGTTGAGGTTGTATAAATCCATAAAACGGACAATCGTTCCGTGGTTGTATACCATGTAAAACGTAACACCGGTAATTATGTAGCTGTCTCCTTGGTAGGCAGTAACTACAAATTAAAAGTGTTGTAGATGAATCGAAATAAAATCCTTGAATAACATTTGAAATTTTGCAGGGACATGATGGTATTTCATTTCAAACTGTACTTATAAAACAGTATATTTAGCTATAACAATAATCTTTTAATATTTTTTTAATATTTTATTTGCGTATTCAGTTTGAGTCTTTAGGTAAAGAAACAACCTTTTTTATCGTTAAATACGTTGTTTCATTACCTATATAAACAAGACGTTTGAAAATAGTGAAATAGTTATTGTCCAATCACAGTTGTTGTCCATTAACACTAGATAAACAAACAGCATTTACGAGAGAGAAAAATAATATCATAAATACAATGTTACTTGTGAATTACGTTTCAGATAAGTAAATTTTCTGTACAAGCTGATCTAGCGATCATTTCCCTTATTTATGACCATATCAAAATTGCGAACATTTAAAAGATGCTGTTCGGGGTTATTCTTCTTGCAAGATTGACATTTTCATTTACTTGTCTGAAGTCACGGAGTTCTTTGGTATTATGCATCCTCAGAACTAATAAATGCTCCCGAAAATCATAACGTCATGGCTGCGCAATACAGTTTTTCAAACGTTGATAACGTAAATGAGCCTCTTACCGACCGTCTCTTTCTCTAATTAACTTAATCCCCTACCTCTTACTTTTAAAATGTTTCTACGTCTCATTGAAAAGTTGATTTATGGCGGTCCCGTTTAGAAAATTCCAGCCAGTGCATAGCGCAACGAACAGCACCAAGGAAATCCGAATTATTTCGTACTTCCTTTATCTGAGTTTGTTCAATTAGAGTTTGACAAAAGTGCGAATTTACGAATGAAAAAAAAGGAAAATACAGAATACTCAAAGAATCACGGGAAACTATTATGAACGGTTAAGTGAAGTATTTTACAACGGGGAATATTTCTTGGTAAATGTGCTGATTACAAGGTATAAAAACCATCAAAAGAAATAACTCAACGTTCAGTAAAAAACCTTCAACGTCAGTAAAAATCTCAATCACACATCCTTAAAATAAAAAAGTCCATTGAGATTAGTTAAAATAACTGACAAAACCGTGAGATTGGAGATGTTAACTAAAATACTATCATTTTATCCAAACATTCGCTATATATATCTACATTAAAAACGCCGTTTAAAAAAATGAAACTGTTTAATATTCATTAATTTTATGCAGGTTATCTTACTCAACGTATTGGTGCATACGAGCGAGTAAAATAGTGGAGAATTATAGTTTTATTTTATTTAATATGCACATGAGTGTCTAGAAATTAATTATTGCTTCAAAGTTTAAAGAATGTAAAATGTTATGCAACGATGCTTTGCCAAAGAATGACATAATGACACATTGTAACCAAAAAAGGATAGTGACGTATCTGTTTACACTAAGGAAATGAATGATTGAACAACCGTGGTGCTAATCGTCTGTGATGTATAATATTGCCTTGATAAACTGCATGTCGTTATCTCTTCTAGTAAATACCTTTATTTATTTGTTAAATTTTATACCTCTTAAAATATTTTTGAATTCATAAACAAGTTTCACAATGTTATGTATCACTGGACGGATTTTTTTAGTAAGCAAAAACGTCGTATTTTAGGTACAGCCATACAGTCATGCCGCACGTGTGCGAATCGCAAGGTCCTTCTCCAATTCCTTTGTTTATCATAAATAAAATAAAACTTTTGTTTAGTTTTTTGTGTTATATTTCAAGTTCACCATTTATTACTTTTGGTTTAGTGTTTATTACAAGCTAGTTGTAGGATAGCCCATAGACAAGTGGTCAGAGTTGGAGACTTGTAACTCCTCAGCCCCTCACTGTGTAGTTTTGAATATCAGGGGAAATATTTCATAAGTGCAGGTCTTCGAGCTGACCTGTGGTGTGCCAATGGTTCTACCTAGACATACACACGGGGTCTTCCAGCAGACCTGTGGTGTGCCAATGGTTCTACCTAGACATACACACGGGGTCTTCCGCTACCGAAAATTAGCCGAACATCATTAACATGTCTAGTTTTGTTAATGCGATGTATGTATGGTTCCAACACATGACACATGTATGATGTCTCTAATACAGGCTAGTAGACAGTGACCAAGAGTGTTTATTATGCAGTTGGTAGCTGAGGTCAGGATCTGCTCTAGCTGAGAGCTGTTTCATCAGGATCTATGCCTTATAATTCAAAGTCTCTAAGGATGTGTTTGTTGTTATTGTTGTTATTTATGTTTGACCTTATAAATCTATTTACATATTTAATTAATAAATATAAATATATATAATTTAAAGCGTCATGTTCATGATCAGTAATTATACCATTCCTTTTGAATTGTTTTATTTAAAGACTTCTCTCACATTTCTATGCCTACTAGCCTTATAAACATATGTTTATTCACCCTCATTATCTAATTGGTAGGAGGCATCGTAACGAGATAAGCATATTTTAAATTAGAAATACACATTGTTTTAATAATTTATCAAAAGCTAAATAGTTTCAGTTGCTGATATAAGGGTTCAATGTTAAAAAAACATATTAAGCAAAATATACATAAACATTTGCTTTACTTTAATATAAACCACTTTTAGACATATAATTTTATTTTGGCAAGTACGAATTAAACATCGTATGATTAAAATATTGAATTGACCTCATCTGAAATGAACATTTGAAAATTAAAACTTTTTTTCGTGGGTTTCATAAAACTCTATCATATCAATATAAAATGAAATACTCTGGCATTATTCGTAGGCAATAATTGTATGGGAGAAATTCACGAGGGGCTTGTTCCATCAGAAATATTTGTGTTTGTCACAATATGTCAGTTTATTTAACAGAGAAATCACACGTCTGTTTCTTTGTTTATTTAAGCAGTTTTATTCCCTTCTTAACCAAACATATGCAAACGAAAACAAACGAGCGTAACTTGACAACCTTTATACAACAATTCCCCGACAAGATGCTGACAGCTTCAAACATCATTAACATTTTTGGTTTTTCCACGAAAGAAGAATCTAAAACTAAACTCTAACGTCTTTCACAGATCATTTAGTCAATCTTGTATAATTATCCGGCCTCTTAGGAACGGGGAAAACTCCCAACGTTCTGTTCCTGGACACGCAACCGAAGACCGGAAACCTATTTATCATCGACCGGATTCCGGTTTCAACACCTCCGCGTCAGAAAGTAGTCCCCCGTGGTAGTCCATGTATTGTGGCAATTGTGCTCGCTTGGCTTTTTATCGTTACATATGTTTTTGGAGATAGTCGAAATTGAATATCAGTAAAAACAAATTGCCCAAGTGACTTGTACAGTATGCTGCCGATGTCGGAGAATCATCAATCTGACAGTGACGTTAGCCATTGCCCCGCCTGGCATCTGATAAGCCCAAAGCGGCTTTATAGACACGCTGAACTCCTATAATTATCACCAGCGTTTGTTACATAAGAATCGAGCAGCCGACTCGACCTACAACAAAGAAATTGTTGTAGGAAGCATAACAACACAAGTTTACCCGCTGATCTCTATGTATATACGTGTATGAAGACACATTGTTAATGGACTTAAAGAAGAAAGATCATATATGTGTTTGTTGATAGGGTCAAACGTGGAAACATTGTGTAAAAAGCACTGCTCTTGTTAAATATGAACAGAATAAAGTAGAATAGATTTACCTATATTCAGGCGCGAACATAACATAATATGCATCATCCAAATAAATATGGAACAACAAATACACTATTGGTTAAACTGCAAGATAGAACCTAGGTGGAAAGTTTTTTATTGGCCGCAACGGAGGAAAAGAAAACGCATCACAACAGACTCCAATGAGCGAGCTATGTAAACCTCTGAAAAATCTTAACATTCCATTATAGCTCCTGGTTTGAAACAAAAGCAGTAAGTACGAAACGGAATAAAATTACATTTAATGACGATTGTTATGGAGAAGTAATTGTAAGTTTGAACTGTGTCACCAGAGAGATCTACGCGTTGCTAAGGATGAAACAGGTTGAAAGGAAAGAAGGAAATTCAAGTGGTCAGTAACCAGGATTGACCTAAAAGGAAACCAAAAAATACTAAAATATGTGTGTATGATAACTAATCAAAACAAAACAAAAATAATGTACATCTCAACGGTCTAATAACACAACTTAATCACCAAAAGAAACTAACGCTAAAAATAGTTAAAGACGCACAATCTGCTATTGTTTGTCAGTTCTCGTGCATACGACATAGTTCTGTAAACAACGGCTTTTGTTCTGTGTCTCAAAATATTTTCCTGGGTATAATCGCGGTCTGTGTTGATGGTAAAAGTCAAGAGGAGTCTGTCTGTCCCTAATTCGACAGTGTTCTATTCTTTTAACTAGACCCGTGATAGAAGCTCGGTGAGGATTAGATGACTATCAAGACATGTGTTTTCCTAAGTTTTATGCATGTTTTGCTTAAAGATAAGCCACAAGAAACTTCACGATCATAGAAGAAGATATCCGAAAGCGATTCACGCTTTTTTATATATTGCTTTTCGTAGCCGCAATTTCTCAGACAGGGGTGTTTGACCTTTTTTTGCAAGGGTTAACGAGATTATTGCGTGAGTTGATGGCTAACAAGAAATATTGAACGTAGAAAAATGTTTTACGAGTTGTTGGTTTCTTTAATTTTAATTAATCGTGCATTGAACGAACATGCATATATAACATCCATTATCTGAATAACTGGATAGTGACAACGTTGCATTTAATATGTAGGTAAATAATTATATTTTAATTGTTGGTTTTAAGGAATTGAACATATTACGAAAAGATTTTCGATTCACGAGGAGAAATATATTTTGAGCGTCTGTGGCTTGGTGGTTAACAAATTGATTTTAGGGTAACTTTTAATCCGTTGATTATGGATTTTAGAGTTTAACTGTTCGGCACCACCTCTACCTTAACCACGCAAAAAAATATATTCCTTTTGCAAGACTACTTACTGCACAATGTTTAAGGTAGATGCGATCTGAGTACAGGTTCTAACCAGAACCCAGTCGAAGGGATTTAATATAAATTAAAAGAGCTTGTTTCCCAATCGACTATACAAAAAGCTAAGCTTGTAAAAGTTCGACGCAACACTGTGTCGGTCATCATCATCATAACTATTCTGTTTAAGGATCAGCACATGCTTCCTCATTTTGTCGAGACCCCGTCATGTTGCCGAGGCATGACTTAAAGATTTATTAACCGAAGTACCGAAAGTGGGCACCGTTCACTGACGGGTTTAAGCTACATACCACATGTACTCAATCTGATCACCTCGGCCTTTATGCTATGCAAGAGACCTCTGACATAATAAGGCGCCATCTTGGATCTACTTTGTGTGTCTTAGTTTTAATACTGGGTATTTAATGTTGACTTTTCAATTTTCCGTAAATCATATAGATTGTATTGATAAAAAAAATCGTTGTTATTGCAAGATATACTCAACTAAATGATATATATATAATTTGTTACTTTCTCGCGAACGGACACTGTTTCATAACTCAGGCGACGCACTTTGGTGTATTCTAGAGCTATGTACGAGGTGTATTTTACGAACCATACGGAAATACCCGAAGTTTTACGATTGCACATGTACTTTGAATTTGACGTTCTGACTGGTTTGAATCAAATGTTTTGAAACGGTTGCTGGCATATGGTTATATCTACTGGTTGATCGTCTTTTATTACTGTTACTGGTCAAAATCTGCTGCATTAAACAGCATGTTATCGGCAAATTTGAGACTTCAAATTATAATATTCAAACAGATAATCGTTAAAACCAGAGTTAAAACAGAACAAACTCTTTATTAATTTATACAAAAGTACATCGGTAGAAACAATATAACAATATGACAATATAAGTTAATATATTATATAACTCTTTGTTCATTGAGACAAACGTGTGCCTTGAACTTTGATCCAATTTGATCATTTAATTCGAAATTGAAAACTGACATTAACAAATTCGCTTGTTCACTAATATGAATATTAATAAACAAAATTAAAACAATATATGTACTGGATCTATGCATGTTATTAATTTTATCATATATTAATGATAACCGTTTGATAATTTAAAATATAAATAATGGTGATAAAATAATATACGACAAATAATTACGTCTTTTTCATTTTCTAGATTTTATCATAATAATGATAAAACAACGAGTTCAATTTACATAACCTTTATCTTTAACATAAGTTCAACAAAAAAGTTTTTTTATAAACCTTGTTAAACTTTAATAAAACCAACGTTATTTTAATGATCTAATAATAGTCACATAAAAAATGTTTATTCTATATCGAATTTCATGTTACGCACAAAACGCTATCTCTATCGAAAGGCGACACCGCGAGATTAGGGAACTATTTTAAATTATCATCAGATATCAATGCGCCGCGGGAAACTGCCGATACGAGTCTGTACACGTCATTATTGCTCACAAGTTTATGATCTGACAACTGGAAAACTTACATAACTCTGTTAAGTATCTCAATTTTCACGCATGCGAAGACAAGTCACTTGGATAGCTTTATGGGGCGATGTTGTAGAGCTGAACATACTATCTGATAGATAATTAATTGGCATAATTAAATGTTATAATTGTTTTTGTTCTTGATATTTCGCAACAGGAGGAAAGGAGATAGTACATAATAATTGTTTGTTTTGGAGCTAAGACACCCCATCAACAATCTTTTTGTCAAAGATGATTTACTTAAGCAAAATAAAGTGCAGCCATGACTGTTAAACTCTTCTAGAACGCGTGCGATTATACCCCACCCAGCCATTATAGTATTAATGGGTCATCTCGTCAGAAAAGGTATACCACTACTGTTTTACAACTTCGTTATGTCTCTGTCTTGAATTGATACCCTGGGGTCGTAAAGAGTTAGTTAATTTACTTAACCTAAAAAAATCATAAATTTTGAATTATTTTCGTAGATATACGAAATTTACTTAAATTTTATTCATTAAACCATTAAATCTAAGAAATGCCTTAAAACTTCTCCAAATTAATTAAAATGTCTATGTTGAAGTAAAGATTCAGTATGATTCGTTATTAATACAACCCCAGATCTTCCTTGCATGCACTCCAGATCCTGCCTACTGGACCACATAACCATTACACCTCACAAAACATTGACAAAAGGAAACATGCAGACAAATAAGCAACACAATTATTTTTGATTTATTTAGTTATATGCGCCGTGTGTTGCTACATTTCTCACATGTTTCTGCGCATTTGTAACATAGGAGTTGTCATACATCAAAACAATACACGCAGTCCGATGTAGGGCAATTATCACTTCTGTCATTTAAACGTATCCTCGAGCAGTAACGATCTGCAAATCGCTTACATTTGTATCATCGTAAATTTGTACGGAAAACCCACCAATAAAACATCCGAACATCGGGAACAAGGGCCACTTCCGGTTTAAGATGTCTTGCAATCGAACACTTGTCACAGCAAAACCAATTCGGCGCAAAAGCAAATGGCTGCGAGGAGTAATATATTAGAAAGTGAATGTGATTCGGTCCCAGATCGCTGACATTCAATGTCTTTTGGCGATAATAGATCTCGTGATCTCTTCTAATGAGAAGACAGAAAGTAGTTCAGGCAGCTGCAAGAGATGCAATGTACTGGCTGAAAAGTGATCAGGTTGTTAATGCAACGGTCGAGCAGAAAGTCTCAAGAAAGTGAAATAACCAATGTACGAACAAATGTCCGTCCTGAGGCAACACGGACACATATTTGAACGGGTCTGGAATAGCTGTCGGGTGATGACTAACATTATTGAACAACGGCGTCTACAACGTCGGCTGCATTGTCCGTTTTATTTATTTCTCTCATTCGTCCCTTTTTCTGTTCTCTCACTATCTCTTACTCTCTCTCTCTCTCTCTCTCTCTTTCTTTCTCTCTACCCATCTGTCTGTATAGCTTTCTGACTGGTTTTATATATCTATCCACCTACACATCCATCATTTAATCTTTCGTTTGAGGACAGGAAACTGCGTCTTATCAATGCATCTCAGACAATTTAAGCTGAATGACTGTCGTTTTTATCCAATTGCGTCAACAAATCACGAAAAGAGTTTGCCCCTTTAACTGAAAAAGGACATCATATCAATAAATTTTGGCCAATTATCGCTGTGTTTCGATGGTCGGTTGTCACGTTCCCTGCCTCAAGAAGCTCTGACAGTTTTGATTGATCGAGAAAACCAAGCAGACGATAATGCGCACAGTAACGCGCCAGCCACTAGGGGGCGATTTGGCATTTTGGAGACAATGTTTAAACTTCAATTAACCCCAAATTCGGAGTAGGGCAAAAATGAAAGGGGACCAAAGGGACGAAAGACAGGAGAACAGATAATACCTGTCGTCTGTCAGCATATATTTTTGTCTGTTGCTTGTTTTCACTTTACACAGCGATAAAAATATTAAAATACAACTTAACAATCGACTTTTATTTTATGGTAATCTTTTATTTAGATGATATCATTTAACATCCATACAGTTATCAAAATTGGCTTAATGTTTTCATTCTACAGTTGTGATAAGCTTTTTTGGTGAAGGAAAATGTCTGATTGCAAACTAAAACTTTTGTTATGCGACCAGTCGAGGAACGGCAACACCAAGAAAAGTTGTTAATATTTGAATCTACAAGATCATGGCTCTGAGGTTAAAGAAAAAAAAAGAATAAAAGATATATTCCCATTATATTATAACTAAATATATAGATCAGGACAGTCTCTGCATATGCTATTTATGAAAATATATCGAAACAAGCTTTTATGGTTATGCATCATCCGTCATGACCAACTGAGCAAGACTGGATGTCTTTTAATGTTGTTGTTTTAAATTACATAGACCTATTGCCTTGCTTATTTACAAAATTATGGTCATTATCCACAACATCCAGCTTTTTTCTCCACGTCAGACAAATGCACGGGTACAACCGTCTCATTGCGTGTCAGCTGGAATACCTTAATCCCAACACAATGGTTTACTGTGCCAGAACTGGAATCAACAAAGTATACGGCCTAAGGAGCCGTTACAAGCTGGCAACTTTACCTACTCGGCCATGGCACCCCTTATGTGTTGGTTTTTATCATTAAAGTGAAATATCTGATAATGATATACAAATAACATAAAGGTTTAGTGTCTTGTCTAAACAATATAGTAATAATAGCATACATCTTTGTTGTATACATATAAAAATTGATAAAGCTTTCAGCCCGTCATGGCGGTTGAGCCTACGTTCATATTTCACATTCCCTAGAAGTTTCTAGAAATATTTCTCTCTTCCATTTTCTTAGAATTAAAGCGATTTACTAAAGTTTATGTGTAATTTCCGGTCAATAAGAAACCTAAAAATCAAATCAAATAGCAATACAAATATAAAATGTCATTACCTCACTTAACTTCATTTCAAGTGCTAAGACTGTGACGGCATATGGATTTAGCTTTGTCACCGGGATCTGATCTCCAATATTCAAATACCTTTAGTTCCAGGAAGCAAAACAGATGAGCAAACAATAAAAACTCGCAAAGCAGCCGAAGAGTCTAGCCTGATATGGCATTCCTTAACACGGCGAACTGCAGGGAAGAAGGCAAATATCCGAGATATCCCGCGTGGCAACACTTTCGGGACACGTCTATATTGCGGCACCGAGGCGTCAGTGCGGAACTGTTCTTTTCGGTTTAAGTAATTGGACAAATTTGCCATGTTTTTATCCTTTGAGGATTTTAGAGGGTAAGAGATCTGTTCAATCGATCATTATCCCTGTGTGTAAATTTGTACAGATTGATGGGTAAATAATAAAACATCGGAACAAACAAATCCAACAGTGCGCTTTAACAAGAGATGCTTCAACATTTTGAGGATGGTTTGTTTGTTTTAAGAAATTCGCTACATAGCGCAGTCTGCATTGTGATGCATACTCATGACTTAAGAATTAACAAGTCAAATAAACATGTGATCTTTTGAAATTTTGTAACAGAGTAAATCGGTATTTTTGTTTATATAAAATGTTAACATTGTGTATCTGTTTGTTGTTGTTGTTGTTTTCAATTTAATATATATTTGCATAATGATGTATATCTATTAGTCCTATTACGACTATGTTTTACCTTATATTTTAAATCGCCATCTACAAACTGATAAGACGAAATTATGACACGAATTGACAATCACATAATATTTAAAAATTGAAAGTGGACATTAAGCAGCTGAAATCTCTGTTATCTTAAATAGTTAAGCTAATAATGTGTAAACAAGCAAAAATATCTGTCAACAAAATACTGGAATATTCGCGTGTCATGGCGCGGAAATTCCGTTACATATGCACGGTAACTGAGACGAGCGATGAGTAGCCCCGTGATTGTGTTCTTATACCATGTGTCAAACAGTCCCTATCAGTCCAGAGTCATTTATTCGATAGTACCTAATGCATTTTGTAAGTCTTTTAAGATAAGGAAGTCGCTGAAGTATTTCACGTGCCATAAATCTCTTTAAAACAGTGTCTTACTTGAACCAGAAGTCGAACTCTCTGTCGAAATACAAACAGTTCGAGTGTGATTGCGCGGGACTATTTTGTTAATGCGGATTCTTTTCCGCTGATGTTTTGTTAGTAAAAGGAATGAATGAAGTTGTCAGCACTGCTAATGAAAGTGATACATGAGTTATAAGAGGCAGGTATTGGAAATGATGGTTAAGTTTGGTGGTCTCTGTAATTCTACCTGTGAGGTCCCGGGATATCACCGCCCGATGACAAGTAGGACTGATAGCACCTTGGCGTAGAAAGTTTTGCAGGTTTATAGAACCATGTACTATATCAACAATTACAGTGAACCGTAAAGCCTTTGATTAAAAAAAGCAAACTGCATCAAGTTTTCTTACAGGAAATATCAAAATAAAATTAAAGAATATAACGAAAATTTCAGTAAGACTAACAGATAATGTAGTCGGAGAGCCTTTGCTACGGCATTGCATAAACCGTATTGTCCATCCTTTGATATTGTTATCATTTTATAATAAAACATACGCTTACGCGAACACTTAAAGTAATATTTTACCTATTTGATTATGCTTTAAAAAAAAAATAAAAAAAATATACTTTTATAAGAACACTGCAATTGTCGCCGTTTGGTTCATTATTTGCATTTAATTTCGCAGCATTTACAAAAGACCAATCACATTTCATACACTATTTGGACATTTCCTAATGATGGAAATAAAATTCTCAGCAAAAAATGTTTAGTCGAAAATCCATGTTCAAAAGCCTGAATATATGTGAGTGAAAAGAACAATACTCCTGAAGAGTCCTTGCGGAAAGGTGAAATGAATTTCTTCGACTCAATTTGATCAGACTCTAATTTTTGGAAAAGGACTATACGTATTTGCCTCATAATCATACCCTAGTCCAACAGAATCCATTCATTATTGCGAAGTAAACAATGCAAATGAACACATGTTTTAAATATATGCGCTTTAATTTGAAGCCAGCAGGTTTTTGCCGTGCACCATTTAACATGTTTGTTCACAAATGTATCCCATGTCAAACTGGGCCGGACAATAAAACTATGAAGATGGATTTAAACATATTCTGAAAATGCAGACACATCATACTATTACTGTGAGGGTAGGAAAATCAAAAAAAGGCACGACTAGCATAGAATATGGACTCACCAACGGAGAGTAGAAAGCTGAAGTATCCGCGTTCATGGGTAGATAACCCTGAGATGCGTAATGTGGTGACGTATACATGTTGTCTCCAAGTCCCTGCACTCTGCTATAAGCACTCAGTAACCCTGATCCGTATTGACATGAACAGACGCTTTGTCCTGTGTGGGGGTCGGTGATGATTGGTCGACCGTTCTCACAACATGACGTTGACACTGACGTAGATAATGACGTAACTTGTTGGCCAGAATTATGTTGCGGAGGTGGCTGGCCCGTAAGAGGGGCTGTTGGCATAAGAAGCTGAAATTTAAAAAAGAAATAATGGAAAAGATGTTGGTGTTGTGACTTTGAATGAAAAGCAATATCGGCGCGCAGATGACTTTCTTAAAATAGTATATACAAACGCAATACGAATCTGTTTTAAAATAATTAACCTTGAGACTAAATATGTAAACATTGTTTTGTTTTGCTTGGCATTCATTTGTAAAATACACTCAAACACTGTCATAAAAACTCCTTGTGTAATTATTCTTCGTGACTTCTACACGCAAAATAAAATAAAACGTGGGCGTTCTGTGGTCAAAATCTGCCTTCAATAATAGTGTTGTTATAAACGACACCAAGCACTGAGCTCGAGATCTTGTATATGTCAACAACAAAAAGGTACACTGATCTAATAAGTGCACTGGTTATTTGTTAAGATACTGTTGTATCAGTTAATGATTTATTTAGAATGAAGCAATGCTGATAAACGAAAACTCTATAGAAATATTTGCACGTTCAATAAAAAGAAACCACGTATTTCGGCCAACCTCTGTTTTTCAAGTTACAAAGAAATATCATGTCGCATGTATTAAATTTTCTATCTCAAAACACATGACGCAGATGACTTTTAGCTTCTAACATGGTAAATGATTTAGATTCCAAGCCTACATTTTTTCGTCTAAATCTCTTTTTCGTATTATCATCAGGACCTCTGCATCACGTGATCCGTAACATCGAATGGATTACACGCCTCATCTCACACCTAACTGATCGGTTACCAGGAGCCGTCAATTACCGAGGTGCTCCGAACATATGGAAATTCCACACACAACACTATTTATGTATCGTCTGTGCATGTTTAATACCAACAAAAAAACGGAAATTTGTTTTATTTTGACGTGGATATTGTATAAATAATATTTTCTCTATCAGTAGTGTTGAGTAGCATAGTCGGAACAAACGTGTGACATATGAAGTAAATAATGTATAGGCTACAGCATAACTGCAGGTTGGTCTTTGGTGTTATTGTAAGTAATATGGTATATCAATCAAATATTAATTAAAATAAAAGTAAATCGTATATTAAACTAGTACTCATTAAACTGTCCAATTGCAAAATAATTATTATAATGCTAAAAAGGCGAAAAAACTGCAATATTTCAAATCAATGTGTATTGGTAGTTTACAAAAGTTGTTTGTAGGAGAAACAACAGACAGTATAACATAATAACAAAGAAAGAAGAAAATGATAAATAAAATAGTAACTTCAAGTTAATCAGTAAACCAAAATATAACATTTATTGCAAATATGTCCGATATAGACAACATAAGAGACAATGTAATTAGATATTAATGAAACTAGAACAGTGATGGACATATTTTGTTGTTGCAAAGTTCTATAAGGAAATATACGAAAATGGAATAAAATAACGAGGGAAACACACTCAAACCAGATATATATGTTAATCATATTGCATTTAGTTTAAATATGGGTTCGCATGATGCAACCCTTTCAAGGTTTGAATATATTAAAAAGCAATTAAAGTATAAAAACATTTAATGCTTATAAAATATAACAAAAATATCTAACGGACAAGAATTTCAATATCAATTCTGGAAATAGAATGCCTTAACGAGGGTCATTATGGTTCAACACATCTTGCTGTCTTGCAAGTTTATCCTTTAATTGAATGTAATATCACGTATGTTGATATTGACAATTAGGTGGCGTTTTAAATACATCCAAGGGCGGAAAGTTACGTGGATCTGCAGTACCAAGAATCCGCCTTGTATATATATAAGGAAATATAGAAATAAAATAAATAGTGTTTCTGATAAAGAAAAAATGCAACAGCAGCCGCAGACAGACAAAAACGTGTTCGTTTGGAGAACATGGGTCTAGCTTGTAGCCTAATTCTAGATATCTTACAGACCTTCGTATGTGTCAGTGGTTCTACCAAGGTACTCGCCTCGAATCTTCCGTACAAAATACAACCTTGAAAAGTTCCACAATGACCATACATTTAATAGTAGGCTACGTGTATCATAACAATATAACCAACCAAAAACAAAGTCCAGGTTAAGCGAGTTTAACAAATGAGTGGATGATATCTTATGAGTGACTCCAGTATGTCCAGAAGAATTAATATATTGTTTGCCACACGATTACTTACGCCATAGTTTTACGTTTGTGAGTAATTACGTTCAACGTTTATTAATGTTTGTTCAACTGTTGACGGTAGCGACATAGAGAACCCTGATTTTTGTGTTTTGTTTTTTATGGAAGCCACTTTAATAAAGTGATATTGCTGGATAATATATTTATTTTGTAGCTGATAAAAGAAACTATGCGAAAACTCAATCATCAATATCAAATATTGTTTTTTAAAAGAGTTTATATATATTTGTAAAAGGATACTTGTTTAAAAGACAGAAAAAACACACACTATAGATTAATGCATAAAGTAACTAACTGTTTTCAAACACAGTATGAACAAATATTATACAATACAAGATATTTTGTCATTTGGAAATATAAAGTAAACAAAGAAACATAGGAAGCGAGTATAATTGACCACGATCAAAATATCGCAAATATTATTCTCATTGCGATGTACATGCTTTCACACCATTGGCATATACATATGACAATAACAATTATTTGTCAAATATTACCGTCTTTAGAGTTTCCGATTGTTCGTGTCCGTTTAACAATTTATTAAGACTTGATGTGATATAACTAATATACATTGTACACGCATTACAGCTGGTCGTTACAGACCAAGGTTGGAAAACAATACATTATACATATGTTTAACATGAAATGACAAAACTGATCAGTGCCGTAAATGAAGTGTATCGCGCATGTGTAAAGTGATATACAAGTGTTTGCAATGTCCAGGGAGAGAAATTCAAAAGGCTTAACCGGTCGTCTTTTTGTTGAAAGAAAATATCATATAAAAACATCATCTGCTTCGAGCCATGCTAAGCTAAAAAACGGCATGATTGCAGGTTTTTTATTCAGTCTTATTAAGAAGTCTAATTTAGAGATCATATTTCTGTTAGGATACTTTGGCATTTCTCATTTGAAATAGAAGCAGGCGGACACAACGATACGGATAAGTGACTATGTAGCAATATTATTTTCAATGAATTTATAATCCATTAATTTTACAATAAAATCTTGAAAAATTATAACAAATATGTTAGTTCTAAAGACAGAACTCTATTTTGCTTGTACGTAAATGTTTTACTTTTTAATTCTGAAAGCAAAACTAAATTAACTGGGAAAAAGGTAAAGATAGTACTTTGAATTGAAAACATAATCTCACGTGACGTTTCTTTTTTGATAAAACAATAAATTTTAGTTAAAAACGAAATTAGCATAGCCTGCACAAATATGCGTGCATTAAAGGCGTTTTAGACAAAATGTCATAAAAGTAAAACGCATACAATCTTTTTTTAATTAAAACCAGGATAATTTTCCTGCAAAAACAATAACAGGCCATACTGCTGGATCCTTACCAGTTGTTCAGTTATCCAGAGATTAACAAGTTTCAAGTCATCCAACGCACAAAATGCCTGAGCGTTGATTCACACATCTTTCGTTCATTAGCCGCGCGAAGTAATTTTTTGTGATATTTGGACTCAGTGACAGGTAAAAATGTTATCACTGACTAATTGGTCTGTCGATTAATCAATTTAAATTTGTCGCTAAAGTTTAATGGCAGTACAATTGATATGTATGCCGGTTGACATTTTTATGGACCTGTCCGATTGTTCATCTTATTCTTTCTCTCTGAACTATCTAGCAGCTAGGATAGTGAACAAGGTCACATGACATTTTAAATGGCAAAAAAAAGACAAAAAGGCGGTCTGTAGGTAATATGTAACCGGTGCAAAAAGAACGGCCCACGATCGTGCGATTGAAAATCCGCAAGGTTCATGACATTTTCTTTCATCGATCATACAAGTCGCTAAATTTGCTGCGTTTATTGATACCGTTTTTATTACTTAATGTATTGTGTATGTTTTATATTTCATTTTAAATATAAGCGGAAATGGTATGCGTAACATTACTTACGTTGGCATCCGTCGCATCCATGTAATCATTTTGATAATTATTGTCCATCGTTAACATCCCTGTTACATCCACCATTTAGGATTTTCTTGTAAATTAAATAGTTAATTAATTTAATTAAATTTAATAAATCACTGCATTTAAACCCGATTTCTGATCCAGTTTTGAAGGAAATATTAAAATCCGGATTGTTTGTGTCAAGTCCGTTTCTCCATTCACTGTTGTTTAAACGTCGTACGTCTTCTCACTAAACAACCACGAAATGGTTCGGCGTGCTACTTTCGTGAAAATGACGACGTTGAGAGACAATGCGTCGTGTTTAAGGTAGGGAGCGTATGATAGGGCCCGCGTGCGACGTACCGAGGGGTCATAATTCATAGACAGAGCTTTCTCTCAACTAATACACTCATGATGGCCTGTCAACCGAAAACGTAAAGAATAATGATGATTCAATTTGCCGTTTCCCCACGATGTCCCTTGCCGGACAATATAAAACGCTTAAGGGGCTTTTGACTGGAAAGAACGTGACGTCGCGACGTTGACGGCAGCAACGTCCCCGTGGAAGCGACGTAGGACCGCTTTCTCCTATTATTGTTGTTTGTTGTTTGTTAAGCTAATTGGTCGTGGTAATTGATACTTATCGGTTGTGCTCGCCCGATGATTTGTGTATTGGTCAGACAATGGACGGGTGATTGACGTATTACAATTATTGCTTATTTACTGCCCGTTTTTGTGCATTTATTGCTTTTACTTCCGAAACCAAGAGTATAAATTTGTCCTCAAACCTGCTAATTTGATCAATCGGTCCTTAATTGACAGGAAAGTTCACAATACATAAATGGCTACTGAGTTTCAAAACTAGACCATATCGGGCTTCAGACAATGAGGCGTTTTCAAAATATCCATAAAGTATTATGAGATTTATTTTCTTTCTTTTCAACAGTCAGCAATACTCTCGAACCGCTTATTGTTTTATTTTCTAAGCAGTTTTTACACAATCTTATGTTTAATGTTTTTTAGAAAATATTTCTTTTAGCGCTTGAAAATGTTTGTTTATTTAACAAAGCTGCGCTCGTAATTAAAGTTTAACGGACATTTTCTTTTATAGTTGTTTTGTAAAGTTTGAAGTTGTTGATAATCATAATTTCCATTAAATCCTAATTTGCTTGCTAACTTTTTATATGAAATTAATTCTATTAACTCCAATAAAGATTAAATTCTTCGAAAGAAATGTCACGTTTAGAGCATGTGTAAATTATCGTGACCCAAAACTTTACCGTAGATGTATTCGTTGTTGTTAAATTAAAATACTGTTGTTTAATGCGTGTATTATTAGTCTAGAATTCATTTATACCCAAACTTCCATGCCCTTGTAATAAAGTAGACAATGTGAAATGCCTTTTGATGTTTGTTGACTATAAACTTCACAAATTAAACGTTATAACAAAAGAGCACGTGGTATTAACGTCATATGTGACATCAATTATCTTGTGTAATTGTTATCAAATGTATTTTCACCAGCATATGTCCATATTGTTGCCAAGGAGAGTCAACAGCAGTAACAGTTTAAATAATAAAGGGTCTCATGTTTTATAAGCATTGTCAGTTTTTACTTTAAGTCATTACAATAATTTACACAACTTGTCCGCTGTTATATTTAAACTCGAATTTATTTTTTGTACAATTTCCTGATTTGGGGGAAATTTTCAAAATTTTGAAAAATGGACACTTGAGCGGAAAGTTTATAGCAGGATATTTCTGGTTATGAGAAAGTTATAAACATGTCGATCTATTATTGTTTACTCTATGTAAAAAGCTACTTAACTCCTGTTAATTATAGTCTTTTTTATTTTTAGTGTTTTATATCCTTTTGTAAAAATTTTGTCAAAATACAATCCAATCAACAGTCTTTCAGATTTTTATTAATTGTCTGTTTTTCTTATGTTTATATAATTGAGAATTAAATGAAACGGTTTACCTTTTTTAGGTAAAAACAGACGCAAGCATATATTTAGGTAAGGTCACCGATACACAACAGATCTCAAGACAATAAAGCAATGACATCTCCAGAAGAAGAAAAAACAATACTACATGTATTGGTTCAATTCAATTCAATACAAGTGACATAGATAAATGGCCAATACAGTAGCGATTGGCCCCTTATTGGGACAGACTTTTAACACAAATGAATTGCAAAGCGCAGGTTGGAACGATGCATTACCTACGATACATTGCATATGGTGATATTTAAATGAAAACGTTGTTCCGATCTCAGGGTATCATAATTCTAAATAAATACCAAGACTCTGTGGCGTAATCAGTAAGGCACCGGACTGAATGCTAATCGGTCCCTTGTTCGAATACTGCAAAACCAATCTTTTACTTTTATTTTTGTTTTTTATTACATTATTTTTGTTTGTTTTTTCTTCTTTTATATGTACACCTCCTATGTATCATCGACAAAATAGTTTTAGTATTAATGTTAAACCATACACCATTCGGACTGTTTTGACAGCCTGCAGTTTTGTGGCTTTCAAATTCGATTCATATCAGGTCTTAAGCCCACACTGTGAAGGGATTGTGGTTTAAGAAAGCGACTGTTACTTCTTGACAAATGGCGTCAGTTTGACTTATTTTATAGATTTGTTTTATTTTGCTATTCATTTTTCACGTACGGTTCAAGTATATGTTACCACTTTACACATAAGAACATTAACAACTAGTACAATATTGCCGGTGCTCATCACAATGGACTTAATGCTATCGTTAGGACTAAGGCATGTGTTCACCAACCGTTCTTAAGTAAGAATTGCTCAAGTAATGAATTCCAATCAACAATATCAGTATTTTTGCATGACGCTTTAACTTTGCTACTTTGAGCTTAAAATTACATTGAAACTTCATAATAAAAGCTTAATTTGGTTGGTATGAAAATTGTGACTTTGGCTTAAGTGATGGCTTAGGCTAATGGTTGGTGAATACGGGCCTAAAACTATAGAGTACTTCCACCACGTCTTTCAGAAAGCTGTGGTTAAGACAATTCTCTCAAATCCCATCAAGAATATACCTACAAACAGCATTAGTTCAACACATACTACAAAAGTGTTCGGAAACTGTGTTAGTTATCCTAAAACTTCATTTCTCCTGATCCCTTAATGCCTTGACCTCTTGCAATGTTTTCATAGGGGATTAATGTTCACCGCCTCTTATAATAAAATCTTAAAAAAGACAAGGAGCCGGTTTTCTGAATGAAAAGTGCCGGTATATATTTTATGGCAGCGTGTTGTGATTGACAGGTTATCTGTTGAAATATTTATGTTTTATTGCCTGCTAGGAGCATGTGCTTCCGATCATGTCAGATTTGAGCCGGGCAGAACTGATAACGAGCATTGCTTGAGTCAATGACGGGGTGGCTGTTGTTAGTGGTGGTGGTGTTGCTTGGTCGTGGTGCTGCTGTTGTTTATCTTGTAAATGATGTTGTATATTTGCTAGTACTGCAGTTTTTGTTGTTCTTGTTCATGCTATTCATTCGTGTTAATAAAGTATGTGTTTATTATATATTGACATTGTTTATTGTGGTGTTACTGGTGCTTTTGTGGTGTGGTCGCTGTTGTTTTTGTTGTTAATGGTGGAAAAGGAGATGGTTGTGGAAGTGACGTCTGTATAATTACTGTTGTTGCAGCTGATTTAATCGTGGAATAATGAGATCGAATTTGACCAGTCTTCCGCCATAAAAGATTTTTAAGTATCAAACTCAGGATTTGAAACTTTCCGCTTTCTGCTAACAAGGATCTTTTCCTAAAACTCATTCCCGTTCTTCTAATATTGACAGCTACCGCTTTTCTGAAGTCATGATTTATTTCACAGGTTTATAACGATAACCAAATGAATATCAAATGTCCGCAAGTCTGTATGAAATTGTATTCTTACCGATTCTGCCATGCCATCTCAACAGCTTTCTAACGATATTACCCTCACAAACTATACAAGATATGATATCCGCATACAGATTTACACATTTCACTCTAATCAGAAAACAGTTTTTACATCATATCTGGATACGTTCGCTTCATATCGGAATACAAAATGACATCCTATCTAACATTGTAGCATCTTCGTCTATTTCTAAGTGATTTCTAACGACGTTTATCTGCATAACATATTGATGCAGCTTTACAAACAAGCCGTGAAATCTTTTTACAAAAAAAAACAGAAGTTCATTTATTTATTTCTGACAGCAAAACTGCTTTTCAGCGCAACCTGTTTTACTCATCTCAGCGCATTGAGGATGTGTAAGAGGTGGATATGATGAGGGGGTGTTAATTTTTAACGAATTGTGCAAAGTAATAAAAAAAAACTATGATAATTTGAGTTATATGTAACCGTGTATGTTACGTAGTTTAACCACATTTTACTTTGATAATAACGAAAGATTTCATTTCAAGCTTTATCTGAGCTTTACATAATTATAAGCGTTTAGTATATTCCGTTTATTAATATGATATTTTAATATTGTTACTGTGACGTGTAGGTTGTGGTTGTCCTGGTGGTTGTCGTGGAAGTTATGTTGTTGCATGTATCTTGTTGTTACCGTTTCTGTTACTTCTGCTGTTGCTCCTTGATATACGCCTTATTCTTATTGTAAATGGGCGGTAATTTGTACTTGAGTGTATTGCTGTTGTTTGTGTTAGTGAGTGTGTTTTTCTACAAATTCCACATATAACATAACACCAGAACAATCGCGCAAAAACATAACAACACCTACTCTCACATTATCCTCCACCCAACCCAGAGAATCAACTCGATGACCTCTAGCGGGCCCATGGAACCCGCAAACTCGCTTTATCAGAAACAAAAATCTGATTTTATCATGAAAAAACATATGCGTTGAAAGCCAATGTGTCTGCCAGGGCCTGCATATGGCGGTGGGCATCACTGTTGACGGGTATATTATAAATGGCAGCCTATAAAGCCGTCTTCGAGCCATGGCGACCAGGGATGTTAGCCGAGAGATGCCGCATGAAGGGCATGTTACTCCCACTGACCACCGCGATGAAATGTGGGCATTATATGTGTTTATAGTGTATGATATGACTGGTATTGTTCAATTTATAATATTTTAACCATGTAAAACAAAATTTGAATAATAACATCATATTGATGCGGTTGTAGTACATGTCGATAAAAATAACTTGTGTCCTAATTTAACATTTATTTCTCTAGAAAAAAAATCAATCTTTTTTTGCACACTCCGTAATTACGATAACGTCTTTTAATTATTATCTAAAGATTATTCCGTTTTCAAGAACATAACTTAAATAAGACCCTTTCTCTAGAGCACAACCTGAATATTGCTACAGAATCATAAAATCCTACATCATAATAAGGCTGCTGTGTTTTTCAATCACTTACTTAAGAGCTAAAACTGCGTTATTAAACGACTTCCTATTAAACTAACTGCAAGACAGCTAACTTAGAACCAAGACATATTAAACAATTATAAAGGTACTTTTTCATTAACTTGCTCTTCTTTCAGCACTACCTTCTATTAAGGTCAGTTATTAACTTCACGACTTTAATGTACTCTATTTTGTTATTAATAGAATTTATAAACTGCCCACATTCTAGTTTTAAAAAATGAACAAGATCCTTTTGTGACGTCTATGCTATTTCACGTTTTAAATTTACATGTAAGTTGCAAAATGTAATTGAGTCAAGGTCGCGTAAGCACAATACTGATCCCCCTTAGAAAAACCAAATGTCATGGTTGGAGACGGAGCACCCTGATATTGAAATGCTCTCAATTTTTACAATACGTCCTCAAGAGCTGAGTAAATAGTGTAAGAAAATTCCTAACTCAGGTATAGTGGGATTAACTACCCGGTAGACAGTTGACAGTATTTACTTACTTATCCGCGCTTTGAACAAAATCTAACCGGGTACGACATTTAAGGGAATCGTTATGAGTTCATTTAGCTTTATAGGAACCTCCTTGGTGAAATAATACAAATACTAGTAGATTAGTTAGAAGAGGTTCATTCAAAATTACCGGTAGCTTTGTTTGACTTGTGTCTCTAGGAGTCGATGTTCTGTGTTTTTCTAGTTGTCTTGTTTTTGTTTCTTCTTTTAAATACATCGCAGCGACCAATTATGATCATAATAGTGACGTCCAGCTATTTTAGAGGAGGAAGACAAATGTCTTAGAAGAACGACCGACGTATCCCAGGTCAGCGAGAAGACCTTCCCACATTAAGTCCTTTGCCCCGGACGGGACTCGAACCCACGCGGTGAGTGGCTTAGCAGGCAGAGGAGTTACAAGTCGGCGAATCTACCACTACGCCGCGGGCGCCCTCTTTTACTTGTTGTAATAAGCTGTATGGCTGGCAAATGGCTATCAAAACAAAAACTGTTATGTACGTATGTTTCACTCCATTATTATAAACAATGTTTTGTATTCTTTTTAGAAACTAAGTTTGTCAAAAAATGTGACGTTTTGAGCCTTAGTGCTAATGAAATAAGTAGTATGAGATGATATTTCTGAACGATCGGTTTTTATTGACTGCAGTATCGATCTTGGGGAATAACTTCATAAATGCGTTTTTATAAAATACAAATAATTCAGAATACGATGGTGTTTAGTTAATTTGGTATTTATTTGTTTCAAAGTTGGTGCATTTGAAATAAACGAGTTGCAGTAATACGATCAATTTAAGAACTGCAATTGACAAGTAACATATATATATAACTAATACTATAACTTAAACTTCACAAAACGAATCTAATCGTGCAAACAATACTTTTTTCAATGATATTCAATGAAGCTGGTTAGTGAAATAGCTCATATCTTTTTAACGGGATATGGCGCAGTCTTGTGGAGTGTAAGATTTTACGTCAACATAATTTAGCCTTTATTACCACTTTAACGCATTGATGGAAGTTACTGATTTATGAGAAAACTGGAATCTGAAGACACGGACCACCCGTATAACGGGGTATGAGACCGCCGTACATTGTACATTGTGTTGAAAGTTCAGATTCAAACATGTCCCTTGTGTTTTAGTTTAAACATCCTAAAGGAAAGAATGCTAAATGGTTCATACACAAACGCCTTGACTTAGTCTCGAATCTCCCCAACTTAATATGTATATCTTTTTTCTTTATTATTTTGTTACGGTGCATCGACACGCCTTTGCTCATATAGGCGACGCACGGCTTATTATTGTTAGAGGAAACCAAAGACTAGGTCAAACCACCGGCGCACCGTAGAACGTCCCCACATGAAAGTTTCCGTCCAGACCGAGACTCGAACCCATGCGATGAGGGGTTGAAGAGTTACAAGTCGGTGACTCTCACTGCACAGTCACGGATACCTCCAATTACATCGATTTGATTCTTGATAAACACTGAATGTATTGTCGGTTTGTGGCTTAGTGTGCACGAAGCATAAACATTTGTATTACAAATATAATTAAATGTAATCAAAATTAGTTAAAAATACTTACCAATATTAGGCAATAAAAGTTGATGACATTTATTAACCAATTTAGTCAAAATATATCAAGATATCTTAATAAAATGTGATGATTATCTAACTATTGTAATTTATATTATTTTTATATTGTCTAATTTTTATGATGATATTCTTTTAGAAGGAAAGAATGTGTTAGATTTATTGCTACACATTGTATAATAAAATGTCAGTCGTGGCGTGTAATCGTTGTTGAGATTTTGATTACTAACCACCGTCATAATACATCTTAGATTCGCGTTTTATATGCGCTTTAAGATTTAATTATTTATATGCATTAAGATGCGCTTTAATATTGCTGTACACGCAATAAAACAGGTTGAGAATTGTTTTCTTTTGTTTAACTGAATCCACGTTTGCATGGATAGTACGCAATGAACTCTTCCTTTATAAAAAAAACTTGTTAATCGATACACGACCTATATGTCACATTTATGGTCAAGTGAAAAATAGACGAAACGTTGATTTGTTTGTTTGTTGTTGTTGCTTTTTTGTTGTTTTTTGTTTGTTTGTTTTTGTTTTTGTTGTTGCTTTTCGGAACATCCTGAATCTAGAACAAGTAGGAACCGTGCGTAAAATTTTAGGTTTTCAGCCATATTTTCAGCGCCAGACCGTTTTTGTAGGCATGCTGCGTGAGAAAACAAAATGACCATGATGTGATGGAGATTAGAGGGTTAAAAATGCCTCTGGGTCGAACGTTGGTGCGCTAGCGTGTCGAGAGCGATATCCCAACGAGAGAAAAGCCAAAAAAAAAACACCAAGACGAATCATGACCTGTACCATTACCACGTCCGAATGTAACGACCTAGTTTACTGTTTCCGTCTACAATGCTCAACCAGAAAATAAAAAATCTGTCTACTATTCAATGTGTTTATTCTGATAAATAGCTTTGTTTTCAACAATGTCAGCAATGTTTCTGGGTTGCTTGCATCTCTGATGCTTCTGCATTAGCGAAGCTATTGAAACCTTAGATAGTTTTTCTTCATCGACGAGTAAGGGTCTATCAATCTGGATTTCTTGGAGAGTCTAGACTTTCCACTCATGTCGTGCTTAAATACATAGAATATTTTTCCTGTTTCTTAAGCAGTAATAGTTGATGTAAACTGTTTGGCAGACATACTCTATCATCTGACCCTCTGTAGTCAAATATGTCATTTGTCTAGAAGTCTGGGGTGAGTATATTTGACGGTTCAGGTCAATCATCTTGGTTTGAAATTCAACAGGAACACAAAACTTATCAACATTTGTGATAAAATTCATGAAA
Source organism: Sinonovacula constricta (assembly GCA_007844125.1). NCBI lineage: Eukaryota > Metazoa > Mollusca > Bivalvia > Cardiida > Solecurtidae > Sinonovacula > Sinonovacula constricta. The sequence continues at coordinate 20,167,977 of CM017565.1, forward strand.
TTATTACACGGGTATTCTTTTGATTTCTTCTGCTTACTGTAGGCTTTACTTTTTTTCTTGTATGACTCATGCATTCAAGTAAAGAGTTACTTAAGAGCAAATTTGAAACATTGCATCAGAAATTGCATTTCATGCAATAGTATAATTATAAAGAACTAAGTGTATTATATAACATAAGAAAAGGCAATATTAAAAAAAAAAACGTTCTATCAACAGCATAAACCGGTATAAATTAGCCATATTTAACGCGGCTTGTTTTAATAATTAATTTCTAGTATTTATATAATTTTTATAAATCATTTGAAATAAGTTAATTCACAAATTGTTGTATTTTTCTGGTGTGTCGTCCGATATGTGTGTTTTTTACTTTGATTACTTATTGGGAGGGGAAGGAGGAGGGGGTGGGATGGACTGACAATCCATTTAGCCGATATGTTAATAGTCTAATTGAATTTTTATTTAGTAAAACGTGGTAGATGTTATCTGATTCTATGATTATGTGTGTTAATAACAATAGTCTACGGTTCAGTTATTTCCCCCCATATCAGCTTGTCAATGTGATAACAGAATTAGTGTTGAACTTTCCCAAGGCTTAAACAATGCATGTACATGTAAAAATTGTACAACTATTTCTTTTCGATTCCACGATTTAATGTTTAAGCAGAGCAGTTGCGTGCCCACACGGGTGGCGGCACATAAGTGCATTAAATGGTTATATAATATGGTTATATAATATGGTTATATAATATGGTTAAATAATATGGTTATAATAATATGGTTATAAAATATGGTTATATATCTGGTTATAATATGGTTATCCCTCTGGTTCTATCCTGGTTATCTCTGGTTATATCCTGGTTCTCTATGGTTCTCCCTCTGGTTCTCTCCTCTGGTTCTCTCTCTGGTTCTCTCCCTGGTTCTCTCTCTGGTTCTCTCTCTGGTTCTCCCCTTGGTTCTCTCTCTGGTTCTCTCCTGGTTCTCTCTGGTTCTCCCTCTGGTTCTCCCTCTGGTTCTCCCCTCTGGTTCTCCCCTCTGGTTCTCCCTATGGTTATATAATATGGTTTATCTCTATGGTTATATATACCCAGCTCAAGACTCTCTTTGTTGTGTTCCTTAATTAACTCTAATTAGAAATGCCCATATATAATAGTGCGTGTAAGTATTGTTTAAGTTAAATTTAAAGTGTATGCGCGAATAATAAAGTTTCTTGAGTCGTCTTTTATAAACCATCTTTGTTTCCTGACTTGTCTGAGTAAATCATTATGTTAATTTAAAAACATTACAATTTGTTTAACTTTTCATACCAGCCCCCCCCCCCCCCCCCCCCCCCCTAACGAACATACCAAATTCAATATTTACAGAATATATTTATCCGTTATAGCATCCTAATTAGAAGGATATCAATTGCTCTGGTGATATTGTGTTCTTGTCAATTTTTTATACCTTTGTTAAACAACCATTTGATGTTCGTTTATTTTCAGGCTCCAAATCCAAGCGATTTGATTGATGTTTATTATTTATTCATTTTAGACATACTCAAACTGTGAATCAAATCATCCCTCTGCCGGCCAATCCATTATTAGAAATGTAATACACCACATTCACTTTAAAAGTTTAAGAGATTTCAGCTTGTTTTTGGGCAAAGACCAACAATTTGGCAGCCAAAAGTCAGATATTCTGGGAAAATACATTTAAATGAATCGCTTTCATATATTTTTTTTATTTAATTTTCGCAAAAAAAGTACATAAGAGTTATCTATTAGGATATACATTGCATCGACATCATTATGGCATTGTCCGGCTAAAAGTAGTGCAGAAAGATTTTCTGTCTGGGTAGAACCACCGACTCTGATATGATAATTTATTACACCAATTATTTTTATTTTACTTTTTGAAACTTATTAACGCTTACCCGGTCCTAATGACGATCTAATTGACATTAATCATGTCTTAATCAATCATATTAAAGTACGGGTGATGATGTGGGTTAACTTAAGGTGTTGTCGTATTATTATCTGTCCGGTATACCACACTGACTTGTTGACATCGATGTAATTATTGTATGAGTTGACATTTTTATCTGATGACAATACTTTGCTATCAAATACAATCTTTAAAAGTAGACAACATTTCAACCATGTTTAACTATTAAGATTGTGTATATTCTGATTGTCAATAACAGTTGAAAGTTCAAAGATGTTCTTATAAAACTTTCCACCGAGTGTTAAAATATTGTCAGTTTTAATACATGCGTATGTAATAGTTGGCAGAAAGTCGTTATTTTAATTGGTTTTGTCACGATTTTAAATATTGTGTCAAATTATTCATACAAGTTATATATATTTTTTGACGTTATGATATTCTTTTTGTAAATTTTTCAAACTGATGCATTTTTATTGCCATTACATCAGGTACAATATAAATTGAGAAAGATATTAAGATTAATTAAGCCATATTTAATACAATTACTTTTAAATGCGCATGAACGATTGCCTAAAACATAAAAGAGAAAAAGTATACGTCATATTAGCCACTTCTACTGAATGTTTGTCCTCGTTACCGAAATGAGCATGTTTGCATGTGTTGTCAAGTACATGTAACATAAACAAAAGTAGTCCTGCGCTGGAATACATGGCATCCAGTGCAACTTTATTACTCACAAAATATCTCATGCTGGCATAACAGCCTGTTAACTGTCTAGTATGTGCGCATATGTTACAACAGTGTAATATGAACAAATTAAAATAAAATTTGGGTTTATTCCAAATTCCTTTTAAACACAAGCTGAAAAATTGATTAAATACGTTTTTGATTGTCGCCTTCTACAAAAGGGTAAAGTTAACGGTTTGTTTACTTACCGGGGTAGTTGAGAGAGGTGGTGTAGCTCCGGAGTTAAACCCGAACGGCAGTATAGACATGCGGAGTGACGTAAATAAGATGACGCTAAATCAATTCGTGATGACGTCAGTTGTCCGGCTTCCGTGACGTCAGGTCATTTATGCCTGGCGTACTCCACAGAAATAACGTATCAATAAATGCAAAATTATCTTAAGCAGATGCGGTAATTTGTTTACTGGTATTGTTTATTTTCTTTAATATAACTAAAATATCAGATATTGTCCGAGTCCTGATAACTGTACAAATAATCACACAGTATATCCACTTTTAACGAATACTACAAATCCGGATATGATCACGATATTCGATGTGTTCAGTATGTCCGCCTGCCTAGTACCCGATGATTTTCAAATGAGGAATGAGTTTTCTTGGAATAATCTGTCTTTTGAAGTTTTCAGAACACCGTGTTTAACATTTAATACAATAGTAATACGAGGATTCCCCTAGTAAAACTAAGCGACCAAATAACTCCGCGCCTAACATGTGTTAATACTCGTGAGCATTATCTTAAAGTATTTATCCAAGCGGTGATATATCTTATCAAAGTTGCATATTTATGCCGCAGCGATCTAACATATAGTCGTTGTTGATTTTTACAAGACCGTTCGCGCCAGCCCCCATGTTTCGACGTTCTTTTACATGTAAACAACAAGACACCACACGATTGGCTGGCGCCGTTGTGAACCTTTTTCTGATTCGCTGATTTGAGATGCTCTCCACCGCGTTCGTGCCTGGCCTGTAATTAACGCCGATATTGCTCCGCCCGGGGGCGTTTCGTTGTGTATTGAAAAGAGGAGAATAGAGACAACGTTGAATTGTGAAAACCATCGCTTAAGCAAATATCGGTTTTCTGCGGCCTGTAATTCTAACGTTAATATTCTCGGATCGAAGAGAGAATAAGGGCTTAGCCCAAAATGATTGCTTTTTCAATTGACTTGAATTGGGGGATTTATTTAATTACATTAAATGCTTTTTAGTTATATTTTGTTCGTGAAGTTATTCATATTAGCTCGTCTGTTCACGAATAATAAAGAGGGGCTTAGAGGGCGAAAAGATAACATTTGCTGTCCTCATCTTCTAAAAAAAATGCCACGGAAACAGATCTAAGTGGATTTGGAACTGACAAAGGCAGAGATAATGCCTGAATCTTGTATCTCTGTAAATTCGATGTGCGGAAAGCACACTCAGCCGTGTATTAGGTTGTTTCAGCCTTGTTCCAGATGGTCGTAAAAGGGTCTCCCTCAAGCCTAGATTCGGTGGTCACAAGTCCACGGACACTCCGAAAGATAGTCTCCATATCTCCCCATTGTTTTCTGGTTCACCCAATATTTCCGGATATTTCCGGGTGTCAATCAATTTTACGCGATTTAATTATCTAGAGTTTTATTCAAAAATCATTTACGGAAAAAGGTTTATTTCTTCAAGAAATCGGCATGGTGTATATGAAGATGTGGTTGTGTGGGGAGAACAATTTTGAGGCAGTAGGAGACAACAGAAAAGAACAAAACAGGCAGTCCGTTATATATATATATATAGTCATATAATGAATGTTGAACAGCTGTTCTTTATAGAATTCATAAATTGCAATTAAATGGACGTTGGTAAATGTATATGAAAATATGAACTGGTGTATAAAAGAGCTGTAATAGTTAAAGATAATACAATTTATAAAAGAAATGTGTGTTTGGGGGTAATACGTGTCCTGGTTCAAACTTAAAGAAATGAAATGGGAATATCTGAAATTACTTTCAAGTTCAACAAACTTGGTTCTTTGGAGAATAAATCTTAGCAATTAAATGACCCCACTAAATGTACATCTTTATCAGGTCATAATAAATACCCAATGAAGTGTACATATGGAAGGCATATTGCTGTAAAATGAATGACGCTAAACAAGTACGTGTTGATCTTCAAATTTTATTTGATGAATAATTGCAGCTTGGTTTACTCAAAACAACTAGAAAGGACTTAGCTAATGATTTTTATTAATTGATTTACCGAGATAACATTTTATTAACTGTGTGGTTAGCATGCCCGGATCTAACAATGGCGATGTAGGGTATGCGGGAACAGCCCGGAAGATAGATCTCCATATAAATTCGGGGGGGGGGGGCGAATCCGTCGAATTAAGATGGAAATCCGTTAAAGAGATTTTCGAGAAAAAGGGAAAAAAATATAAATTATAAATATATATATATCGCTCCGACATCAAGACGATACGAAAAGAAATTTTATTATGAGTCATTGCTTAAAGGAATTTTTTGTTTTAGTTTTATATGTAATAGAAACACCTTTCTTAAATATTAGATTATTGTAATATAATAAAATTCGATATTACAACTTACTATTAAATTGTAACATGCGGGGGGGGGGTCGATGTTGATGATAATTTGAAATTTAGTTTCTATAATTTCTTATGAATGTAAATTAAAAATAAAGTAAAGTAAACCAGTGTGTATGTACATTTAAAACAAGACCCGACGAAGAACCGTTGCAAGTACACCAACAGTTAGTTGAAGAAAAAATATAATTATATATAAAGTAGTTCAAAGGATGCTATATTTCTACGCGCTCTATGTAGTGGGTTATGCAAAGAAAGTAATTCATTTTGTGTTGTATTTTATAGTCACATTTAAAAATAACTTAAACAGGCTGGCCATACTACTGTGAACATTTGATGATGTGTATTACTACGGGTTTTAACTGTGCGACACTCTTTCCATTAACACACTATAACAGAAATACGTGGAACTATTTCTTGTCGCGCTAGGAATAAACTGTTAGGTCTGCTACATTTCCCTAAACAGTAACACAACAGAAGACTTTTGCATTTTTGTATGGTCAATTAATGGAGCAAGATGAAAGTGTCTATGAAATAAAAATGCAGCAATTTAACAGAACAAGAGATTAAAACACAGTCTTTCGGTCAATGCAGTCACGAACTCCATCGGTAGAAAGTATGAAAAACGTTAATTTGGACGGCATCAGGAAACAAATGATCTGTCTTTGACTTAAATGCGTTTTACCACAACTATATGACTGTTCTGTTTTTGTTTTGTTTTTTGTTACCTTGAACCGACACAAATATGGTCATAGTTGCGACATCCAGCTAATTATTGGTGAAGGAAGACCCCAGACTTTCGTCTGTTTGATTAGAAAACCTCCCCACATGAAAGTTCTCTCCCCGACCGGGACTCGAACCCACGCGGTGAGGGGCTGAGGAGTTTCAAGAAACTATATGAAAAAATATGCGTTTTCAGTTTCATAAAAGTCCAATATGACGTTGAATGTTGAGATATACGGTCTCTACAATTAAACGGATACAGAATAGAATATATGACCGTGTTTACATCGGAGTAGTACAAAGTAGTTTTCACATTAAACACACTATTTCACGTTTTTTGATACTCGGCAGGAATCGTCTGCATCTTGAAACCAGGTCTATTTATGTTGCTCTCTACTTAAATATCACATTTATTTTCACTTGGAATTAAGTAACACGTCATTAATATGGTTTGGTCATGAAAGAAATCCACCCTTAAACAAGTACTCGAATAAATTACCCGTGCAACTGAGCCTGTTGGGCACAAAATGATAAAGTCGTAGCAAACGGTGTTGATCAAGATTAGTTAACTCTCGCTTCAATATATTTGATCAGGTTCTTCAATATTTCTAACATAATCTGTAGAAATACGTTTATTTTCTATCTTTGTTTATTAAGAGATTTGTATTGTTTATGTTAGTAAATTGCACACCCAGTGGGAAAAGGGTTTAGCTGTTTGAACCACGCGCCGAGATTCAATATTTGAGCGTAGGTTTACAAGCATTGTGGTAAAAGGACTTGCAAGTGTTTGCCGTTTTAATGTTTCAATTATTTTAATACACCTGGTAAAGATGGCAGATTCTTGAGAGCAATACAGGGCTCTAACAAGTCGATTTCTTTCGTGGGGTTTGAAGTGGGCATACAGGAAATGGTAAAATTCCTGAGTCAACAATTATTAAAAATCGTCATAACCATCTATTAAAGTGGATTTAAGGCTCTTTTTAAGATGGTCAAAATGTCATGGTCCAATTTTATAATTGAATAGGTAAACATTAACAGTGCATATACACGTACACGCTGAACAACTTCTACGTGTGTGACTTATAACTTAAATTATGGAAATACTTAGGTGCGCGAAGTTAGCGCAGCATTCACTGTTCGATATTGACAAGACACTTGACATGAGATTCTGGACCAATATTCGACTTGACATTCAGCAGGACATTCGAAAAACACAAAATTTAAATTGTGTGCTTGCTCAACATTCGCCACAAACCTTTTCTTTAAAATAAGTATGAATTATTTGTTTGCTGGACATTCAACGCGACATTAAAAACAAATATTATAGTGCTTTACCAACATTCAACAAGGCATTCAAAACGCCAAATGTCTGAGCACTTAAATGTCACCATAATACGTATGGTAGATGCAACCAAAATACTTCTGGTTTGCAAAGAAAAGTCAGTCTCTTGCCGATCTGGATCTACACTGTTTGTTTAGACCTGTCATATCAGTCTATGGCAGGTTAAGAATTTGTTTTTATCAAAGATTTTTCCATACAAGTGTATAGACGTCCTTGGGGTTACAAAGTTCACGAGGTTCAAATATTTATCATGGACTCATGGGATTGTTGTGTTAGAGTCGCATCATTGCATGTAAATAAAGTGTCTTGTCTCATAATCCCATGCTAGTGAAGAATTTAGGTTTGTGCAATTAACAGTCAGGACAGACTAATTGGTTTTAGTGTTTACTAATTGGTTTTATTGTTTACTAATTGATGTTATTGTTAAAGTTTAAAATGCTCCGTTGTGGTGTGTTTTATGTGTTATTTTATTAAAGAATATCATAGCAAGGCTATCTATACCAGTTTGGCATCACAATGTATGTTTGAGACTTTTATCTATATTTCAATGTGCGACAAATATACCATCCAACTTCAAACTAACAACAAACTTAAATGTTTTACAATCCTCATACGCATTCTTCTCCTGCTCCTCCTTTCTTCTTTACCTCCTTCTTCTTCTCCACATCATCATCATAAACAACAACAGCAAAACACCATCATCATCACTAACAACAACAGTAACACACGGCAATGGTTTTATCAAGTACAGAGCGATAAATAAAGCATTTTTAGGTGATAATATTTTTTAACATTGTCACTGTCCCTATTTTCTTTCGCCTCTTTATACTGTCTTATCTCTCTTCCCGCTCATTTCTCGTCTTCCATTGCATCTTTCTTCCTATTTTCTCACTCATTCTGTACCTTCAATATATTTCTTCCTCTCTTCCCATTTACCTTATTTGTAGCTATACAATACAAGTAGGAACAATTTGAAGAATCATTTTTATGCAAGCCACAACAATAACCAAATCAAAATCTCGCTTTCCTTCATTATCTTTTAAGCACGTCACAGTCTCAACCACGCTGCAAATTATAGCTACAAAATCCCGAAACCTTACAAACCCTCTCAAATACAGGCGAATAAAATGGAAATCATTATCAAAAGATACTCAAGCTGGGGTCACTCTTATTACTACAATTGTTGCAACATGGATGGCGCCTTAAAGAACCCTGTAGTGAGGACTACGCACCCTTTAGATGGGCAATGATGGTTTAATTTTGAGATCTGTCAAACAATCAATTACCTCTGGATTGATTGGCCATTTTCTGGTATTTAATTTCACCGTATGTGTCCCGGCTCGCTCTATAGTGGCCGAACATGACCGATTGTGGCCGAATTGACACCATTATGGAGTTTGCATGTGTCCATATGGTCATTTTTACCCGCTCAAGTGGCCGGAGATCGCTCCTGTCCGAATGTTTGACTACAGAAGTGACAATTAGCGGGTCCGCCTAAATATCCCTAATTCACCCATCCACAAAGTACTGGATAAAATCAGAACATTATCGCGGGAAGTATGAAAACTTGGAGTCGTAATGTTCTGTATTTTTTATCGTGACAATATCTTAATTGTCACTAAAACTTCAAAGGAGTTGCGAATAGTTTACCGGAAGTTCCGCTCGTTTTAGCAACTTGCCGGTATTTTGTAGTACATTCGGGGGTTTGTTGTGTTTTTCTCAGATAGAACTCTCAGGTATAAATTCCCACAGAAACATGCTGAACAAAGTCAATATAAAGTTCTCAATTTGGTTTCAATAACAAAAGAAATAAAAAAAATAGTTCGATATGATACAAACGTATGACATTATTCAACCGAGAAAGCAGCCCTTTTTCATGTAATTACCGGCAGTGTACGTATAATGTATGTTGTTAATGATGCTGTTGACTATAGTTGAAATCCTTAGGTGATGAAAGTGGTGAGATTTAAAATTAGAAATTTGAAAACAATCGTTACAATAGAGATTCAGTTTATAACACTTAAGGTTACACATGTTTGATTAAAGGCAACAAGACATTATTTTAAACGTATTCTAAATATTTAATACACAGATAAAATGGCAACAAACAATAAGATAAAACTATTGAGCCACAAGTTCTAAAACTAAGTTTAGTTTCAGCTCTTGAGACAGTTAAAACAAACAAAACATAGGACAGAAAGCAATTTATATATATATGACGCGTGCATTATTTATTACGAAAGTTTATTTAAATTCAGCCAGATTCAAACAATGCGGCAAACACAATAATACAAATAGTAGAAAACACGGCGGATGTGGAAATAATAATACACAAATCTATATACGCACTGCATATTACAACGATACATCTATATGTACTGGGGTCAATTTAACTTTGTCTAAGCTGGTTAGAAAATACCAATTTTAGAGGTGGCCATTTAAGGGGGTTATTTTTACATTTCACTGAAAGCTTGTTACATTTTGTACTCGTATCTCCTTTATTAAATCAGCTGCATGATGTTTTGACAAATACATGCATTTATTTTCCAAAGAAAACATATTTCAGTCAAACTAATTGATACATGATAGGTAATAAAACACATTGTCAATGTGCGACAGTAAAACACACGCTCTTGGCAGTTACAATAATGGTGCTGACGACACGTCATGACATTCAGACTGTCGCATGATGATCTGTGACGTCACTTCCGCCTTAGGCCATGTGACACTGCCAAAAGTCAGAACGTTGGAATAAAAATCGTAACCTGGCACTTTTATTGCAAACAAATCACAAGTCAACACATAAATTAGTGTTTTATTATATTTATATCATCAAAATAAGTGATTGTGTGTAAACAAAGAAATCAAGAAAAAAAGTCGTAAAAAAGCATCAGTCTGCTTTGTAACTAAAATAGTAAATTAATTTGCATGACGAAATCAATAACAATCGTAAAGTTGCAAACACGCTATAAAACAGAAATTTAATGCGTAGTAAAGGATAATTTTATCTGTAGAATACTATTGATTTCTGGATTTTTTACCAACTATGCCATGAAAATTTGATAGGCTATGATACGACTTGCAGTGAATCGGTGTTTCTACCACAGCTGACAACTAAGGTATCCCGCCACTAGTTGTAATATACTAAGATCTGTTTACAGTTATTCTAATCTACGTAGGTCTGCCGCCACTAATTGCAGTCTAAGGTATCATTTTTTAAATGTGTCTTTTTTGTTGCACTGTCAAAGTAAAAAACGTTAACAGTCTAAAATGTTGTAAAATAGATTCTTATAGCATTATATTATATACATGGACAATGCATTTATAATTGTATTGTCTTAGACCAAGTTTTTCAGGATGTGCGATTTGAAAGGAAAATGAAAACGGGATATAAAACACACAATCGTTGTTTTTTCACCATCAACCATCTACGGTTACTGTTGGGTTATATCTCTATGTGTTATGTCCTATCTTGGATTTTCCTTTTCATTATAACTTTTACCTTTATGCTGGAACCTCGGTTGAGAGCTGGCCTTGTTTAATTTATGTTTTAAGTTTGGATTCTTCTATGACCTTATCATATTTCTTTAAAACTTATAAAACATTTAAACAGAGATCTTGTGATGCCTACAGAAGTGAATCCCTCGTGTGGACTATCTTTAAAGTAAGTAAACAAGAATGGAAGCTACGCAGTTTATTAGCCAAATCACCAGGACCTACCAGTGAGCCAAGAGCAAAACTTAAGACGGTCGCGTCCGGGGATATCCTGATTTGAGAATATATTAGATCATGATAAATCTCGACCCGCTGTGCATGAATTGATAAAGCTATGCATTGAGTTTAGCTCCAGATCAACCGACACTCGCAGTCTTCACAGGACCAACTCTATTTGCAGCAGAGACGCTAAAATCAACTCGTGTTGCGTATGCGTGATGATGTACGAAAATAATGATACGTTATTAGAGGACATTAGCAAATGTGGCCTGTGAAAGTATAATGGCACTTAGATATTCGATACAAAATGAATTTTATTAAGCGAGGCGATGTGGACTGTGTTAAAAGATATTTATATTGATTAGTATTCAATTTTTATTTTGTCCGCGTCGTAAAAACAAAGGGAGGGTTTTCGTCCTGGTAGGGTTTTCGTTCAACTCCTTAACCACAGCGGAAGGGTTTTGTCCGGGAGGGTGTTTGTACTGGGAGGGTTTTGTCCGATAGGGTGTTTGTACTGGGAGGGTTTTGTCCGATAGGGTGTTTATACTGGGAGGGTTTTGTCCGAGAGGGTGTTTGTACTGGGATGGTATTGTCCGAAAGGGTGTTTGTACTGGGAGGTTTTTGTCCGAAAGGGTGTCTGTACTGGGAGGGTTTTGTCCGAGAGGGAGTTTGTACTGGGAAGGTTTTGTCCGGGAGGGTGTTTGTACTGGGAAGGTTTTGTCCGGGAGGGTGTTTGTACTGGGAGGGTTTTGTCCGGGAGGGTGTTTGTACTGGGAGGGTTTTGTCCGAGAGGGAGTTTGTACTGGGAGGGTTTTGTCCGAGAGGATGTTTGTACTGGAAGGGTTTTGTCCGAAAGGGTGTTTGTACTGGGAGGGTTTTGTCCGAAAGGGTGTTTGTACTGGGAGGGTTTTGTCCGGGAGGGTGTTTGTACTGGGAAGGTTTTGTCCGGGAGGGTGTTTATACTGGGAGGTTTTGTGCGGTAGCCACCTTTTTCATAGTTTTCATCGGATATATTTAGAATTCGCTCTACAATCCATATGCATTAGTGGATTATTATTTACATGTAACGTCTTTCGCCTAAATTTTAAATGTACCATTTCTATTTTTTGTGCACCATGATCCCTCCATACATTGTATGCATGTATTAACCAGACTAGACGAAATAAGAACTCATTGGTATACTTTAATATATTTTACATATCAGAAAGGATAATTACATAATTGAATCAAAAATTGACACAGGTGACTCCTCATCTCCTTATATGGCAAAATGTTAATTAAAATTAAACGTTTAGTGACCATCTGATGTATTAATTTGCAAACGTTTATATCATAGCCAAGAATGGTGTTTTTGGCTCTTTAATTTCCAACTTGACATTTGAATACAATTGTTGTTGTGTGTTGTTGGTGTTGTTGTGTGTTGTTGTTGTTGTTGTTGTTGTTGTTGTGTGTGTTGTTGTTGTTGTTGTTGTTGTTGTTTTTGTTTTGCAGGTAAGACCTATTGCCAAAACCGTATAATAATATTTTGACATAATGGTCTATAAAGGTCCTGTCTTATTATCCTAAATATTTTATAGAAACATGCATATCAAGTTGGGGAGTAAGCGTCAATCTTGGCAAAATGGGCTAAAGGTATTCGTCCATCCAGCATTATGCACGGGAATTATTTGTCTGCCTGTGTATCGTATTTTACCAGTGTGGGTGGTCCTAGAGTGTAGTTGTACCATTCTAGATACTGTATACTGTGAATGTTAATGTGTATACCTGTAGGTCTAGAAATCGCACGCCGGTAGCAGGAAATGCCGGTCAAACTTTACCAAAATAATGTTTAAAATGCATCCTGTATTACTGTGGTGACGTCCTGCAGTTAAACACAATGAAACAATTAAAAACCATCTTGGTGACATAGTAAAGTATGTTCAACGTTATAGAATATTTAGTTGGCCTACGAAATCTCAATTTAACTCGGTCCTTGGCTGGTTCGTACCTTGAAACTTTATGTTCTCTCCAAACGTTATCCCCTATTTTTGTCATCCAACCGCACATATTTTCAGACGCAGAATCTTTGCGGATGTTAAATATTCAATTACGAGGCTATAATTACACGTAACGTCGCACACATGACGGTACGTAACGTCAGAGAGGTGTGAAAATGACTGCAAGCAACATTAGGCGGACTTCAAGTCTCGTCTGCTTGTCAACAATTTGACCAAGCCGCGCCAGGGATATGATGCGAGTTGCTGAAGCTGCTTTGTTCTGTCTGTCTAAACTTGTATCGTCTGTTTATTTCCGTTAAATATGTGTGGGAATGCGTTGTCGGTCACCTGCAATAGTTTTATTCAAAGACGCTTATTTGAAAGGCAATGCATTTAACAAAATTGATGGAGTTATGTTTTAAAGTTGTATGAACCATTTTTAACATATATGCAATGATATATATGCCTGATTGTACATACGATATATTCAACAAAATATTTTACAAATCAACAAAAGAATACATATCTAATAGTTTTAATTCTCTTTCTGCAATATATGCAAGTATTATTGTATAAGATCATCAACAGATTGCAAAAATTTCGATCCTTAAAAAAATACAGATTCTTTTTCTTTTTTCATCAGCTTGTGCAGAAATGCAACCCCTATTCCATTAAAACATTTTCCAACTATAATGATTATTTAAGCTGATTGCCGACACAAGCCTCACTAACCCTTTTATGCAAGAGGCTTATCTGTCGCTAAACTCCTCACGTCTTGGACATATCTGGATTATTTCCTCATCAAGGAAACAGTCCAGATGCCTCCGATCGTAGATTCATTATCGGTCACCATCGGACTTTATCGCCAATTCGATAACATTGCCGCTCGTGTCCGTATTTCCGAGTTGTTTTACGAGTGTTGACATTTTGGATAGCTTCGAATTGCTTTGGTGATTCAATTTGATCTGCGTCTTGATTGAGTCGAGGAAGAACATCGTCCTGTTAATTAAAAGGCGAGAGGGTCTCGCAGATAGGGAATTGGTTGAATGGTGCGATGAAAGGGGTCTGAAAATAAACCGACATTGGATTGAGGAATTATTTTATTTACAGCAGCAATATAAAATTATGGCGCGAACGAATGTCGATAATAAAAGAGTAGAAAGACATGGCCAGCATACATGATACATCAACAAAAGTTCGACAAACTGTGAGGATGATGGTGATTGATGATGATGATGATGATGATGATGATGATGCTGATGATGATGCTGATGATGATGATGATGATGATGATGATGATGATGATGATGATGATGATGAATGATGGATGGTGATGATAATGTTGATGATGATGATGATGATGATGATTATGATGATGATGGTGGTGGTGGTGATGATGATGATGATGATGATGATAATTATCCAAATCACAGACAAATCTCAACAATTAATGTCAAAAAAGGATAAGAGAAACCTGCAAACCCTACTGATGTTGTGTTGTTTTTTTTCTGTTATCGGGTTTTTAGGTTCTTACAAGATTATTCAATACCGAAGTATAACCTTGTTTTGAAATATAAATAATCAAACAGGTTAGCTTTGGACAATGATCCTGTTTATATACAGTTTCCGTTTCATATTGTCTCCCTGTATTTCTCGTCTGGGACACGTATACAAAAACACTGGTGATGTTCCAAATACCATGTAGCGCTTTCATGTTTGTGATATGGGGGTAAGATTAATATCTCTGGAACATGCATTGTTTCATCCCCAAGAAACGCTAGCTAATTGGAAGACGCGAGTAATTATATATCTACATTTCAATAAAACAAACATTACAGTCGAAGAAACACGACGAATCCCTGTTTGTATCCCAAGATGGCCCATAACCGGAAATTTATTAACGTTAAAACGCGGATCGTACCGAAAAATTCTAGGGTCCCGGTCGCAGAAGTCGTAATTTCTTCAATCGGTGGAAAGTCATTTGTCAATTATAACATTGGAACGGGTTTCAAATGTCAAGATAAAATCCTAGTCGGCCAAGTCTTAAGGGAGCAACTGTCAATATCATTTAAATTAGATGAGTGAGTGTTGGAAAATAGAAACGTTGTTTTCATTAAGGGTTGTGTTAAAATTATTAAAAGGATAAATTAATTACGTCATTGCTCCGAGGTTTAATTCAGGATATTTTCTGTCAGTTTGCTTCAGTTAGATATCAGATTAAGATTCAACTTCTCGTGGTCTTTAAGACAAAGTGCGTAATTAAGTCACTTAAACTATTGATAATGTATTAAAGGGCTACAGTCACAAGATATGGATACTGCTCAGACCATCAGTCCGGGGAGCAACTTCAACTCTTCACTTCATAGATCATGTTCCTTTAAATCATAGTAACCTGTCACCAAAAAAGGAAAATCTTCTATGGGCTTAATGGACGAGACTTAAACGAGATTATAATAGTTTATAAAATGCTTTGTTGTTGTTGTTGTTTTTAAATAATATGCCATTCTGATATTAATTATGCCATTATTATATTATTCCAACGTCCAAGGAATGTTTTCATTTAAAGAATAAATTATTTTTAATTTTATCACTTAAAATTTTATGGATTTTTTTTTACATTTTCATCGATATCGATGTACCGGACATGATCTGCATTATGGACACCTGCTTTTTCAAAACAGCAGTTGTTCCTGTTGTGTTGCCATCGAAACGTTTCCGGTGTGAGGAGTGTGGCGCTGCTGATCTAAACTAACATAATCACGTGGACACGATTCTGGTACAATAACAGACAATAATTGAGCCGATAATATAATATAATAAATATAATATAATAAATAAAATAAAATAAAATAAAATAAAATAAAATAAAATAATATATAATATAATATAATATAATATAATATAATATAATATAATATAATATAATATAATATAATATAATATAATATAATATAATATAATATAATATAATATAATATAATATAATATAATATACATGTCATATGATATAATATACATGTCATATAGGTGTTATATAAGTGTTATATACATGTCATATAATATACATGTCATATAATATACATGTCATATAATATACGTGTCATATAATATACATGTCATATAATATACATGTCATATAATATACATGTCATATAATATACGTGTCATATAATATACATGTCATATAATATACATGACATGTCATATAATATACGTGTCATATAATATACATGTCATCTATATAAACACGTCATGTAATATACATATCATATAATATACTTGTCACACAATATACATGTCATATAATATACATGTCATTTAATATAAATGTCGTATAACATGCATATCATATAATATACATGTCACATAATATACATGTCATATAATAAACATGTAAATATAAATATAAGTTAAAGAAATACTAATGATGGTACTTAAATTATATTTAAGAAGTGGTGGAAATGTACGTGTGTATCTGATTGCTTGTGTTGCCATCATTTTGTGAGAATATCAAAATCGTGTAGAATGTAATTTGTGACGGAAAGATTATGATATGTTGAACTATGCATGATATGCATGTCTTTCTGTCCGTTGCCCGGATGCTCGTTTCCAAATTCCAATTACAAATTGACTTTGATGAAGAACGTGTATGCTGTTTGTCCACCTTTTGGACTGTCGGAAGTAGTAAGTGAAATATTATAAAATGATTAATTTCACTCCTAATAGGCATGCACTTATTACGTAAACACAATTATATTTTCTTGCCAGGAACAATATTTTTACGTATGCAGAATGTTGTTTCAGGATGTACTAACGAGGATTATTCTTCCACAGCTAATCCAAATCAAGTAACCTCGTTTGATTGACAATAACTTTTGGATTAACAAGACTAGTCGCTCTTTCACTGGACTAAACAATTTTGGAGAAAAAAAGACATCTGGCATGAGAATGAATCCAACACATTAATACCCTGATAAAATATCGGTGTAATTATTTATGTGAACACCGTGATAAATTATGAAATCGTGCAAGGATTAGAAATCCGCATTTTCTCCCCTGTAGGATTAGCGACTGGATCTGTTGAAATGCCGCGCAAACTCAGTTTCCATGGCAACTTAACTACAATTGTCGTCTGTTACAAATGTTAATCATAATCTTATTTTCATGATCATTGCGTCTGGCAAGAAGGGTTTATTGTTGATATTAACTGTCACAGTATTTAACCAACAGTTGGAGATCTGTGAAAGTATATTGTGGGATTTTCTTTGTGTTTTGCTTCACAAATTTTAAAAACAACTGACCCCTGTGAGAAGTCGTCGATTTACGCTCTTAAATGCCCGTGGGTTCAAGCCCCCTTCAAGCTTGAATTTGAGTTTCGTGGCTGTTGTTGCTGTTGCTGCTGCTGCTGCTGCTGCTGCTGCTGCTGCTGCTGCTGCTGCTGCTGCTGCTGCTGCTGCTGCTTCAACATCTGCGGCTCGGGGGATAACATAAATTTGCGCTTTTTCAACACCAAATGGAAATGTCGCACAACACTGAGCCCTAGTTGAAGATTTAAAATAAAATATATATCAATTTGTGCTGATTCGTGTGTTATTGGTTTTGTTGTCAACTGCCTGTAATTGGTCTAGGACTCGAAGTCAATGATTTTAACTTCCGGTTCTCGGACCTTCGTTTCCTGAAATTGTAAGTTTTGGACCGAGTTAGTACTGGAGATTATTCTAAAACAACTGGTCGACCAGACCTAAGTTGTAAGCATAGGAAGAGTAATAAATAGCACCGCTGGTTCTACTCAGACATAAGTCTGGGATCTTTCATCACCGATTATTCGCTGGGCGTCATCACTGTCACCATAATTATGCGATGTAACAAAACAAGAGTAATAAACTGGCTTTCACTCATTGGTGTAAGAAAAAAAAATTTGAACATAACAAACAAATTGATGTTGCTTACCATCGCGCACACCCGTTATGAAAATTGGAGGTATTGGCTAAGACTAATATATTATTTACTGTTTTATTCGATGGTGAAACTCAAAATGAAGCATTTCACATAAAAAAAAGCCGGTTCCAAAGTCTCATCGATCCACGTTGAAGATTTTATTCCAATCTGTCGGATCAATACCCAGACAGCAGTCGTTCAATCTACGACCGTATTTCACAGTTACTTTTTTCGTTCCTATCTGACAAAGAATCTAAGGCCTTTTAAGCATAATTACCTCCCTTTAAAGTGGCTTTATAAGATAAGAAGCACCCAACTTCCGGTTTTCAAACTTGATCCGAAATCTAACGTCAGTCCATGCCGATCTATCCGCTCGTCGTTGCGTGTTTTCTTGTAATGAAATAACGTCCGACTCAGTTAAATTACACGAAATGTTTCCGTGAAAACACACCGCGAAATCAAGTCGAACTTTTATGGTATATCCTACATTATTTTGCTTTCTTTTTTCTGAATTGAATTGATTGCTGCCCGAGGCGTTATGATTTAATCGCTGGACGTTGCTTTTTATTTGGCTCTCTTTTGAACATCATTGATCCAATGGCGTAGGAGCTGCAATTTTATGTCGTAAATTACTGACAAAAACATTAAAAAGCCAATTTAGAACTGACATTAGGAAATTGATATAACAATTTTGCAGTGTTTTATCTGTATTTACAAGATTTGCATATTGATTATATTAAAATGATAAGTTCTCGGCAATGGGGCAGTGTCTTTTTTGTTGATTTTATTATTTAGTGATGTATCGTGATTAAGACTTGTTGCCCGTGGCGGAGAGGCTGGAACCACGACTTACACTAGTAGATGTGTTCCAGCTTACCTGCGGTGCTCCGGTGGTTCTTCCTAGAACTGTTCCGGGGGTTTTCTGCAGGAAAAATAGACGGAATTTCCATGGTTGTGTCACTGCAATTTATTCCAAGTAGCAAACAAAGCATTTTCAGATATATGGGCTTAACTTGTTATATCTCTATGTTGTAATATTTCAGTCAAACGGGTCAACGGAAGACTCTTCTGAATTGGTTTGTCATATTTTACTGGAGAAGGCAAAAAGCTTTTACTTTTTTATTAAATGGGGAACTGAAAAACAATCTTTTGACCTGGTTTTATAAATAAAGATAATTAAAACAAATTATCTTGCTTTTTCATACAGAGTAATTTAATACTTGTAGGATAGATGTATTTGTATTGCTAATTGTTTGTAGATAAAATAGTTTTGCCTCGGATTGAAGTAAGAAAAGTTTAACATTAACTTAACCATTTAAGCTACTTTATTCTTTTTTTTTTACCAAATACTTAAATCAATATCTTTAGTGATGATGACATTGATGATGATTGATGCGATAATCATTAAAATGATGATGGTGATGATGATGATGATGATGATGATGATGATGATGATGATGATGATGATGATTAGAAGTAGTAGTAGTAGTAGTAGTAGTAGTAGTAGTAGTAGTAGTAGTAGTAGTAGTAGTAGTAGTAGTAGTAGTAGTAGTAGTATAATTAATATTATTATAATTATTATAATTATAATTATAATTATAATTATTATTATTATTATTATTATTATTATTATTATTATTATTATTATTATTATTATTATTATTATTATTATTAGCATCATTAATATTACTCTTATGATGATGATGATGATGATGATGATGATGATGATGATGATGATGATGATGATGATGATGATGATGATGATGATGGAGCAATGTGGTGGCCCCTGGCATGTTCACTCTGTCAGACATAAAGTGCTTAATTTCTGGCATGTTGCCTCTAATAAGATAAAGCAGAGAAGATAAGAACCACGAAACTGACCGTCGGGTCTGCGAGGTGCAGCATATACCTGTACCAGTACATAATAACAAATGTAACTTCACTATAGGGATTTGGTATACCTAATTGTTTAAAGATGGCTGGTAAAAATTTATTCTTTTATTTTCAAATGTGCATTTAATTATTCTTAACTTCGGTCCAAGGATGGACCAAGGGATAAATGCATCACAAATTTTAAGGTCGTTTTTTTTATTTCTACCTTAATTTTAAGACCTTTGAAAGAAGTTATATGTTAGTTTTTCACTTAGAAAATCCAAATATTGAATCAATTTATTATGTTTATGTTCCTATTTCAACTAACTGACACAAAGGAGCCGCATAAATTATGAATCAATGATCAAAGCCTGTTCGACTGAATATCCACAAAATATAACATCACCTCATTAGTTGCGATCGTCCAACTGTTGGACATTCGTGCTTCGTAGCCGTTAGTTCCTTAAATATATGTTGTTGATTTTGTTTGTTGTGTTGTTGTTTGTTTTATTTTTGTTGATGTTTGTATTATTGTATAAAAGATGTATTCCTTTATTTGGAACACTTCAGATATTTTCGCTCATTAAAAGACCTTTACGACAAGAGCATAAGATAATGCGAATGATACTTCTTTCTTGACTGCACCCTTCAATTTTGAAGGTTATATTAGATATCTCTGTATAGTCTATGTGACATTAGTCATTAAGTTTATTCGCTATCTCAAAATCACACAAGACCCTCCTTCCAATTCCACTCCCTCTGATTCCTCACGCCAGACCTTTGCTCCTTGTTTCGAATCAAGATGGTCAGTGCCCAGGTAATTACGTACATGTAGACTCTAATTGACCTAATTAGACACAAGATACGTCACATCTCATTGGTTATAAGACCATCTTGCCGCCATATCAATCCGCGCAATCAGTCCGGAAATAAATTGTAAACTGAGTTCGCTGAATACTGAAAGGCCCGAAGAAGGTTATGCATTATGGAATTGTGTGACTTCTCAACATAGAAATGGATACCAGTTAATTGTAGGGTTAGCTTTATCATATTTTCATACTTTTTATCAAAACCTTTTGCATTAGCCAATCAGATCGATTTATTTCCGTATTGGTCCTGTTTTTATATTTGCCCTATTTTCTAGTAATGGACGGGTTACAACTGGCCCAGCTTTATCGTTTATTTGGGAATTTGATATTTATAAGCATATGTTAAATTGTTGAATTTAAATTAGAGGCAAGCAGACCATCTACATTTGGGGTTGTTTTTTTTTCTCTTCCAAAACTGAGCTGAAAATGGCTTTTGTTGTTCTCTGTTTTACAATTCTACGTCCAGCATGTTGGTTGACTAATTACAATATATATTTATTATATATCCCAAATGTATATGTAGTTCTGTCTGGTCGTTACCGTCTAGATGACTACAATGTAATTGAAAATAAATGGGAAATACGACATTTTTTGTCAACATAATCCTTTAAAAATACGAACTACAAGAATAGTAAGCTTTGTCTCGTGTATTTCATGCAGGAATTAATGTAAGTTGTTTTGTGCACACACACGCGCACTTGCGCGCGCGCACACACACACACACACACACACACACACGAACACACACACAAATAAGTGTGTTCATTTTAGACTAAAACTTCACACTCCTACATCAACATCCGAATTATTAATTACTGAAGATGAAAATAACTCTAACACTCTGAAGACGATATAAGATTGTTTCTCTGATTCTTGGACTAGTACAAGAGCGCACGAAACACGTGCCTTGTACTAATACAAGAGCGCACGAAACACGTGCTCTTTGGTCCTGTTAACATGACTTGAACATACTGTAACGGTATAAAATCTGTCATTAATATGCTTATGTCGTTTAAACAAAATTACACACGCTCATGTAAAAATAAATTTAATCAGAATAAATATTTGAAGCCATAAAAATCACAATAACTGTCAATTGCATATTATTCATATACTTTAGAGACTTTTAAGTAGAATTTAAGCCTTTGGAACTGAAAATAAATTTGCGGAAATTAAAAAAATACAATCAATAGGTGTACTTGAAAGGCGATGTGTTAATGTACAATATTTTATTTATGTAAACGTGAAAACTGTCAATACGTTCTTAAACTGAATAACATGAAATATGAAACCGATCTTTTGTGTTTTTGCAGTTCTTGTTTTATCTTACTTTCGCGGTTAATAAAATCTTTTTTCGAAAGAATACCGCATAACTATCATCGAACTACAACGTGTTAAACGGTAATTGACACACTAACCGCGTATTAATTATCCATTAAAAAAAAGAAGACACAAACCCTAAAACAAAGATAATAAATCATTCATATATTAAAGTACTTAATATCATTGACCTTTTTTTCTTTCCTTCACTAGATGAGTCAGTACTTTCTTTATCTTTTTTGACATATGATATAAACATGTTGGTCGTATTTAAAGGCGTTTCCATTGCACGGAATATAATGTGCAGTGTTGTTGGTCACTCCCAAATGATTCAGAAGGAACTACAATCGGTACTTCTCGGAAATTACCGCGTCCTTCACAAGTAGTCATGACCGAGAAGTTCCGATTGGACGTCGTTGTCATGTAAGTCACGTGACAGTCACAAACCGAGTGACTCTCCGTGACTAATTCACCACAACACTGACCTTTCCTGCGCAAAAAGAAGTTTCCGGTTGTTGGACAACATTAAGTTTCCATCAAAGGCTTTATGACATTCAAGCGGCGTCATCTTTATTTCATATTTTCCCACTGTTTTATTCAATAAGCATCACCTGTGACAATTTCTAAATTCATAATTGTGAGTGGACGAAACATAGTCAGCAACAAACACAATGCTCGAAGTTATATAGAAGAACTATAAATTGTAGTGAAATTTCGTAATGTTCTTCATCATTATCCCCAATGCAGTTACAATCTGTTTCAAGTACTGCCGCATTTTAAAGATGCTTTTGTTGCTTCAAAAACAAATATTATATATTTTTTATTGTAATCGCAATTTATTTTATTCAATTTTGCGCTTTGGAATCCGTATTTTATATGTATAGTACGTGTAAACAATATCATCATCCCCTGCAGGGGTTAAGGTACAATGCCTTGTCATTTTGTTTCTTACATTGCAAATACGCACACAAAAGTAGTTGTTTTACGCTTTAGGTATGTTCAAGTATGTTTATATACAGGGATTTGCCGGCATATTTGCCGATACTCAGTAGCGAAATTTCTATTATTATAGCACAGGGGCAATTATGAGGTGCCCATGGACTGAACCCGGCATGTCCATTATACTGACACCAACGAGTAAAGCGCAATGCTGTCCCCTTAGCCCCGAGCGTTTAGAGGGAAGCCACTACTACTTCTACCAAGTCTCTGGTTTGACCACGGCCGGGGTTTGAACCCGCGACCTCCCGATCCGCAAGCCGACGCTTTACCAGTTGAGCTATTGCGGCCGGTCGTTTATATACTAGTGCACCGCCAAAATACAAGTGCACCGCCAAACACAATTGATACCTCGAGATATTGCGCATAGCTTTCATTCATTTTCCAGTGTTCTCGTACTTAATTGCCGTTCGTTCACTTTCGGGTCATTGCGTGTTTTCTCGTACTTTAAATAATGTTCCGTACACCATAGACAAGCTATATACCATTCGAAATGTCACATTCTCGTTGTTTACAGGTAAATACTTTTACTTAAACGTCCAAAAACCAACCCCGATTCCCCCGCTAGAGGGCGATAGAGAGCGGTTCAATATTGCCCTTTGACATCCTCACTAATTGACTTTCATTATTTACTGCTAATTGAGAGGAGACACTTTTTAAATGTCCGAGAAGATATATTTATGGTATCAATGCAAATCGTGTAAGAATTCGGCAAAATATAATTAAGGCTGATTGTTGACAGTATGTAATATCTTTCTGCATAACAAAGTAAACAAGCAGTATATACAGCAACAAAAAATCTACATCATCAGATGGCAGTTTATATCTGAAATTTAACTTCTCTTTTTTTTTCAAAATTCGATTGCTTTTACTAAAACCATCACATATCATGTAATCGGTATAACTGATAGTGTGTCAATGAAATGATACATTGACAACAGTCTATACATGAACAACAAAAGATGGACACATAGTTGTGCTTACAAATATATAAAAAGCGAAACTTATTTTTGATATCATTGACCCTGTATTTTGGTTTTTATTTAATTACACAAACCATTTAATTACAATTCAATAACACACTCGAATACGAATTAATCATAATGTTGTTCTATTTATGATAACATACAACATTGTAATTATCAGTAGTTAGGTAATATTTTTGCTCATTTAAAATGGCGAAAGCTTACACTAAACTGGCACAATCAATGTTGATCCTTATTTGGTCTTTGCGTAAACTTTTCCTTTCTAGAATGTATTAAGTAAAATACCTTTGAAAATATGTTATAATTATACACGAGTGTCAGCAACATCCATATATATCAGTAATTCGGAGATGATATTCTTATAGTCAAGACATGTACAATGTTCTATAAATACAATTAGAACAATTTATCTTAAGCGCATCACTTTGATTTTCATAAAACCATCATCTCTAAGCTAACCAAACGAACAAAGACGTTAAAAAGCTAATAAAACTTTATAAGAAAAACATGTTCTTGCTAATTATAGCAAAATCAGCCGTTATCAATCGACATATTATTTGTCTGCATCTTGTTCGTTTAAAGGGCTTATTTCCTTTCTCCCGCTCTGATTCGTGTCTCATTTCTTTCACCCATTATTTGACCAAACACTACAGTTCAATCAAAATGCAATTACTCCATCAAAACCCCATATCTAGCCAAGCTGACCTGAGGGAATGTACACAATGCTCGCCGGCCGTGTGATGTTTAGATGTTTAAAATCCGCTCAAACCAACAATTCCTCAAAAGAAACATCTTGTTCTTTTTGCGACTGACTGGAATTCAATTTGGCCGGAGCAGATGACCAAGTTTATGAAACAGCGAGCCATCACGGAGCTAATAATCTCCGATTGTGGCCTGATAACCATGAAGCCCCAACAACAGACTAATGTAACCATAATGCCCCATTGTCTAAATGAGCGGACACTCTGACCGCTCCCGCTGCGCGCGGTCACACTTCAAAACCAGGCTCCTTACTAAAGATGGCTTTGGGTCAACCAGCTTTGCATGCAATGAATTCATAGTTTTTATACCATTCTTGGTTTTGCTAGCTTTGCTACGGATTCCAATTTGGTTGGGCCTTTTTTCTTGATATTATCCGTATTTAATTAATTTCTGCGCTTCTGTTCCGGACAAAAGAATCCAATTGATAGGTGCTTTTGCAAGTGCGAAGGAAAGTCAGATTTAATTAACGGTTTAAATAAATAAATTGAGGTCCAACTGGTATGTTGACATTTCTCAAGAAAATATATCAATGTCTGGTGAAGCTTGGTATTGTTGTTTTTTTCGTTAGATATATACATCCATAATATGAATAAACAACATAAAGCTGGATTGAACATTAAACTAACGTGTATTATTTTAACACAAAGAGACAAATTAAAACTAGTTTGTAAACTTCAATATTGATACATCCCACAAATTACGGTACAAATCTATTAATGTAGAAATCTTAAACAAGATTAAATAAGTAAATGATACTTCATTAAAAAATAAGTATATAAAAACTTAAAACAACATTTAAAATTATAAAAAGATATAATATATGTGTCGTTAGCAGTACAAATGTTCATACCCAAAATGCGACAATACCTGCATGGTGTAAGGAATTAAAAATACCATTTACCATTTTAATTTGCAGAAAAAGTTTTAAGAGGAAATATTTTCACCCTAGTGTTTCATCGACAAAGAATGTTTACATAAATACCATCTAGAGACTTGCCCAAAACTACGTGGGATTTAAGTCTAAACCTTAAACTTGTGTCAACACTTTCTACTTTCCTTATAGGCGCCTGGGGAGAATCTTACGTCTGAGTCATATGGATTCATGGTAAAATATTTGTTTAAAGAGTAAAATTAAAAACAAATCCCAGCTTTTGTTAGAATGTTTTGATGCTTACGTGTCTTTATTAATGTTTTTATTCTTGGCTCAAAAATTATTGTGAATTAAAAGAAATTAAGGCGATTTTATTATTACTGGCTTATGACTTTTTATGATTAATACATAAGTTGTTATTTGTATTCATTGACATTTAAATTTGCACCAACACAATAATGGTCATAACGACAGGATACAGAAAACGACAATTTAACTCGTCAATATAGTTTTATTATATTATTGTTGTGGGGAAAAACGCGTTTTGAAGATTAAAATATTAGTTGTTAATTAGTGGTTTTAGTGCTTACATGTCACAATTTAATAGGTGCGCTTGAGCATGAAATAGTGGAGCTTCAGCTAAAAATATGCTTACAAGAAAATGATTTAATTAAATGAGTTATCAAAGTAGTTTATGTTTTATTTCTATGATCGTTAATAAACATCCCCTCAAAATTCAAAGAATAAAGGTGGTAAATATATATATATATTTTTTAAATGTCCTTTCTTAATTTCTTTTGTCTGCACAGTGTGTAAAAATATTTATACGAAAACAATTTAAAGAGTTCAGCAAAAAGAACTTTCAATGTCAGTGATAGAATGGTTTCTTCTAGTGTAACTGGAATACACGCCATCTAACGGGTATTTTGTGACTGTGAACCTTTCAATGTTCATCTAAAAAAATCACTAAGATTGAGTATACGATTAATATGGCTTTAAGCATAACGTGTAAATGACATTTTAAGCCCCATAAAATACAAATTGTTTCGTAGGTATATAGGTCTGTTTGTAACAATTATGACATACCTGGGAAAGTTTTGTCCTTGTGGTTGGTGGGTTGTTGTTGTTGTTGTTGTTGTTGTTGTTGTTCTTGTTCTTGTCTTAAGTAAAATCGCTTTAATGAAATGTTTGACTATATTATGGTTTCATAATTTCGTAAATTATAGTAATTAAATTAAGTGTGTCAAAGGCTTTGACAAAATCAACTGTTCCAATACCCTTCGTGAAGGCATTTTGATTATTTATGCTGTATAGAAAACCCGATTCAGAGGTTTAATGTGTGGTGTGTTGTAATGTTTCTTATTTTTAATTTTGGTGATTGAACATGAAAGTGAAAACACGATTATCATACATAAAGCGTCTGAATCATTTGTCTGTACATGGTTTACAATAAAAAAGTTTTATATAGTGAACATTGGGGGCATTTTAATGTCAAAATAATTTTGAAGAAAAAATGAGGGGAAATGCAAAAAAATAGACAGAAACTTAGAAAGGCTAGAGTGTATACAATAAAACTACAAACAAGTGAATACAAATCAGTACAACATGTTTGAGAAGTCAGTGGCTTCTCGAAATACGAATCCGGAGAGATTTGCGCTCCGATATTAACTTAACTGCATTAGTTTCAATATAGTTGCACAGATCCGTATTATCACTGTCAAAATGTGCCGCAAACCAAACCTTCATCCAGCTTCCCGGCTATAATCATGTTTATTTGACAATCATTATGCTTGGCACAATATTATTGGGCTTAACTTGACTGAAAGGCTTGATCGGCGAACGATGTTTAATCAATCAAAACCCGTCCCTTGGTTGATGTGGAAACTGGGTTTCCTTTCTTCACTAGATATTATGTTACCGCCATCTTTACAACGAATTCATTCGGATGTCACCTGCTTTCTAGGCTCACTGACAAAGTGAAAAACGGGGGTCACATATTGGTTTACAAGGGGTCGGTGTACCAGACTGGACAAGTAAGATAGGTTTACAACATTTAGACAGACTCGAACACATGACTGACAGTGCGGCCTTTGTGCGGTTATTAATTGAGGTTTTGTTTTTAAAGCGTTGAAGATGCGTGACAGTTTCCCGCGGGAACAAAATTTGCAAAAGTCGCTTAAGGTTTTTTTTCTATTTGTTGCTTGCATATTGATTTTAAAATTGGTTATATAGTCAATGTATCCAATATTTTTTGTTGTTTATTTAATTTGAAACTCTGTTTAAACTTAGAAACATTACCGTTTAAAAATTCGAAACCACTTCACGATATAGGTTTTTTAGATAAGCCAATGTAAGCATTTTATCATGATTAAATTTGATTTTTCTCCAAAAATAACAATAACAATAATTTTTCACATGTTTACTAAAAATTCGTTTTAGTCAAAACAAAAAATGTAGTGAAGAAAATACTTGTAAAACGTGCAAACAAGTTGTTAGCATGTTTTGTTGACACTAGTATGATTTGAATTTTACTTGATTAGTGGCAATCGGAACGCCTCGGAGAATTCATCAATCATCTCTCTGTTGTATGACGGGAAAATTCCGCGAAAATTAACATGTCGGTGCCTACGACATCATCAAAACAAAACAGATATTTTGATATCTCTACTGAAAATGCAGTAACAATTGGTTATCTAATGAGATATAAACAGTTAAATATTGATAAATGACAGTTTATTTGATGAAATAATCATATACACTACACCAATCGCTTTTTGAAGAACTTTTTATGACGTATTCTTCTTCCGACGAAAAAAACGATCGTGATTCTATAAGTATTGTTGTACCAGATACATCCGAGGGATGATTGTCCCGAGGACGGACTTACAATAGCAGTTCCGAGTGGTTTAGAGAACGTACGTAAGACTTTATTTGGGAAATACTATTTTCTAAAATATACAAAGACATTTACATTGATATACGTTTACACTAAACATCATTCTATAAAAATACACAGAAACATTAAAAGCGAACAAAGTCTGCGTGAAATTCTCTTGATTAATCGATAAAGAACGATACTAATTTAAATGAATAGTGATATTGAGTTTAAATAAATATAGATTTAGTTCTTTTAGGAACAACTGTCTGCTTTCATATATGATATAAAGGGTTCGGTTCGATTATTCGGTAGCCGCATAAATGTTTTTATGTAGACAATAATAGACGTTATGTAAACAAACATAAAACAATTTCTAAAAAAAAGGTAAACAGACATATGGTTATTTCATGATATAAATCAAACTGCCTGTCAAAGAAGAGATACGATGCGAGAAGATCTAAATTAAATAACGCAACAGTTATTTATTATTTAACAGATTTCAAACGTGTGTCATATTTTAATGCATGTAAGTGCAATGCAACCATTAGTGTGACCAGTGATTCTTTACTTCACTTACTGAAAAAATTGTTTCTGCCATTTAATCAAATTGCTAAAATAACGGGAAATTAAAAGGGATTTCATTATGGTAACTAGAGCATAAAGTTCAGTAAAACTGCCTGAATAGTATGGTGATAAACTTCACCAAACCTGCTCTTCATGTAGTTTTTGTTCACATATTTTCACGATTAAAACCCTCGTTACGTACGGACTAACGTTAAAACTACGATAAAGACAACTTCTTGGACGGTAACTTTAACAGCAAGGAGAGGTATTCCTGAAGTTAATTTTACTTGCAATATTTATAAACCGCAAGGAATTTGGACCAGCAACAATGGTTATTCGAGGACGCCGGTAGCATGTTGCATTTTTTTCTAGTTAAATAGATTTTGTGAATAGGATTGTTATGTCTGTTTTTATTTCAACACCACAAAAACAAAGATTATCCTGTCATTTTATGAATTTGATGCTGGACTGATAAAAATTAAGATAAATTGACTGATCAGCCAATGAATTTGTTCGGGAAATGATTAAAATGAAGACAATCTGGCTGGAGGTATCTTTAAAGGAATATACGGTTTATTTTTTTTAAAAAATGAAAATAAGTACAGCCTCGTTTTTATTATTTTCTATTACATTTATAAAAGTAATATAGCATTTTTCATAAACCTTCGTCCAAAATGACTTTTTATAGAAAGCCGGTGCTTTTGATGATCTAAAGAAAGTGTCAATAAATAGTACAAACAGTAATAAAAATAATCAAACTGGTTAAATGATACAGAATTTGATTAAATAAACATGCTACAAAATGCAATCAGTTGTATTTCTTTATTTTTATAGAATACTAAACAATTTAATCAATCGCCCTATTTCTTGTATAACAATGTATAGTTTCACAGGCGGATAACTTGTAGCGACAAATTCTATTTCTTCTCATACTGGATATTCAATTTCTAAGTCCATATTTTATTTATATATCTACACACACACACACAAAATGCATTTATTTTTTTCCTTTTCTTAATGTTACATTATAAATAATATCGCACATTACAAATAACATTTCTCCCTGACACGCGCGCGGAGGAATCCATCAAACGTATTCCCCATGTGCAAAACAATCGCTGTATATATTTTAACAGAGCCTCACACCAAGTTGTCTGATATACAAAGAATAATAAAACAGATTTCATGTCATTATTCCTGTACCATTATTCTTTATCTTGTGCTTAATTTATGTCTTTCGCACAGAAAGACCGGAATACTTTCAGGAGCGTAGGAAGAAAAAATCAGCCGACCATCAATCACTAAGCGACAGTATCGTTAGAATCTTCGGTATAGAGGCTTTGTTGAAAGTAGTTCTGGTTTGCGTTGTACGTAGTGAAGGAAACATAATATTTGATGTAGTGTTGATAGATTATTTCAGATTTACAATTACTGTTATCAGTACCTGCTGATAAAATGGGAGAACGCGAGGTATTGGAGATAGAAGCTAAAGCCATATGGCGGTAAACAGAAAAACATCCGCTCCAAATGAGTTTAACATCCGCCCACAAAAGATGAAGAAAAATATTCAAGAAATAATGATCGGTTTTTAATGCATGTGTACACATTTTGTGCAATATTATGAACATTATGCAGTATAATGAGGTATGCATAATGCATGAATACCCTAGCTTATAGGTTAGGAGAGATATTTGAAATGCATTCGAGAAATGTCATTTGACTTGTTGCAATTATGCCGACTCAGAATAAATTGCATCTTCAAGTTTATGGGTATTAAATAACTCATTTATCATTTTATTATTACAGAAGTATACAGGTCAACGGGTATAATGAATAATGAATAGTGGTCAGAATCTAAGTGACTTAAACAAAATAATACAAATTAAATGTACTTCGCCATTTTATCATCAGGAGAGCAATATCTGAATATCAAACTGCAATTAAAATATAAAAATACAGTAAAAAAAGTAAGCATTTTACTTGCGAATTATTTTGCTAACTTTCGTTTTTGGTTTTTAAGTTGTTATTATTTTGTGTGTAATGGGTAGTTCTGTCGTTAAAATATTGTTGATCAATAAAAGGCACTGAAAGCGATATTGTAGGCGCAAAGTTTGTTATTGCTAATCTAACATTTACTGCAGACCGTCAGTTCATAAGTTTTGTTGCCTGTTGAGTTCAGGGAATAGAAAAGTTTTTATTAATATTACTCAGTTTGTTAAGCACGCATTTAAAGAGAGAAATAATTAATTTACTCAATCCGTAGATTGATATTATATTTTAGTATTTTCCTCACTAAAGTAAAATTACTCTCCTCTTATAAGAAAACATTAATGTATAAGTTATTAGTCATATTGATTGTTTTTGCCTACAACACATTGACAGTATGTCAGGGTTGTTTGTTTTTGTATCATAAAGACAATGTACGTATGTACAAGTCTAATGAATAAATTCTGTTCTGTTCTGTTCTGCTATGACTTCTACCACTTTAAAAA
Organism: Sinonovacula constricta; assembly: GCA_007844125.1. NCBI lineage: Eukaryota > Metazoa > Mollusca > Bivalvia > Cardiida > Solecurtidae > Sinonovacula > Sinonovacula constricta. Next base: position 20,199,519 of record CM017565.1, read on the forward strand.
TAATTAAATGCTTAAAGAGCAAACTAAGCAAGGGACTTTTGCTAAGGATCTCTTTTTTGACATAAGATATTTTGTTCATATTATCACTGTATAAAGGCAGTTCGCTTACAAAAAATAAACAAGTATACAGGCCTCATATGAATTGCAGTTATTAATTTGATGTGTACACTTTGTACGAGAAGCATGTCGCGACAATTTAATTAAAGTAGTATACGTTATATAATGTAATCATAAGCAAAATTTGAGATGTATATAAGAATTTGACTTTGAATTTGGTTATATACAGAGACTTGCCATTTTGTGATAACATTTTATAATTATTGTATGTAGGAGAGTAAATAAAAAAGTGACATTATATGACACCTTAAACATAAACTTTTAAATTGCATTGAGCGGGTCTTTACAAGAGACAGTGAACAAAAACATAAACATCAGGATTGTTCCCAGTTCAAGATTTCTAAAACCCACAAATCAGCCAGATATATGTGCGATCTGCCAGCAACTAGTCAGTTCAAACAATCGCCATGCTTTCAGTATGAACAAGCAGGTTGTGTGTGTACAGAATCATGCACTGAGATTATTTGAAAGATTTTTCTGATTATTGGAAAGTGCTCCGCTTCTGAAGCCGATAAGCCCGGATGGAGACATAGTAATATAGGATGTAGGTTTAAAGGAGCTGCCTAAAATGTTTCAGTGTTTCAACTTTTATCTTATTGGGTTAATTCGTTAAAATTGCCAGGACACGGTTTAGCATATCTACGGGATCAATAAAAGACACTCAATCCACACCTCCGAGTTATTTACTTTAATTAGTATTGTGTCACAATTTCGGTCATTTAACAAACTGTGTATTGATTACTGACGTATAGACTTGATGTGTATTCGCACAGGTTGAATTTGTTTAAATGAGATGGAGTTTCTAACCTCTAAATTAAGTTGAAACCTGTTTCAATACCTTTGATTTTCCCAAGCTTACAGTATTTTGAAGGTCCGCATTTCGCAAAATAAGCAAGTTACTATTGTGTAATTATATATATTTAAGTCACTGTTCAGCGAGTTTAAGAAGAGAACCACAAGAATACAAACTAAACCCAAAATCTGATCCCCGCCGCTTTTGAAGGGGAAACTTGGGATGGGATGGGTTTAGCCGGCATTTTTGCCGATGCTGCGCAGCGACATTTCTATCATTATAGCACAGGGGTACTTATGAGGTGCCCAGGGACTGAACCCGGCCGGTCCATTAAACTGACACCCACGAGTCAGGCGTAATGCTGTCCCCTTAGTCCCGAGCGTTAGGAGGGAAGCCACTACTACCAACTTTAAAGTCTTTAATTTGACCCGGCCGGGGTTCGAACCCACGACCTCCCGATCTGCAAGCCGACGCTCAAACACCTGAGCTATTGCGGCCGGTTTTTATTACTCAATGTAAGAGAATCGCTTAAGTCGACAGTAATTTTTTCTACTAGAAAGTAAGTTTCGGAATTTTCATTTTCGTTGCAAACTTCAATATGCATCAGCATTTCCAAATGAAATTTAAAAATTAGTCAATATAAAAGTGTTACATGTATACAATTGCGTGCGCTTGGCGATGTTGCACTGCCTCACGCTATTATCTTAATCCGAGATATTCTTTCGAGACTTGCCATAACAAGTATATAGTAGTTAATAAAACGTATACAATATTCCTAAAGGTACATTTATATTTACAACAACAAAATTTAAGTACAGCTATATTTTAACATGTCAAACGTTTGCCTTTAATTATATTAGTTAAAACACACATTAGTGTTTTAAGTTGTACAAGGTTGTGATTTGGTGTACATTTGTGTCTTAAACGTTGTAAAGTTGCCGTCGGACACAAACAGCTGACACCACCTTTAAAAGATGCTGCCTAATGACAACGGATTCACTTTGAACTTATACAGACCCGATCTGCACAAGACCTAAGAGTAGATTTTTGGCATTTAAACATCCCCATGTCGACACAGGGGCGCCCAATTTGTTAACTCACTGGGAGCGCTTTATCCCTCCGCGAGACAATATAGCGCTTCTCCGTGTAGAAAATTGAATGGAGATACGTAGATATTTATTTTATCCATATCTTAACTTGGCATCGATTAAAGGCAGAACTTATCGAATAAAATAACATGGCTGTGTAATAGTATACGTAGGTTTGGCTTTAATAGTGATTGTAAAAGTCTAATTAGGTCTTGTTTTATAGTTATTTGTCTGCGGATTCTGTCTAACAGTGACTATGTATAATCATTCTGATATGGAATAAACGTGATTTGTGTGAAATGTTATACAAGAATGTCGTACAGTTATCTGTCCAAACAATATGAAAGGCTTAAAATAATGTTCGGTAATGTGATAAAGATATATACTATCGATACATCTCAGGCAACGGTTAACGATGATTGTATTACAAGAAGAAGTGGTATAAGAGAGGTGAACTATTAGAAAATAGTATAGTGAAGCTATGGGGTTTAAATGAAAATAAAACGTTTAATAGTTTAAGAACATATTGTGGCCTACAAAGGCTTTGCAATTCTGTCATGTCTTATTTTAATGTGGTTATTTGTAAATAGTAACAAAAAATAGTATCCTATCAATGCCGTAGCACTCTAATTTTGCTACTTTTGTCATGGGAAAAAAGCTCACATTAGTTGTGTTTTAAACTAGAATTTCTAAAACTAGAATGATTTTAAAGCTTGGCAAATGAAAAAAACATTAGAAACACGTTGAAACATTGAAAATTCAACGATTTTTTTTTTAAGTGAACAACGGCTAAATAAATAAAATAGAAAAGCCTGGCATTTGGAATAAAAAAATGTGTACAAAAGAATGAATTTCGACTTCTTGAAAAGAAAATAGACAAACATTTTAAGCATCTTCTAGGATGTCCTTTGTGTTAATACTAGTTAGCTACTAAACCTGTCCGAGTGGGATTGAGACGTCTTATTGGGGCAGCTTTATGTCAATTAGTGAGGAAGATGGAATCATCATTCATACACTTTCTAACAGGTTGAGTTATTTCTATGGAGAATCAGATACCAGTTGCAATTGCCCGCCTGGTGCCACTTCAAAGGTACTGGATGCAGTCGTACTTCACAGAAGGCTACCAACAGTGCAAGTAGAGACCTCTTGAAAGGCTTATCTCTCCTTTTGACGTGGGGCAAGTGCCTGTTATTTATGACTATACACGACTTAACTGCTGCTTACAAGTGATTTTATAGGCTCATAACCTTTCTTTACAAGGCCCATGAACCGAGGCAGTAAATGTCCTGTTCAACGCCTGTAAAGCTTGTTGCTGTCCTTTTGCCCATTATCTAAAGTGCCTTCCGAAGCTCTTCCGAGTTAGCAAAAATCCTCGTTCCAAATGGAGTTCCGTATTTAATAATGAGTACTTGTTATAAAGTACAAATGCAAATTTTAATGTTACGATTATTGTTTCTTCCGGTGGTGTTTTTAAAACTTGTTTTCTTACTTGTTGAGTTTAAATTAAAAAGCACCTATTGCACTTGCCTTGAAAATCTTTTTTTAGTAAGTGAAGTGCGACCTTTTGCGCAAACTTACTTCTTTAGGCCAAAATATTAGATATGTTGTGTGACGCATCCTAACGAGTCGACTAAAACTGGCTTATTCTTATCTTTTATCGAACTTTTATATTCATAATCAAGGTAAAAGGGTACCTTTTTGTCATGAAAAGCCTATCTTAATTTTTAATATGTATGGCACACGAATATTTTTATTCAGGGTATTGAAAAATGTTAACTACGTCAATATAAGTAGGGAAAGTGTAGGGAAAGTAATTAACAATAATTTCAGTATCAATATCCAGCAAATCATAAAACTGTATTTTCTGTAATGTTCTGTTTAATTATCAATGGCATAAAACGCAGGCCTATTGTTAACACTTGTAGCTATATCTACAAGTGGAAAAGGTTGCTGTTTAATGTTTCAATAATATTCTGAAAATAAACCTGTTGTTTTGTCTTCCAATTATAAATTGAGCAATAAATATAAATCATTATCATTGAAGTACTAAGGCTTGAAGGAGTTATGTAAAACATACTTTAAAATGTATTACGTCATTTAAAGGGCATATTTCTTTCACGAATCATTTTTAACATGAAAAAGATATTAACAGATTTAAATGACAATGACTTTTATCCATGTTAGGAAAAACACTTCTGTTTGACCGAAAATTAACAATATGAAAAAGACACGTTCAAGGAAAAATATGTGAGATGTGATCAGCTTTGCGCCCAGCAGAAACCACCAACAGGCATCGAGATGACATGATCGGGCAAGAAATTCCAGTGGACAATTTGCTGTTAATGTTTTTAAATGTTAAAAAGCAATTTACAAGTTGAGGATCCGTGAGTTGAAGAACTTAACTGGAAAAAAACTTAAACTGAGAAGAAGCAAGCAAAAGACGTTTAAAAATAAGGACTTCCGGATGTACAACTTGACTTGATAGACAACAAACCGCCATTTTATTTATGTCTATGTTGCGGTTCGGGTTTTATGACTCCGGAGCCCTTTACGGCTCTGCACGTGGCCAATCAAGCGTGATTGTCGCCAATTATCCGACACTAAAGCATACACTAATTTACCCATCTCGTGAAATTTACCCTGCACTGGGGTTCTCAAGAGCATATCCTGCTGCTTTCACGAGGAAAATGTCTGCAAGTAGCAATTCGTTTCCCTGTGTCTTAGAGTGTCTGGTTTGAAGTTGATTCGTGTTTGTTTACTTGGTTAACGTCACATCAGTTATATTTTAGTCGCACATAGACTGTGCATTCTTGAAGAATATAAAGTGCTGCCTTACTAGCTATAGCATTCGTAAACGCTTGGCATGATGCAGTATCGATCACACTGACCACACGTTTCTAGCTGTCGTGGTACTGTCCTGGTAAGCTAAGAGTAAGCCAAGACGTTAAGTCGAACGGGTTTGTTTGTTTTGATTGTTGTTGTTTTTGTATGTTTTTGTGTTTGTTTGTTTAATTGCTTTTTCGAAATTTGAAGTAGAATGGTGCTCCTCGCAGAATTTTTCAACGCAAAATAGTTATTTGGCAGTTTTAACTTAACACGTTTTATTTCTAAATACATTAAGATCATTTAAAGGAGAACATTTTCCCGATATTAACAAATATAATCTATGGCTTTAATTAAATCGCATTTTCATTAAATTTTAAGAAAGTTATGTTTTACGAAGCAAATGCAAACGATGCAAGATGTTGCAGCTATGTGCAGGCTGTTGTTTATTACGGTGTGTTCATTGATTTACTTTTATTTTTGTTAAAATTTGAAGCCAAATGTGTTTGGCTGTTTGAATTGAGTATCGAGAATAAACATAATTAATATATCTGTTTAAATGATTAATAAAATATTAATCTGTGTGATCGTTTTGTTGTTTTCTATTCCTTGTAGTGTAGCGCAAGATGGCGCTCTCGAACGGTCACCCAGCCATAACCGTTGCTATACCGAGCAAATTTGGAAGACGCTAAAAAACCGTCCCTAAGAAGTTAACCCAGCAGCGAGGCAGGTTTGGAGTGCTCATACTTCTACTACTGCGTCTGTTACAGTAGTTCTGTTCCTAAATATTCGTATAGATTCCAACAAAAAGAAATCTGTTGTATTATCCATTTCAATTTCTTATTTTAAGTTAATATCAGCTGTGCTGTTGTTGTTGATGATGATGATGGTGAGGAGGAGGGGGTTGTTGTTGTTATTGTTCCTGGTGGTGGTGGTTGTCGTGGTTTTGGCGATTATTTACAGCATTAAGAACCCAACATAATATTTGTATGTCATACATTTTTTTATATTTGTCCATTTATATTGTCCGTTTTCACAGTATATAATAAGTATATGCATGTATGTAAATTATATTAATAGACATTAGACCGTCATGTGATAAGTACAAAAGATTCAAACAATTTCGACTCAACTTAATGGAGAATCTGGTATTAGCACAATATGACCATGAATGGTAATTCATAAAAGATTAATAATGTTTATTCATACGCAAATTAATGCTGTCTTTTCTTCTTTTCTACTTAAAGCAATAATTCTCCACCTTAACATGGTTGACACTCGTTAATCGCGGTTTTGGTAATAACACAATATGTGCATGTCCTGTTGAGACAGACGACAATATAACGACACACTTTCACACGTGTCTCTGTAAAGCTTCTGTAGCTTATCCCTGTAATAAGGCGCTTGCAATCGCTCAGGATTATGTCCTCCTAAACGAAAGGGAGGGATTAGACTAAACCCTTGCCTAATGTTCCAAGAAACAGATGTTGTAGTCGTCTTAAACCCGCTTCAGATCTGTTCAACATGACGCGGTACAATATAAACGACTGGTTGTTATCGTGTACGAACCGACTGAGGACGAATTCCGCTTAAACCACGTGTTACAAGTACATTGTAGCACTATGTCGCTGCTGTTGCTTTTTAGATTTTCCGGGAATTGGCCACAGTTACGTTTTGGGATTGTCCATTAAATAGAAATTATTATATATTTTTAACATTATATAATACAAGTACAATATTACAACTATATCATAATACAAAGACAGAGTGGAAACGACAGTTTAACTGACGAAACACCATTGTCAAATTATTAAGCTTACTTGTCCCTTATCTGGTTTTGTAATATTTGAAGTTTTCAATAACATATCAAATGTGCTTAAATTAAGTTAACAAGGTTCCTCATACAAACACATAATTTCACACCAGTTTGCAGAAAAAAACATATTTACTATTAGCTAAAGGTATTCAAGTATATTCACTTCTGTCACAATTGTTTTTTTAGTGTTTCTTGCGTACAAGGTAGATTACAACATGCCAAGCATTTAAAGTCTTAATAAGTTTTGCGAAAGCAATCAATGACAGGTAGCAAGGTGGCAAAAAATTCAAAACCATAAAAATGGCATAAAGTACTCCCATTTAATAAAGAATGCAATCACCAATGCCATAGTTGAAATAGATGTCTCAAAACTGACGAAGTATAAATAATACATCGTCGGACACACACGACCGATCGATTCCCTTACTCTCCATTCATCGCCCATAGGATATTTAGTTCACTTTTCGCCCTTTGCTATTAATGATATTTCATTGGTCGCTTCATAATCCGATGAAGATTTTAGTCCAATGATAAAGCTCGTTTTGGCGAAGTCATTGTTATACTTCTAGTCTCCGCGCTGAAGAGTACAGATTTTGTAAGCAGTTTAATAATTGGCCAATTCTTGTTTTATTCAGTTCGATAAGACGACAGAAAATTTACCAATAACCCCACGGTGGACGAAAGTAATAAAACGGAATAGTCGAGCGTGGGTATCCGTTGTTGAAATAATATTGTATAACCACAATATTACTTTCATGTGTCATGCTTAGTAAGATTCTACAGCATGTTGCATAAGTTAACGTTTCTTATGGGAGCACAGTTAATAGCGTGTGTGGACTTTATTAATTGTTTCCTAGCTGTACATGTCAGTGTTAATGTAATTCTTCATGTGCTTACAATAGTTCATGTATGTTAATATATTTAGTTAAATTATCTTAAGCTATCATAGCACATACCGACACTGGATGCAGAGTTACATATTCACGCCAGTACATTAACATTTTGTTCAAGATAATTTTATTTACTGAATGCGGAGGATGTCTTTTTCTACAGGCCGACTTATACGTGCGACAGTGTCTGACTGAAGCAGAAATAGTGCTGTCTTTACTGTGTATTGCATGCCGTGTACACCTGGCATGATATCACACCCAGTCAAGTTATCCTGACACTGGGCCAACCAGTCGTGGAACTATCCATATATTTACTTGAGAGTTAGAAAGGGGCCTCCCGTACCTGGAGCTGACGCTCTACTGATTGTGCTACCAGGTCCGGCTTTAACTGATTAAATACCGACATAGACATATGTATGCTTTTTTGTCATATATCTCACATCAATATAACACAAATCTCCTTTCTTAAACAGTGCCTCTCTAAAATACTATGTCCCGAGGGTATACACCTCATGTGAGTGGTCAATCAACATGTCACTCAAATCTGACCAACCAATCATCTTCGAATTCATAAGTTACTGCTACGGCTTTATAATTTTTGTTAAGAACTTTTAAAGAAAAAAAATACATTTAAATATACGAAAATATTCACTACAATTAAGTCGCTATGTATAGCAATTATATTTTTAAATGGTTCTCGAATAAAAATAAATTCACCAACAAGAGTTATTGAGCATATGCAATTTTAAAAATGTACGTGTTTGTGTGTTAATTTAAGGTTGTAAGATTTGTTAAGTTATGTGTGAGTTATGTTAAAGTTGGCGTAATTTATTAAGTTGTGTGTGTTATTTTAAAGTTCGATGATTTGTAAAGATGTTCACTAAATATTAAAGGTAAGCGGTACTCAGTTGTGTAAACGCATTTGTAAGATGCATTTATTATCAGCAAATATTGCTTTCATTCATTTTCGGCAAGACAAAAACGCGGATTGATCTAGGGGACGCAATACAAAACGAAATTCATTTCCAATTGTACGAGTTGTCTTTCTTGGTCCGGTGATTTTTTTTAATTTATTTTTCTTTCTGTATTGTGTTTATTGTGTTTATGATAGTAATACTACGCACTACAGTGATAAGATAAATTCTTTTCTCAATATAGTTTATTTCTGTATCCCAAGTACAAAACAGTCCATATAACCTGTCTTAACAAATAAATATCTACATAACATTAAGTTGAACAATATCATCATCTAATTATTGCACAAATAAAACTTCTCCCCTTAATTAACACAGCATATTCGCTAATAATGGTTGTTATTTACGTGCATAAAATGGACAACATTCAAGAAAAAGTGTGCACATTAATAAAATTAACTAAATAATTAACTTATAAAAGTGACTCAAATATCATAAAACGTAATTTACTACAAAATGTTCATTTGTAATAACCCATTAAAAAAAAAATAAGTTTTTTTATTTTATATTTAAGAATAATGGTAATAACATAACATGTAAAAATGGGTATTTTTAACATCAGCATCCATATATATATGTCCAATTTTTGCAAATATTAACAATAACAGCCTGTTTGATTTGCGTACTTGTACCTTTAAAACTTTGGAATAACAATGGTTTTAAAGTGTTTTTGATTGAATCATCATTGGTTCTGGTTTAAAGATAACACACCCATACAGCAACATCCAACCAAGAGTCTCAATAGGATTGCTATAGCAATATTTCGCAGAACTCTCAAGTCAGTTTCAGTAGGGTGGCTACTCACGAAGTAAATATATTACAAATTTGTCTAAATTATCGGCGGTCAATAATGATAATAATGTCTGGTCATTGCATAACCACTTAACAAGTTTCTGTGGAATTTGTTTCGCCCAAAAACAACAAGAAAACTTTTTGCCAGGTCACTAGACCGCGCCTATAAGATGAGCCCCACACTTTGAACATGAAATATTGAGGAAAAATCCCCATCTTATAAGTGAGAAAATATGGGACTTTTTAGCTTTTGAGATGCACATACATTCATACCATATGGAATTAAATGGGTAATTCAATGAAAACAGACATAAATGCACACAGGGGAGATAACTAAAACATTTCATTCAATTTTAAACAGGAAATGCAGGTTTAAAACAGAAGTAAAGGAAGTACTAAACATACTAACCCTATCTGGCAGTCTGATCATATAACTGGTACAATCAACAATAATAAGAGACTGATATATGTAACAAAGGGTATAACACTGCAGAATTTTAACTATTAAATGCTTTTAAAACAAACACATACAATTTTGTCATTGGAACAATTGCATTTCAGCACTGTTTACATCAACAACATAACTCAAATCAATACATAAAGCAATAAGTGTAACAAAATAAAAATAATAATGTTTACAACTGCTAAGTTCACCAGATCAGAAAATACATAAACTGCATTCAGCTAGCCATATAAACATAAAATAATAATTCTTAAATAATAAAAAGGCTCTCTCTAATACCAGCTTTCACCAATGGCATTAGTTAGTTTTACCGTTAATTGTTTACAAATATATTGTAGTGTACCCATGATGGTCATGGTGGCGACATCCAGATAAGTCTAGTGGAGGAAGATCGCCAGACAAATGTCTTGGTAGAACCACCGGTGCACCACAGTTCAGCTGGGAGACCTTCTTACATTTACGCCCTTTGCCTCAACCAGGACACTAACCTATGCAATCAGAAACCTATGCGGTGAGAAAATGAGGAGCCTGAGGTGTGACTCTACACTTCAACCATGTCAATAGTTCATACTTGATAAGATAAAATAATTCAGTAATTTTTGTAACTTTTTTAAATAGTTAACGAAATATTAGGGCGTTTTTTTACAAAGACAATATGATTTTTTTGGTTTGAAAAAAAGGACAAATCATTGATGTGTTGAAATGGGTTAAAGGATCCTGAGGATATTGTGATTTAATAAACAATCGCTTACATTAACACAGATGTAAATGATATCTGATTGTGTTAATTTAATTACACATTCCTACTTTCTAGCTTTAAATCATCACATTGAGAGATGACTTGAAATAAATAAAAGCTATGTAAAGTTCAATAATTTTGTTAGTAACAGTTAGTTTATTGAGACAGTACGAAGAGACAATTAACAAAAAAACAAACATCTAACATTTTCATTTGGTTACAAGAATATAAATAAACATTAAATAACACTCTTTGGTTAAAAAAAAAAGGCTTTGATGTAATATCAATAACTAGATGAATGTTCCTTAGAACACATGAGTCACCTGCATTCTAGTAAATGTCATAATATTAGTTATTTTGTTTGTCTTTGAAAACTAAGGGAGATAATTAAAGAATTAGTCAGAGTTAGAGTTATGGTTATTGTGCACCGCACTTCCTACACCTCATGAAGTATCCATGTTTCATGTTTGGAGTAAGTCCATTGCATAACATTGAAGTTACTCTCTGGATAATATTTGTTTTTTAATCATTTATGTGGGACAATAAAAGAATTAGTTGTGTTAAAGAGTTATGGTTCTTGTCTTGAAAACCTTACAAGGTATCCATTTTCCAAGTTAAGAGCAAATTCATAGAGTAGTGTTGAAATTATGTTCCAGATATTCATTTTGTTAAATCAGCTAGGAGGATAATAAAAAATAGATGAGCTTGGGTTATAATTGTTGTGCACTTTACATCAACAGCTTATAATGTATCTATGCTCCATTTGGAAGTAATTTAGCTGATGTTATGCTCTAGAAAAAAAGTATAGTGACAAAAACAACAACAAAGAAAATGATCCCTATATGCCTGCAGGTAACATAACACAATCACTACTACATTTGACACAACTTCAGTCATTGTTCTGACATTTTAAAAAAGCAGAATATGGGCTTTAAAAAAATCTAGGATTTTTTCTGCATTTTAAAAGCAGAACAAAAAAACAACAAAGTCTGTCAAAAGTGGTAAAAAGGATTTGGTTTTTTCACATGACCCATGTTACAATCCTCTTTGGTTTTCATCAGTGTAAAGATAAACAGGTACAAGTTGTGTGTTTTTTTCATGTTTTTGGAGTTTTTTTAACCAATGGCAATTGAATCTTGTTCCACTGTATTCTGTGCATTTATCTTGGACAAAGGACCATTGTTTAATTTCTTAAAAAATATTTATGCCCAGAACAATCTTTAGCTTCAGTTATAAAAAGAAGTTGCTTCTATTTTATTACTATTCTACCAAGGCAGACAGGGACAGACAATCTAATATATTGGTACTCTTTCTTCTTCACAGTTTTCCGAAGCATATGCCATATGATGAGTGGCCTTAATGCTATCAGTATGCAGATAGAAATGCCATTTAAAAGTTTATCTGTCTAAAAATCTACACATGCAGTACTATAAAACAAGAAAAAAAAAATTTGTGGCCATTTTTATCTTTAGGTTTGACTTCAGGTTTGCTCAAAATTGGTCCCACTATTCGTTGATTTGGCCTTTCTTCCTGGTAAGAAGGTGGATTTACCTAAAATAAAGATAAGAAAACCTCTCTGAAAGAACAATGATCAGAAAAAATGCCAGGTACAATTTAAAAACATTGCAAATAACAGTTACTTTTATGAAACTCAAAACATGAAATAAACAAGTGGTAAAAATAAAAAAAAACACATTAAAATCCAGTTTTCTTTTTTAAAGAGCGATCATACAATTCATAAATGATAGGTGTAATTCATGTGCTCATAATTTCTCACCTCATCTTGGTTTAGGCCACCTTTATGCCAAATATGAGGTGAATTAACAGCTAGGTTATTCCTTAGACAAGCATAATATACGAGGGGGGATCATTTCAGAATAGAACATGCTAGAGTTATAATTGTTCTTTTTCAGACCCAATTCCAATTAAATTCTTCAAAACAAACAACATTAAAATGGGTGATAATTTTAACTAGAGTTTAAAAAAGACAACACACTGCACTTTTTTCGGTGCTAAACACTTGATAGGTCATACAGCGCCGATCCTGCCCCTTTTAAAATGGGTTAAGCATCTGATAGTTATAGTTGAACAAGTATTCTAAGTTTGAAGTGACTTTGATGGTATTTTAGAAACAGACCTGAACAAAAAGCTACAGTAAATGCAAACATCGACAAGGATGCCAATAAAATGGTAATGAGAATACCTTTTTCTTCTTCAAAAAAATGAAAATAAAACAGCACAGGCAAGTGTAATGGTTCTGTATCTGGCTGACAGGGAGAGAGTGGGTAAGCAGTCTGGTTAGCTCAGTCAGTAGAGCAATCACACTGGTGGTATAGAATCCTGGGTTCAAATCCAGGACTGGCTGCACATTTATCTCCCTATGTTCGTTGCTACACTTTGCACTTTGTCTCACCACAGCATACTTATATTCTAAATGTGGTAAAAACTTAAGCGAAAATTAACACAAAAAAACTATACAATGAGCGCTTATACAAAAATGCCTTGTAAATATAAACATTGATACTTACTTTGAGGCTGAGTGATGCGTGAAGTTAGCCAAACAAATGGTTCCACTAAAGACTGTCTGTTGGTTACATTCGCCTCCCATAAACGAACTGAAAGTTCAGTTTATCATATGATTACCCTTGTTTTCCATTCAATACACCCATTACATATTGTGTAATATTACACTAGTGTAACACAGCTTCTTGACTTAAAACATCATTGACATCATCAAGCCTGATGACTGTTTTAATTATTATAGGTTCAGAAGGGTGAGAGAGTGTCAGCATCTGGTTGAGGGATGGGATTTGCCGGCATTTTTGCTAATACTGTGCAGCGATATTTCTATCATTATAGCTCAGGGGCACTTATGAGGTGCCCAAGGACTGAACCTGTCCGGTCCATTATACTGCCACCGACGAGTCAGGCGTAATGCTGTCCCCTTAGCCCCGAGCATTAGGAGGGAAGCCACTACTACCAACTTTAAAGTCTTTGGTTTGACCCGGCCGGGGTTTGAACCCACGACCTCCCGATTCGCAAGCCGACACTCTACCACCTGAGCTATTGTGGTCGGTGCATTTGGTTGAACTTATGTGGTAGTGCATCTTTCATTTAAGCAGAGGGTCCCACATTTCAGTCCTTGACAGTTTGCACATTTTCTCCTCATATTACTAAGGATATTATAGAGTCTAACAAAAACACCTGCAGTTATATGGTAGAAGGGCTTAAAGAGTGCTTCTGGATTGCCTGTAGAGCAGAGTGCACGTTTCTTACATTTCATCTGTTCTAATGATTATATACATGAATGTGGCTCTCTATCACAGCCCTATTCTACCCCTATAGTTATTTGACACAAAACCTAGACATGTAAATACAGAGGAAATGTTAAGTTTTTTGTGTGTAAATATGAAGTACCCGTTATTACTTCCTAGTAAGTGATAACAATATTAGGTTTCACTTTTGTTAAAAATTATATTTTAGCAGTTATGATATTTTCCTTTAACAAAAAACAAAAAATATCAAAACAAAACAAAAACTGACTCTCATGTCATACAATAAAAAATAATTATTTCTTCCTTTCATTTGTAGATCTCAGGGCTCCCGCTGCCATGCGCCAAATGCACCATTGGCGCAAAAAACAAAAAAAGTGGCTCATTTTTTTCAAAATTGGTACATCCTTATGGCGCACAATTTTTTCGGCATTATTTTTTGTGAATCGCTAAGCGGCCAAGACTGGTAACCATTTCTACGAGTACTGTGATTCGCTAGCAAGGAGAAGCTCGATAGCCAGTCAAGCTTGCGCAGCAGCCTTCACCTTGAGGGCATTGATGTGTTGACATGTTGTGTACATAACTGTCGAATAAACATCGCCTCAGGGAAGGATTAGTGTAATTTGCGAGACGATAATAAAGCAGCCAGCCGAATGTTTGTTGCGATCATTAATTGGACAGTACCGGATTGTCAATTAACATATAAAATATATACAAATGTTTATGTAAATAAAACGTAAAAAAGAAAGTTCACATTGTTTCCTTTTCATTCTCAATTCAATAACAATACAAAAAGTATATTAAAATAAGAAGAATTGCATGTTAACAAACATACATATACATACTACAAAAATAACTTAAATTTGGCTTATAGAAATGGCTCATGAAATAAAAAAGTGGCTCATAATTTTCAAATTTGGCTAAATGGTTGGCTCTGACCAAAAAAAAAAAACCAGGGGGAGCCCTGAATCTCAAGATAAACATCATATAATACTTTTTTATTATTGTTACACACATCACATCCACGCAGCTATGGTCATTATATAGCTGTAATTGGTTGAGGCAGAACTCAAACACAGGTCTTAGTAAACACACAATCCAGCAGGTCAGACGCAAAACTGTTTGGGTTGTTTTGTTCTATGTTACATTGCACATTACAGTTAAATTTTTATGGTCATACGGAGGACTTCTAGCTTTTTTGTTTCTTTGTTGTTTTGAGGTATATCCCAGTGAACAAATATGATCATTATAGTGACATCCAGCTGTTTTGGTGAAGGACGACCCTAGACAAATGTCTGGGTGGAACCGCCAGTGCACTGCAGGTAAACTCGAGACTTGTCCAATATGAAAGTTCTCACCCCGACTGGAACTTGAAGCCACACACCTAAAGAGTTACAAGTTAGTGGCTCTAACCTTTCTGCAGCAGGTGCCCCTTTGAGTGGCCAATTTCCCCACCAGAAGTGATGTCCCTGACCAGGACTCAAAGCAAAACTGTGAGGATCTGAGGAGGTAAAATACTTTCAACATTGTGGCCATCATCTCCTCCATTAATCAGTTTATTGATGGTTTCCCTACCTTTCTCCCTGGCAGCCCACGACTGTGCCGTGTTAAAGTCCACTTGTCTAACCTCTTGTTGTTCACACTTGTTGTTCCCAATGGCAATAATGTGCACCTGGCGGTGTTAGAATGTTAATTACTTCTTATTGTTATTAACATTAAATGGTTTAATATAACTAGTGGAACATACAACAAAACATTGATTAAATTTGCAGATTACCTTTACCTTAACTCCTTTTTTCTACTGGTTTCAGTCAAATAATTAAAAACATCTCGATATGATAGGATTTGGTTACAAATCATGCAATGAAGCATGGTGATTAAGAGAGAAGCTGTTACCTCTTGAGATCATCTGCCTGGAAAATGAAGGTAGCAAAGACTTGTGGGTTCATGTCCCATATTGGCAACACATTTTTCATTGTGTTAAAATGTAGATTCACTTTTGATCTGACCAAGACCTCTGTTTTAACTTTCTTTTTGCAAGCATCTCTTGTTATCACTACATATTGTCCATGCAAAAAACAATGATTTATTAAAGGTTTACTGATAAATGTCTGTGTTACTCAGATTTAAGACATTAAGGTATGTTAAATGAATATTAATGTTCTTATAGTGTTTGTTTTTACAATGACCGCATACCTACCTCTTTCTTATCTCGGTTCTTATCAATGTCTTTTTTCAGACGATCCAATTTTTGAAATGAGTCCCAGTTAGAAACATCATAAACCAACACAAATCCCTGAAAAAAAGATGTTGACAAATGAGAATCGATTTTTTTCTATCAAACTTGTAATAAAGACAACTCAGAGCTGATTGGTCGGGGGGTTGGTGGTTAAAAATTATTTCTGGCTTCCGACCAACAGTATTTCAGTTACTTGAAAGCAGTATCCACTTGAAGTCAATATATTGCTGCCTTCACTGTGGATAGTATGTTCATGTTGTGAACACCTGGCATGAAACCTACCACACACAGTCACATTATACTGACACTGAGCCAACCAGTCGTTGAACTATCTTTATATTTTGCATAAGCAATAGCAATGGAGCTATACCAGTAACATTTTTAATAACTTCAGCATGTCACAGCCAGGGATCAAACCAAGGGCCTCCCATACCTGGAGTCGCTGCTATACAAATTGTGCTACCTGGTCTGGTCTGTTCCAATAATATCTAAGATGTGTGAGTAGTGGTTGCTTAATACAGTAACACCCCTTAAATGACAACATACCAATACATCTGACACATAGACACCCTCAAAATGCAAATCAAAAATGATTTTTTAAATCCTAAATGAAAGTACTTTTATTAGCACTATTTTGTGAGCAGATATTTTAAATTAATAAAAAAAAAACAGCAGTTTAAGGCTGTAATTATGGCAGCAAAATAATACACAATACAAAAAGTCAGAGGATTTTTTAAAGTGGAGAGAACAAATTGTAATGGCAAAAAAAAGGCTAAAATGTGCATTATACTTGTTGATGATTATTATTGTTATAAGAACTATAATGGAGGATAATAAATTCCCTAAGATTCTATTTTGCCATAGTAACTGTCATCACAGCATACAGGTCTTGACATTCTAAACAGAATACAAGAAATATTGTAGACAAAAGAAATGGTATTCAATAATTACATAGGGCCCTAACTCTGGTAAATTAATTTCAAAATTAACATGAAAAGGACATCTGCAACTGGCATTGGTACTTATAAGACAGATAATGTTTAATGCAAAATAAAGGTGACGAAAGAGAGGCAAAATATATTTAACAAAGGCCCCTGATTCAGTTAAGCAAGCATGAAAAAATGCCCTCAATATGCTCAAGTAGGTATGGTACTGATAATAGTTGTGAATTTAAAAGAAATCTTAGAAAGGGAGTAGTCAGACATTTTTTTTTAAGTATTACAAAAGACCATTATATATTTAACATCAAGTCGGTCATGATTTGCCAATGATATGTGGCATAGGTTTGGTACAAGCTTGTCCCATAAAAAAATCCAACCAAAGGTTGCCGAAAAAAAGCATCTACTTGACAGGCAGACATGCCAATTTATGTGACTTCAAAATAGTTCCCATACATACTATGTATCTGGAGGGGTATGATTACTGCAACTGTTTAGTCAGTTTAACTAGACTTTTTAACAGATATGGCACAGATTACTTACATCTGGAAAGGTGAGGAAATGTTTGGGCAGGTCAGTTTTAGAACCATCCTGAAAAAAGGAATACACAACATGACACAACATGTCAAAACATATCATCAGAACAAAGATAACAAATGGCACTTGTAATGTAGCCAAAGCATAAGCTCTATATGGGAAATCCAACGTTTCAAGATTTTTTTAATTAAACCTGTTTAATAAACATACTATGTGTGGCTTGATTAAAATATTTCAAGCTCTACTTATTGAAGAAAAAACTTGGAGCTGTTGTCATGACCCGCTTATCAGGGAAGGTCTTAGTTAAAACTTTTTGATAGGGTCCATTACTCAAAAACTGTCCAAGATATACATTTCAAACTTGGAATACTTGGACACTATCAAAAGCAGAAAACATTACAAAAAGGCAATCAACCCGATAAATCATTCTGACAGAGTAATGCCCCCTTTGCAATTTGGAATTTTTATTGAAAATTAGACTGGGCTGTCTTCTGATTATAGTTGAAGCAGTTGTCATAGAAGTAGAAGTCACTGTAGAAGTAGAAGTAGTAGTAGTAACAGCAGCAGCAGCAGCAGCAGCAGCAGCAGCAGCAACAGCAGTAGTAGCAGTAGAAGTAGTAGTAATAGTAGCAAAAGTAGAAGTAGTAGTAGTAGTAGTAGTAGAAGTAGTAGTAGTAGTAGTAGAAATTTTAACAATTAATTATAATTAAGAAATGTTTAAGAATATATTTGTGACTTACTAAACCACCAGTGTCAAAGATTCTCACTTTCTCTTTGGTGCCACGGTCAGTTTCTATCATGGCTGTATAGATATCCTCTATAGTTGAATGCATGGGCTGAAAACAAATATTCGAGATAAAATGGCTACAAAATGTACTAGCGATTTTTTTTCCTTTCCCTTACTCTAACTTGTATCAATCATCATGTATTTATTTTCAATTACTGGTACACATTAAATAGAAGACTAATAAATTGCTTTAAAAGGTATATTTTTAAACAATACAAATATGTATAAATAAATGCCATGAAATGCAACAATCTTTCAGTCAATACACATAACCATATTAGTATACAATAAATAAATAGCAACATACTCAATCACATAATAACACATAACTAACCAGTCATGTAACAATATATTTATGAGCGGAAGGTTAGCAAGAATTAAATGCCTGCATTTTATGCTGCAGCATCTATTGAGGGACTAAACCTTGCACTTTCTACAGCTGTGGCATCTATCAACTATCTCACTAAACACAACAGTTTTTTGTAGCATTCACAGTCAAAAGCACAGAACACAGAAGACTGCCACACTGATCAGTACGTATACGTATATACACACACTAGAACAAAATTTCTTTATGGACCATCATTGTGACAGGCAGACATTTTTTCAGCTGGCCTGCAGTGCAAATGTGGTCCTACAGAGATATTTGTCTGAAGTATTCCTCCACCAATAATAGCTGAAGCATGTAAATGTCACTATAAATATAATTGTTAATTAAAAGTTAATTGTGTACCTGAGGTGTACCAGGAAAAAAGAAATAAAAAAAACAACAGTGAAGGTTCTACAGCTGGTAAATAGAGCTCATATCAGGTGAAAGAGACTTATTACAAATAGTTTTAGACTCTCTTCTTCTTCTATCAATATACGTGGCCCTCTCTGGGTGTGAGCCATGAATAATACAGAAAATAATCTTATAAGAGATTTGTAATGAAATTTTTAAATTAGTAAAGATGTACTAAAACTTTGTGTTAAGATTTTGTCATTCATGTTTAGATGACTTACCGTTCCTATGACATGACTCCCATACATTAGCTGTTCTATGATGGCTGTTTTACCAACACCAGCATGGCCACAAACTAGAATCTTGCTGATCTTCCCCATCTTGTCAGGTCAGACAACTGCACAACTGAAAATATCTGTGTATTTACTATTATTGACATTAAACTATTTATATAATTTACGAAAGTAAATTTGTTCATGAAAAAAGTAATCATTAAAAAAGTATGCTGGCCATTTGAACATCTTGAATGAATATTTGGAGGGAGACTCTTAATTTTAAAATTCAAAATTATTTGAAAATGCAGTTGTTTTAGACATTTTCAGATATCTCCCTACTTGGAAACAGATAACTTCCTTCATTGTTTATATGAAAATAACAAATCTCTCACTTTGCAAGGGAAAATATCCCACACTGGCCTCATAGAAAGTCTTCATGTATGCACTTATCACATTTGTTTTATATAATTTTATATACTGATACTTATTTATTTTACTTTTTATCAGATATGCATATCAATCAAAATGAAAAATGTGAAAAGGAAACCAAATAAGGATGCTGAATGCAACTGGAAAGTGTGTCCACCTGGACCATTAGAAACCAACAAAATGTGACAGTTCTTATGTTTAGTGCTTACGATCTTGTGTTTTATATACGGTGCTATTTTTCAGTTAAATGTTTATTTTGTATGTGTTCTCATTGTTCAGTGTTTAGTATGTTTCTTGTGTTTTGTACTTTTAAATTTGCATTTATTTTTTATGACACGTACCTTGTCTATTTAAAAAAAAAAACAATTATAACTATTAAGTATGTACTAGTCATGGATTTTGTTCTTCAATAATGCATACTTCACTCTGCTCTAAAAATGTGTAAGTGATCAACAGAGATGTTTGCTGATTGTGTGCACCAATGTGCAGTTGCTTTAAATAAATCCACTGATCATAGATAAAAATATAAAATACATAATAATGAGATCTACGTGTAGGTTTAACAAATGGCGATTGACTTTAAAATATGAATGGAGATTTGTCCAACCCTGCAAAGCTACGAACGGAGAATTGTCTGACCCTGCAAAGCTACGAACGGAGAATTGTCTGGTGTGTGAAAAACAACAAACGGAAAAATGTTTGGTCGGAGAATTGTCCGTGATTCTGGATATTATTATGATTTCATCAAGTTTACTTTGTTAAAGTTAACTTTTAAGTTGGCAACTAGATTTGTATACGAATTTTTTATGTTTTTTTTCAATAAATACATTTTAAACATATATTTATTTAATTATTACATACTTTGCATATATAATGGTATATAACATTACTTTGTATGACTGTG
Organism: Sinonovacula constricta; assembly: GCA_007844125.1. Classification (NCBI taxonomy): domain Eukaryota; kingdom Metazoa; phylum Mollusca; class Bivalvia; order Cardiida; family Solecurtidae; genus Sinonovacula; species Sinonovacula constricta. The sequence goes on from CM017565.1 coordinate 20,220,116, forward strand.
TGCCTGTGCAGTGTTTAGTAGTACCGTCCGAATATATGGCAGGTTCAAGAAAATATTTTCAAAGTATTATAAACCTAAATCGATAAATATTCCCGTCTCAAGGTAGCATTTCAAGCAATGTATAAAATTGCAATGAATTGAAAAACGAGTCTAGAGTTAGTAAAATGCCCATTATTTGCTGGGGAAAAAGGAAATATTGAAAACCTTTCTCTCTCGCATTTGGTTTAAGACGGATTTGCCTCCCCTGTAATTTAATATTTGTCGGGTCCAAGAGTGCAGAAATACGGACATGTTATTTCTCAGCAATGATTATTTTAGCAACACAATCTCAGTATGAAATTCGAATTTAAAATACAGCAAAAGTTGGTATATTTTTTAACTTCTGTTAGTTTATATTATTATAATAATGTTGGCTGACAAACAAGGCAAACCAAGCTGAAAAAAAAAGTTTACACAGCTTGGAAACTACAGCCTCTTGCTCAGAAGTCGGGTGCTCTTTCACCTGAGCTAGATGGGAAGACAGCTCTCAATAGATCATTTCCAATGTACATGACTTATTTTACTTGCTTTTTTCATTTACTGTAAAGCTTTAGAAGAAATTCTAGGGTGAGAATTGTACAAGGCGCAATAATTGTATATAATCGAAATTATCTGACTATATAACATCCACCAATTTTGGCATCCCTTTCTTTAGTCCATCAATAAAAATAATAAGGACACAAGCAATAATCCATGCAAGAACGAAAAATTTCCATTGAAAAACAAAGGAGTTGTCTTCACAAGAATTTGCAAAGAAAAACATCAAAGGGCAATAACTCCAAAACATAACAATTTGGGTTATCTCACCTTCAGGCAAAACTTCATATAAATACCAAACTTACATGCAAATATGAAGAAATTCTGTTGAGTAATTTTATCATCATAGAAACTGCAAACAGATCAATGGACTACGCTTAATATGACCCTTCAGGCTTGTAAAAGTTTACTAGGCAGCCAAGACTTAAACTGAGAACCTCTTGCTTATCAAAAGGCTTCATCACTATAGCGACCCCATCACATCTTAAGTGCAAACTGACCTTCCTTTCCAGCTCATGGTATCACATCTGTCAAGAATTTATAAGGAGACCAGACTGGAATACACCTCTCTCAACATGGTTTGTTTGTTGTTGTGTTGTTGTTGTTTGTTGTGGGGCGTAATTATACCTTTAATAATATTATCATAATTGAGGAATCAGGTGACAAACGAGATCAAGGCTGTTTTGCATGCCTGGAGGGAAAGACCTGTAATTTTTCATTAAGTAAAACCCTTCGAGTGTTTTTATACCCACTGGTTAAATAACCGAAATGTTTGTTAATGTGATGTTTCCTTCTTTAATGCCGAAATTTCAATTGAAAGCTATATAGTTTACAACTACAGCTGTTTTAATGGTTATGTGATGAATAAAATCATTAAAAAGTGCTCCTTATATACTGAAAATATTAGCCTATATGTATCATTTCATCCTAGTCTTTTATTATGTTCAGTATTTAATTACCACTCATGGCATATCCTCCATGTACACTATGACTTTCAAATATTTATATAACAAAACAAGGCATATTTTTTGTTGAATAGTCTTTGAAAAGGGAGAACAGTAAAGAACAACAAACACAATCTCACTTTATAAATAATTTATGGCTATTGTGTCATATTCATTGTTACACAATATAGCACAATAGGTAAAATGACATAATGCAAAAAAGAATTTTCAGCTTCTCAGAAATACACAGCCACAGACCTAACATTGTGATAACAAAACACAAGGTACATAAACAACAGCTCAGCAAAATACATATCAGGGTAGACTGTAATTTCTAAAACCAACACCATTTTGTCTTCACAGTATTAATACTAAAATGAATGCAAGATAAAATCTAGATTTTGATTGGTTTTCATTTAAACATCAAACCAATCAAAAGATTTTAGTCGATTTTAGATGTATTTTTGTCTCTTCTATCTTCTTTTCTAATAACATTCTTTTTCTTTTTATTCTTTTTTTTTCTTTTTTGTTTCATGGCATCGACACAATTATTGTCATATTGCTGACGTCCAGCTAATTATTGGTGGAGGAAGACCCCAGACGTACGTCTGGATAGAACCACCATTGCACAGCTGGTTCGCTGGAAAACCTCCCCAAATGAAAAGTTCTTGCCCCGACTGGGACTCGAACCCACACGGTGAGGGGCCAAGGAGTGTCAAGTCAGGGACTCTAACAGCTCGAGCACAGGCGCCACACACATTTTGTTTCACGAAGAACCTGCTTCTAGGAAATATACATCTACAAAAGGGTGTCACAATTGTTTTATATTCATACTGTGAAATGGATTGGCACAAATGCTGATTTCTTTGTTTCTTTCTATCTATCAAACCATGAAATATATTTGGCTAAGCATCAATGCACATTTAACATTTCATTAGTGTTTTCAATCATTCATTTGTTCACAGTTACTTTATGACATAAACAATTTACAATTAATTAATGAATAAAAAACAACAACAATATTTATCATGAACATAGTGTTTTTCAATATAATGGCTTAAACAATAAATTGAAAAGTGAGAATTTAATTTTCATTTAGATGAAAAAAAGATTAAATATGAACAATTAAAAAAAAAAATTAATACATTTTTCAACTGATACAAGTAAAGAAAAAGTCTTGTAAAATTATGGATGGGCGTCTGTTGATATATAAGGGGAATTTACATTTTTATTTGCACATAGTTAAACAGATTACATTAAATAAATGGATAAATGAATAGTTATTTTACATTGAAGAAAAAAAAATGTAAATTTAATTAAAGTAAATTAAAGCACTTGTGTATGAGATTACCTCAAGGTCTACACATTGGCATACACCATTGAGAACAACATCAAATATTTCAATTTTGAAAAAAATTCAAATAATGAATTAACCGCTGGGGCTTTAACATTTATTCCTAATTCCTAAGGCTTGCAAAGTGCTCTGGAAAAAAGTTGATTTAAATGGGGGTTTTTTATATATTTTCACAATCACAAAGAAGTGATTTATTGAATTAAATTACAATAAATCATTCCATAGCAAAGATTACAAAATTGCATTGTTTACCTTTTCTAGACATATGATTGGTCAGATTTTAATTAAAAACACACACATTTGTCCAATAAATTGCTTTGGAAAAATTAAGCTTATGGTTAGAGTTGGATAACTTAAGATGTTTAGAAATTGCTGTATGTAGAAGTTTACTCAAGAAATATACTAAATGCTTGATGATACAAATATTGAATGGAATGGAAAATATTGAGTAATTATATGCAAATATAAAATTATAAGCAAACACACAAGACATTGTATGAACATTTAAGCCTTAGTAATGGTATTTGAACACTATCATGCTACATTTGTGAAAAAAAACAATACTAATTTTTAGCAATATGATGTCCATTTCTTGCATGGGTAAATTTCATCCATGGGTAAACATATCTATTGATAATGGCTTTGCAGCAAAGAGGTACTGATCAAACAGCTCAAGGATTAGCTCATCTGGATATATGCCATTTGCCTAAGTCTGATCAGTTAGTGTTAAGCTGAATAAGATTTAAAATTATTCTAATTATGTTAAGTTAGCTGTAGTAGGCATAGATTTTAAGACCACTTCACTATTAAGACCACCTTATTAATAAAACCACCCAGAAACTGATATAGGATAAAGAGACAACAATCAAAATTGGTTTTAAAATTAACCCACTGATAAGACCATTTCACTTCCGTAGAGAATACTATTAGTTTTAAACCATCTGAATAAAGAAATGTAAGAGGAAGACTTGGCCTTGCTTCAACTTCTCACAACCATTAGTCAACAGTATAATATTGTTATTCATCAGTTTCTGTTAGACCACTGCCCAGAGTGCCAGATCGGAAAGTGTTTTTTTCTCTGATAAATCCAGTCAAGACCCTATTTTGCTGATACTATGTAGAATCTGTATTGAACTGATTTTCATGTGTACCTACAACACAGGGGGCATGGCTGAAAATTGGGATATTGGGATATATTGCATCAAATCAAACCTACTTAAACCACCCCAACCCCGGCCCCACATTTCTTATCTAGAGCTTGAATTCATAGTCAGAGCATAAAGACAGACCAGCTATGCGAGTAACCATAGCAACATATTTACCACTTACCACTGCACAAAGCATGATCTCCAACCTCTCATCCAAAACATGGAAATTATTTTCATCTTTTTAAAAGCATATTTTCTATTAGCAAGCACATTTAGGGTTGCATGAGTATCAGCCTACATATTGCATGACACACCTGAGACCTGTTATATCTAAGCAGCCAGACATTGAATATTTAAAGTGTAGCATCTGTCTCAGAATGAATAACATTTTTATGTTTAATTCTGACATTTAATAATATTACATGAAGCATTTGCCCTGAAAAGGTTAAAATTTTATTTTTTGCACATAGACATTAAAGATGAAATATACTGCATTTACCGTACCTAAATGTGGAATTTCATCAATATTATTTAGCCATTATATAGATAACATACAGCATTTGCCTAAAATGGATAGATTCATTGATATCATTAAGAAATTTAATAGAAAGTTGAAAGCATTTTTCCTAACTTTCCTTATACCATATTGCATAAAATACCTTACAATTTAATACTTGCTTGAAAAGAATCAACTTTTATAAAATGCGGAAAGCCATGGTATATGTTACAGTGGAGCATTTACACAGTAGGCTCACATAAGTATCATCACTTTTAGACACAATATTCAGCATTTGTCCTAAAAAAAAATGATTCAATACAAATGAACAATTGCATTGCCAAATCTAGGTAACATGATATACAAACATTAATGCCAGTAATTACAGTAGGTTATACAACAACAAATGATGGAAAAATTCTGACAGAGCTCCTAATGAAGTGAAGTACTGTACCAAACAAATCTCCCAAACCTTATATAGCTAGTACTCATTAGATTCACCTCAATGTGAGGAATTTAATGAATACACACAATCAAAAGGGTTTCTTTGTTGTTGTTAAAACATTGCAGTGACCAATTATTGTTATAACAGTGAAATCCAGCTATTTTAGTAGAGCAGGACCCGAGGCAATTGTCTAGATAGAACCACTGGCGCACTCCATGTCAGCTGAAAAACCTCCCCATATGAAACCTCTTGCCCCAACAAGGACTTGAACCCATGCGATTAAGGACAGTGGAGTTGCAGGTCTGTAACTCTAACAGCTTGGCCCTTGAAAAGGTTTGTTTAGATTAGAAAAGGTTGCTGCTTCAGTTACTTCCCTTACCAGATGCTTAGTATTCAACACTGACATGAGCAACAATCTGATGAAGATGAACACAATGCTCTACATCTAAACATTTAATTAGGGTTCCACAGAAAAAGGGGTTGTTTTTTATAAGCTATAGCTATTGTGATATTTTTCAGGATTAAAATACACGAGTATATATAAATATTTTTAATGTCACATAACCTACTCATACTTCACAAGCTTATTTGAATTTTTTTTTTTTTTTTTTCTTAAAATTTCTAACCAAAGTTGACCTGATCTTACATTAAATCATATGGAATAAAATTTCTCTGAGCCTGTCATAGAGGTAAATGTTGTGAACTGACAGTGTAAGAAATTGCCAGTGTACTTTATTATCAAATGGTTTAAATTGTTATTACTGGTTGGAACATACAATGTTTGAATATTAATTGTAAATACAGAACAAGTGCTTCAAGGTATAAAGCATGTAAGAATTCAATCAAAGTAACAAATAACAAATAGCTTGTGAATAAAAATGTTAAAACAATGCCATAAGCTTTAACACAACTTTTGAAGTAGAAAAAAAAAAAACATCATTTGTATTCCTAAGAAATAAATCCATTTTACTGCACAATTCTAAACAAGTTTCATGATGCAGTTGACATACTAAATGATGCTTTTCATCATATTTGTTATATAGACCTACTCTGCATGCAAAAACATGGGGTGAGTGTTGATTGCCCTAGGAATAGAACACAGCACAGTAAAATACTTAATGATATGTTAAACTTTATTTTACAACACTAAGTACTTGCAACAAAATATAAAGGATAACACAAGACTTAAAAACATATTACCTCCTAAATAAACAAAAGTAGAGCCACATAAATAGAAGGAAAACCAAAACAGTCAAATAAAAATATAACGCAGGGTAACATAGTTCATATGTTTGTAAATTTACTACCTACTTATAACATCACACTTGTAGCAAGGAATGTAAAACATAATGTCATAAAGCCCTTTATTCAGTATTTCTTTCAGCACATTATGCCAATTTTCGTCAGTGTTTAAATAATAAATTTATATTAAGCTCTAAATAAACAAAGTATTTAATTAACAAATAATTATAATATTTAATTACTTGTACAACGTTAGAACATTCAGAAACAAAGAGAGTACCTCATATGATTCAAAGCAGTGTTCATTTTAGACATGAGAAATATTCAGCCAATAACAACAATTCAAGTTATAAAATATTTTGCATGCTGATTCATTTTACGTTATAATGTTAATATGCACAAGATAAGAAAAAAATGAGCATTGTAGTATGTGGCAGGGTTAATTTCATAACTAAATGTATGCAGGCTATGGCTAATAAAATTGTTTGCACAATGATGTTTGGTATATTAACAGGCATGATTTGTCATTTTAATTTAATAAATTGGTTTTTAATTTGTATTTTTGCACACACAGGCTCAATTTAACACATGCATACATATCTATTACATTTGGGACAATTATCAATAAATTTCATCAATTATTTAGCTCCAATTTATTTTTATTTAGAAGGCTAATAAAGGGAAGTTAATCTACTTTATGTATTAATATATAATTGTATGTTATAGTTCTTAAAACTGTTTTGGTAATCATTAAAATGAGTGCATTGTGATATCCCTTACAAGCCCAAGTTACACATTATTTCAAGATTCCAAGTTATCATAAACAAATGAATTATGACAAATATTCCTGTTTATTAGACAACCTTTAATTAAGTGAACAAGGGCTATAATAATAGACATCTTATCGCATTTTAAAACAAGAAACAAAAAATATCTAGTTTCATTGAAATTAAAATCTTATTGAAAGAAATTGTATTTTTGTTTTAGGCAGAATGTCCTGACACACATCATGTATTCCTGTTTGGTTTACACTAGATGTTCTTTCAGCTGATCAAACTTGTACTGGCTCCAGTCATGTTTCTCCTGGAAACAAATTTGACAGGCCCAACTTTTAATCCAGAATCTATCACCTGTTATCCTAATCAAAGCCACAAATTTTCTTTAATACCACATACTTCTTTATACAGCTCATTTTGCATGAGGTCACATTTATCTTTCTGATCATCTATACATACCACCTCATTACATAATTAGGTAACATTCAATTTTAACTACTAAATTGTGTGTACCACCTCATTATTTTATGAGGTCGTATTCAGTAATCTACTTAATTACACAAACCATCCCATTCAGTAATGAGGTCAATTATACAGGTCACGTCACATCACATGCAGTTAACACTAATTATTCTAGATACTATTGCCATAATTCAGATGGAAATGAATTCACTTCTCCAATCTCTGTAACAGGGTTTCCATTCATACTGTAACTTAGTCTTAGACGCATTCGAATTGGTTGCTGAAAAAAAAAAAAATATAAAATACATGTTTATACAAAAAAATTGTAATCATCTGAGCATATTTAAATTGATTCATTGTTTCAAGATAATAAAAAAAAATCATTGAAATGTGACAGCTCATTCGGTTCTTTAAAATACAAGGAAGTTTTAACTCTTTAAGTGCCATGGTCTCCAATCGGCTAATGGGTACCAAGGTTACACATATTATAAGAATTGCTTAACAACAGTTATTTACAACAATAAGAATAATTTCCTGATGCGGGAAATTCAAAAAGAACAAAAGTAATGAAATCAGGTTTAGAAGCTGAATAATGCAGGATCCTATATATTGCATGAACTTATTTATGAGCTTATTAATATCATAAATATATAAGTAAGCAGTTAATTGTGCTCTTTTTATTTTTGAAAATAAAGAATAATTTACCCTATGCAAAATAAAAAGTTGTGGATTAATAATTGTTCCCTTGCTTTTTGATAGTTCTTTGCTGAACAAAAGCAAACATACCTTTTGTGGATTGTTAATTTTGACTACTTGATCTACAGTTCCCCCATTCAAGGGAGGTAACAAAGTGCCGGACGGGGACTGCAGTTGCAGCTGGAATGACTGAAATACACAACATTATACATTATGATGCAAGTTAAATATTTATTTATTTTTAATAGCAATAAAATGTCAACAAACTAAAATAACAAGGGTATAAATCATTCTATAAAAGAAACTGTATGGAAAAAAATTAAGAAAACAAGAACTTGTATTATGATGAAAAATGATTATGATAATGATGTGATGTAATAGTGTCATAGTAATTAAATTGTTGTTGCTGTTGTTTCAAGATATAAACTTATCTATAGTTGATAAATTAAACAAATGTAAAAGGATGATTATTCTAAGCCAATTTAAAACAGTGAAGTTGAATAATATTGATAGATCACAAACAAATACGTGGTGAATAAACAGCTAAAATGACAAATGGCGGTTTCTTCTGGGAGTAAACCATCAGAGAAATGTTTTTTATTGTGATATTATGGTATAAATCATGGAGATAATGACTATAATGATTATGAGTCTATTACTTACAGTGACATTTATAATAAAACATCTACATACCTTAGGAACTGCAGCTTGGAAAATAAAGTCTGTCATGGGGGTTGGGGAAGTGTTGAAAGCCTTCACATTGATCAGACTTGTGGTGGGAGAGTTATTGTCCCTCTCACACCTGAACTCTATCATCAACCCATTTTTGTTAAATGCAATAAGCGGGGCAAGTCCTGTAATTATATAGAAAGTAAAATAACAGTGGCTGCTAAGCACACATGAAACAAGCTCAAGCAAAGTTGGAAACTGTCCAATCTTGAAATAAACTTGAAAAATCTGCTCCTTAGTTTTCATATTTGAGAAAATAATAAAACACTTTAATTACATCTATTAGTCTATGAACTTTTATCATCAACATTGTTGAAGCAGTAATGCAGACTGTCCCAAGTAAACCACTTGGAGTTGTTTTTGTTGTTGTTTCTTGTGTTACATCGCACCGACACAATTATGGTCATAATGGTGATGTCCAGCTAGTTATTGGTGGTAGAAGACCCCAGACTTACGTCTGGAAAAAATCACCACCACACCGCAGGTTAGCTGGAAAACCTCCGACCAGGACTTGAACCCATGCGGTGAGGGACTGAGAAGTTACAAATCAGTGACTCTAACTGCTCAGCCACAGACACCCTCCCACTAATGAGTATCAAAAATAAATGCTGGACTAAAATGAGTACAGATTGATGCATAGAATCAGCCAGAGGTCAAGTAAAAAACTTGTGTGCAAACAGTTTGTTTAAGAAAATGACATAATAAGGTGCACTGTCATCAAAACATAAATCTGAGAATTTAAACTGCATTAATACACTCATTATAACATAGATGTTATAAAAGGTGGCAAGTACGTCAGTAATAGACTTTATAAGGTAAAAAAAACAGGAGTAAACTGACCGCCTGAATTGCCATTCATGAGATTGGGTGTCGGGGACATGTCTCCAAACCCGTCTATCAAGTTGTTCTGGACTGGTGTAGTGGTGTCTGAAATACCCAGGGAGTGCACAGTCAGTTTTTTTTATTAAATGTGAAGGGAAAAATCACTGAAACTCCAAATTCAGCCTTCAAAAGTAAAAAAAAGGAATTTGCCAGTTATGTCTTAAAACTGTGAACTAAAAAATGAGGCAAATTGCATCTAACAGTTACAAACAGATAATGGTAAGAAAAATAGAAAGAAAACTCTAATGTTCTTAGCACATATTGATCAGGTTTGAACATTAGTGTACATCCAAATCAGTGAACTCCCTATGGGTGGCTTCACACTGTGATGACAGTGGGATGTGGCCTTCCCTGGCTTCACACTGTGATCACAGTGGGATGTGGCCTTATCTGGCTTCACACTGTGGTCACAGTAGGATGTGGCCTTACCTGGCCTCACACTGTGATCACAGTGGGATGTAGCCTCATCTGGCCTCACACTGTGATCACAGTGGGATGTGGCCTTACCTGGCTTCACACTGTAATCACTGTGGGATGTGGCCTTATCTGGCTTCACACTGTGATCACAGTGGGATGTGGCCTTACCTGGCTTCACACTGTGATCACAGTGAGATGTGGCCTTACCTGGCTTCACACTGTGATCACTGTGGGATGTGGCCTTACCTGGCTTCACACTGTGATCACTGTGGGATGAGGCCTTATCCGGCTTCACATTGTGATCACAGTGGGATGTGGCCTTACCTGGCATCACACTGTGATCACAGTGAGATGTGGCCTTACCTGGCTTCACACTGTGATCACTGTGGGATGAAGCCTTATCCGGCTTCACATTGTGATCACAGTGGGATGTGGCCTTATCTGGCTTTACACTGTGATGAATGTGGGATGTGGCCTTATCTGGCTTCACATTGTGATCACAGTGGGATGTGCTCTAACTGGCTTCATACTGTGATCACTGTGGAATGTGGCCTTATCTGGCTTCACACTGTGATCACTGTGGGATGTGGCCTTCCTTATCTGGCTTTACACTGTGATCAATGTGGGATGTGACCTTATCTGGCTTCACACTGTGATCACAGTGGGATGTGTCCTTATCTGGCTTCACACTGTGATCACAGTAGGATGTGGCCTTATCTGGCTTCACACTGTGATCACTGTGGGATGTGGCCTTATCTGGCTTTACACTGTGATCAACGTGGGATGTGGCCTTACCTGGCTTCACACTGTGATCACTGTGGGATGTGGCCTTATCTGGCTTCACATTGTGATCACTGTGGGATGTGGCCTTATCTGGCTTCACACTGTGATGACAGTGGGATGTTGCCTTATCTGGCTTCTGACTACACTGATACATACATTATATTTGGTGCGTTGACAACTACACATATTTGGTGTACTGACAACTACACATATTTAGTGTACTGACAACTACACATACTTTGTTGACTGACATCTTCACATAATTAATGTACTGACAACCACACATACTTTGTTGACTGACAACTTCACATAATTGGTGTACTGACAACTACACATACTTTGTTGACTGACAACTTCACATAATTGGTGTACTGACAACTACACATACTTTGTTGACTGACATCTTCACATAGTTGGTGTACTGACAACTACACATACTTTGTTGACTGACATCTTCACATAGTTGGTGTACTGACAACTACACATACTTTGTTGACTGACATCTTCACATAGTTGGTGTACTGACAACTACACATACTTTGTTGACTGACAACTTCACATAACTGGTGCACTGCCAAATACACATACTTGGTGCATTGACAAGTACACATGCTCTGTATACTGACAACTACACATACATTGTGTTCTGACAGCTACATATACTTGGTGTCCTGACAACTACACATACTATGTATACTGACAACTACAGATACTTGGTGCACTGAAAACTACAAATACTTGGTGCATTGACAACTACACATACTTTGTGTTCTGACAACTACACATAGTTGTGTTCTGACAACTACACATACTACATGCACTGACAACTACATATACTTGGTGTCCTGACAACTACACATACTTTGTGTTCTGACAACTACACATACTTGGTGTACTTGTGATTGTGGCCACATCATCCAAGAGTCCAAGAAGGTCCACCGGGTCTGATCTAACTGGCTGGACTGCAGGCTGACCGGGACTTGAGCCCACGTCTCCCAGCAAGTCTAGAATGTTCTGGCTCTGTAAATAAGGATGGGTAGGTGTATCTGGTTGTAATAAATCATCAGTCTTAAATAATGCCATACAAATATTTTAATTGCATGGCAATGACCACATGAACATAGCAATAGCAATTTGTTTTTTTTTTAATTCTCGCTCTGGCCAGGACTTAAACCATGTTGAGAGATGCTGAGGAGTTACATATCAGTTACTCTAACCACCCTGCCATGAGCATGCCACAATAGCAATATAAACTATAAAAGGAGAATTAATTTTAAACATTGTGTTCTAAATGTAAAGCAGTTGATAAGAATTCCACAAAACAGCTGAATAAAAGTTAAAGTAAAGTAAATAAAACTTGCTAAACTCTCTACTGGATTTCATTTGCATGTTTGGTAATTACACAAGGAGTAAGCCTACATTGTGATGCTTCATATCAAATTGCAATGTCGGATTCCATTTTACTACATTCATCGACCGTGGGTTTATCAAACTAAATAGAACAGGAATTGGGCAGTCCGATAACTCGGTTACTTCCCTTGAATTCAAAGGGAGGCTACTCCCCTGGGGACTAAGTGAAAAAAAAAGATGGCGGACAAGGACAAAGAAATCATCGAAGCTTGTGTAATCAACTAAGAATTGGACCATTTCAAGCTAACAGATTTGAAGAAGTACCTGGCGAATCGTCGTTTGACTAGATTCCTGAAGGGAATATCAGCTAATCGAGCGAATTATCGGCGCTCACAAGCTAGATATTACTGACAATTATGAATTGAAAAGGAGACACCAACTCGAGAAGAATTAGTAACACTCCACCCTCCCTTAACTGGTAACAGGTCGCCCTTGATCGGTAACAGTTCGCCCTTGATCGGTAACATGTCGCCGTCGGATATTAGTGTATACGTCAAGCAAAAATGTATGCTTGTTAACTTATCTATAATTATTTCGACACCTTTCACATTAAATTGTATTTGTTTCCATCGGCTTCATATGCATTATGAGTACTTCGGATATAAGTGTACCATTTCCACGCGTTAAATGAAGGGGGAAAATGACGTCAAGTGAAGTTTATACTTGATTTAATTTGTCATATAGTGTATCATATATAATATTTTATAAGATATGCATACAAATACAATTAGTTGGTTGCCGTCTTAGTCGACTTCTTCATACTGTATTGTGATAAAGCTAGCGTACGTTGCAAAATTGAATCACTGACTAGTCTATTAATTGCAAGCACTTATATACGTCTATGACGGCAAGCATCAGTTAAGATCATGGTGACTAATTATCAATCAAAATTAGTGCTGACGCTATCATCACAATATTGACTAGGCAAAAATCAATTACCAATCACACACTGACCAATTTATTAATTTTAAATTTTATATACGCCTATGTCGGTAAACATTAATCAAGATCACACTGACTAATTATCAATCAAGATTAGTGCGAATGGTAACATCTCCATAATGTCTGTAGTTCACGCTTTTATGTGCAATTATAAGATAACTGCATACTCAAGTCATCTTGAGTATGACAACCTTATTAAAGTATTTGCAACAAAATATGTATGCAACTAAGTAACATTAAAATCCTTGCAACAGCGGAATTTTATTTAAATATACAATTTGAAATAAATAAACCACGTACACAGTATAATTATTATTTTTTAGGTCGCAACATTGCATTTAAATCATGGAACAGTGACAGTTCGTATATTGTACTGGGAGGATCAGATTTTTTTTCTTTGGTTAAAACAATTTAAAAATATGAAAAATAAAAATATAATAATTTACGATGCTAATAATACGATGTTTATAATAATAAAGAAGGAGACAAAAGAAGCATAAATTTAATGTGAATGGTGTCAAAATAATAAAAAAAATAATAAGTTTACATTCTTTTTACTTAATTTCTTAAAGATTTTTAAGGGCGAAGGGTGGCGTATACACTTATATCAGAAGAGCTCATAATGTATATTAAGACGAAGAAAACAAATACAATGTGAATGGTTATAAATAAATTAACCAATTTACTTTTTTTCTCGATGTATACACTTATATCCGAAGGCGACATGTAGCAAGGGCGAACTGTTACCTATCTCGGGCGAGCCGTTACCAATCAAGGGCGAACTATTACCAGTTAAGGGAGGGCGAAGTGTTATAATACCATCAAAATGCGTCGCAGCCGCTTGTTTTGAGGAAATCGATGCAATGAAACAGTTCTGTTTTCGACCACCTTCCCGCTATAAACAACACCTTTACATATTCAGCAATATTTCGGCGATTTCCATTTTGGTTTTGTTTCTTTCTTTAATCAACTTTCCATATCACTTGATGTGTGTGTGTTATACACGCTGATAAAATTTCTACTTATACCCCGGAAGTTTTAATGCGCATGCGCATTCAGAGAGTACTCAAGGGAAGATAACTTAGTTATCGGACTGCCCAATTGGCCAATCATAATAATGCTCATAAAATCCATACTCTTCAGTGTGGAGACTAGAAATATAACAATGACATCGCCATTTGACAAATCTGTCAAATCAATGAAAGAACGAGCTTTATCAATGGGCTGAAATCTTATGAAGTGACCAATGAGATATCATTATCAGAAACCACGAAAAGTGAACTAAATATCCCATGGGCAATGAATGGAGAGTAACGGTATGGATCGGACGTGGGTGTCCGACGATGATTAGATTGTACAGACTTAGTATATCACAACATTTCCCACAGGTTTATTGCTATATAATAAATACCTGTTATAGGTGATATTACCATACAAGTCATATTACCCCCCCCCCCCCCCCCCCCCCCCCCAAAAAAAAAAAAAATATATAGGAAATGTGTTAACCAAACAAAAGATGTGCCAGCTGTTGCCAACCTTAAATCTTCATCTTGATACAGGAAAAAGAAATAAGTGCGCATATAAATAAACAGATAAATTTTATTCTGCAGTCTGATTTTAAATATGCAATTTATTTATAAACATGAGACTGTGTGGTGCTAATGAAGTTTACTTCTATACTCAACACATCAACAATTCATGGTTAGAATGTGCAAACAATCATGCAAGATTCTAGTCTTTTACAAGAAACTGAGAAAAATTAGGAATATGTTTTGTACTTGAAAATTATACCAATGCATTATTAGAATTTAAAATAATAAAAAAGATTCTTATCTTCCTCACAATATAATGTAGAACAAACTTTAGAAAGCATTCCCCTATACCCGAGTACCTATTACCCTAATCCAAGACTGGAATATAAATGACCGGAGCAGAAATAAATCCATACACGTACCTGAGTTTGACCCGTGGGACTTTTGCTGTTCTCCATGTTATTGTTCTCGACGGTATTTGAGGTATCAACGAGACCCTGGTTTGACTCATTCTCCTCACCCAACTCTGTGACTGGGTTGGTCACAACAATCAAAGGCATCTGCTCCAGCAAACCTGACCTGGTATACCAAAACACTGGTTTAAAGATATAGTTCCAAAATGTATTCCAATTTTGTAGCTTAATTAAAGCTTAACATTTATTAAAGTGAAATTTAAATACAATTTTGAAGTAATAATTAAATTAGTAAGGTATTTGATGAATTATCTGATGACCCCATTCATAGAGGTTGTTTGCAAAATAATCATACAGACATTTCTATGTAGCATGTTTCTTTTACACACCACCACATTCTAGTTTTGCTATTTTAATCTAAGGGAGTATGTGAGGGACAAATCCATAATATTCACATGCACCTCATGATGTACAGGTTTATAGTAAGATAGAGGTACAGTCAACATCACATGTCAAATATGTCTGCAATTTGAATGTCACTTCTACCCTTATTGTTACAATAATTATTTGTTTATTGGCTTTATCGTCCCACCAACAGTATTTCAGTTATCTGGAGACGGTGTTCATTTAAAGTAGATATAATGCTGCCTCCACTGTGTATAGCATGCCGTGAACACCTGTCATGATACCACACCCAGTGACATTATCCTGACTCCTGCCAACCAGTCATGGCACTACCTTTATATTTGCTAGAGAGTTAGCAAGAGAGCTCTAAATATTTGATTAAACTCCTTAGCCAATTACAAATGGTATCCCATACAAGTATCACATGCTCGTTTGTGTAATGTAGTAAAACGGTTGACTATCTGTATAAGGTCACAGTAAGCATACTGCCAAAACAACACTAGTGCAAAGACAAATCCAAGGAAAGCAAAAGATGACACAGGCGATTGGCTTTTTACTTAACATTTTAATCTTATCAATGAGCAGTGCAATAAAAAAAATGTATCCTAGCATCACCTTGGACATTAGATATATAAAGATATTTTGAAATCTACATGTCATTTACCTGTGTCAGTTTGTAAACACATGATTAGAAGCAACAGAACTAGGTGTTATTCATGTTAAAGGCAAAACATGTACAATTTGCATTTGAGATAGTGTGATGATAGGTTGTACAATTACATCAGTTTAATGCTGATTGAGATTTCTCTCAGCCTCGTGTGATATACTAACCCAGCATTCTCTATATACGTTCAATTGTTATTAATTCATAACATGCTGTGCACAAATTGATTAAGAATAGACAAACAGCACAGTATTTTTTACCAATCTGATCAGGACCTGCACACTTCTATATGCTAGCCACGTCTTAACAAACGAGGCAGATAATTGTAAACAAATAAATTATATCTTATTTCAGAGTTGCCAAGTTGAAAAAAGGATCTCACCTCATGTGATCATATTTTCTGAACAGTGTGGTGTATTCTACAGCCCTCTGTTGAAGTTCTGTCTGGGTGCTGCTGCTATAACGGGACAGCGTGTCCAGGATGGAGCTGCAAATGGCAGATAAATCAATAACACTTCTCAAAACAATTATTATTTAGTCTGCAACTGTTTTTTTGTTGTTGTTGTCTTTGTCATTGTTGTTGTAGTTTGTTAACAGCTTAACAAGACTCTGTAGTTAAACAGGCAAGCTACATGTTTATTTTTATTCTTGCTTTTGTTTTTCTAAGGATATCCAAGCTTGTTTAATTTTTAAATGTCTGGGGTTGTTTATATATTAGCTTAGATCTGATGCTTACTGCTGAATGTCTTTCCAATGCCTTTTATTTTTAAATAGTTTAAGTAAACAGTGACAGTTTCACCTCAAATTATTATCTGACCGTGAATTGTATGCTTAGGTTCACCTTGCTACTTTTTCTTCTTGATGGTAATAATATAGTTCCAAAATCTGTGAGAAATTATACAGGTGTTGCTTAACTCAAAGCTTAGTATTTAGCACAATGGAAATATGCAGAATTTTTTATTCAATAGAAATTGCCTATTGAAATTTATCGGATTTGTGAGGAAGTAACCTGTAATTTTTACAAGACTTCATGCTGTAAAAGTCCAAATCAATATTTGACATTAAATGTCTTTAAAAGGCATTTTGTATGTAATAAGCGGTCCTGCTATAGCCACACATAACAAATTGATGTGCCGTGTTTGTTATGGGCTGTCGTTATCCTGATCTGGATGTTCAAGCATGCTTGGCCTTATTTTTATCCTGTCTGTCTTCTACACCAAGTAAAATTTTGTGAAATATTTAGCCCTGACTTAGATACTTTTGATACAAAATTTATTGTGAATAAGAAAATGGTATAAATAAGCCATTTAGGATAAAGTAAAAAAAAAAATGTGTATTTCTTTAAGGCTTTTTATTTTATTGATATTGTTACAAGATTGACACTAAAGACCACATTACTGAACTATTTTGATGAAAGTTAAACTGTGTGAAAGAATTATATTAGGATTGTCCTTGTACTATGGACTTTATCAACAGACTGACAGAATTGAGCAACTAATCCCAGTCAATCCTGGCAGTCTATTGATGAAGTCCATAGTACAAGGATGAAAGCTCCAGGTAAAAAAAATGCTTTCTACATTTTGTATTGGATATTAAAAAAGTGCAAATATAAGCATTCTAATAATACACTAGTTGAGCCAAAAGGTGACTAGGAAACATGAAGCAATTACTTACTCTCGAGTGATGGAGAATCTTGTGCTCAGTTTCATGAGTGCCGTAATACAGTACTCCTTGGTCACAATAGAAGAGTTGTTGTTTTCCAACCCTCGCCTCAATACCTCCACCACCTCCTCCTCTGTCACCTGAACGAATACAGTGAGACTTTATGGTAGATGCAAAGAACTACAAGGTATTTAGAATTTTGTTTAAGAACATAAGCCACTTCTTTTTAAGCAAATTTGTGAAGCTGCTTTTTCACTGCATTGCAACGTTTTCAGCAAATTAACAAGAAGTAACTTGATGGCATAATTGTACAAAGTCATTTCTTTACACTGATATATAATCATCGCAGCCCTCAAATCCCCTTCTGACACTTCCCCTTGCACTCTTACAGTCACTTGGCTTGAAATCAAAAGTCTAACTAGAAGCTCTGAGGTTCTACTAACAATAAATTGCAGATACCTTGGACAGTTTATGACCTTATTATTTATATTAGTAATGAAGTACATCAACTCACCATGCCTCCATCATCATCCTCCCCTGGTGGCAGTAGCAACTGTTCTCCATACTCACCAACACACCAAGCGGCCACTTGACACAGTGGCTGCTGGGAGTTGTCATCCTGCATGCACAGGAAAAGCTGACGCACACTGTAACTGTGTAGCTGAGTGGCTCCCGCTATCAACTGGATCAACACCGACACAATGTCATTGTGGACATAGTTACCAGCCTAAGGAATAGAAAGTACATAAACATATATTCTGTAAATACTGTTTATACAGTGTCAACGGTGATTTACCTTCAGTAATACACCAACATCATGCATGAAATTACAACATCATTATCATACTGATAACAGTCAACATTGTAAACAAGAAAGGGACAATAAGAGCAATTTAGTTTTGTTTGCACTGTAAAGCATATGGTTGCACATGAAACAACTATCATAGTTGTTTGTGTTTTGTTTTTAAAATACATCACAGCGACCAATTATGATCATTATAGCGACGTCTATTTGGTGGAGGAAGACCCCAGACAAATGTCTGGGTAGAACCACCTGCACACTGCAGGTCAACTGACCTTCCCACACTAAGTCCTTCGCCCGGAACGAGACTCGAACCTATGCAGTGAGAGGCTCAGCAATAGGATTGACTATTTTAAGATGTGCAAGAGGGGAGAAAGATTCTTAATTGTCATAGGGAAAACCATTTTCTTGGTGAATATAAGTATAAACAAGAGGGCCATGATGGCCCTTAATCGCTCACCTGATGACACAGGCTTTACGTAGGCTCAAATCTGGCATTAAGTAATTAAGAGTATTTTACTTAAGAAATCTTTGGTGAAGATTGGACCATTAGTGTGGCCACTGGGTTGATAACATTTTCTAGAATTTAATCAAGTAACCTACTGAATCCACATGACTCACTTCAAAACATATGTAAGATTTCATACTGGCAAACATGATGGTCAAGTTTGGTGAAGACTGGGCCATCAATGTAGCCTCTTAAGTGTTTTCACAAGCTTTTTCTAAGATTTGACCTAGTGACCTACTTTTTGACCCCACGTGACCCAGTTACGAACTCATCCAAGATTTCATGCAGACAAACATTCTGACCAAGTTTGGTGAAGATTGGGCTATAAATGTGGCCTCTAGTGTGTTCACAAGCTTTTTCTAAGATTTGACCTCGTGTCCTACTTTTTGACCCCAGGTCACCCAATAATGAACTCATCCAAGATTTCATGCAGACAAACATTCTGACCAAGTTTGGTGAAGATTTGGCTATAAATGTGGCCTCTAGTGTGTTCACAAGCTTTTTCTAAGATTTGACCTAGTGACCTACTTTTTGACCCCACATGACCCAGTTACGAACTCATCCAAGATTTCATGTAGACAAACATTCTGACCAAGTTTGGTGAAGATTGGGCTATAAATGTGGCCTCTAGTGTGTTCACAAGCTTTTTCTAAGATTTGACCTAGTGACCTACTTTTTGACCCCACGTAACCCAGTTACGAACTCAATTAAGATTTCATGTAGACAAACATTCTGACCAAGTTTGGTGAAGATTGGGCTATAAATGTGGCCTCTAGTGTGTTCACAAGCTTTTTCTAAGATTTGACCTCGTGACCTACTTTTTGACCCCAGGTCACCCAATAATGAACTCATCCAAGATTTCATGCAGACAAACATTCTGACCAAGTTTGGTGAAGATTTGGCTATAAATGTGGCCTCTAGTGTGTTCACAAGCTTTTTCTAAGATTTGACCTAGTGACCTACTTTTTGACCCCACGTGACCCAGTTACGAACTCATCCAAGATTTCATGTAGACAAACATTCTGACCAAGTTTGGTGAAGATTGGGCTATAAATGTGGCCTCTAGTGTGTTCACAAGCTTTTTCTAAGATTTGACCTAGTGACCTACTTTTTGACCCCACGTAACCCAGTTACGAACTCAATTAAGATTTCATGTAGACAAACATTCTGACCAAGTTTGGTGAAGATTGGGCTATAAATGTGGCCTCTAGTGTGTTCACAAACTTTTTCTAAGATTTGACCTAGTGACCTACTTTTTGACCCTACGTGACCCAGTTACGAACTCATCCAAGATTTCATGCAGACAAACATTCTGACCAAGTTTCATGAAGATTGGATAAAAATTGTGGCCTCTAGTGTGTTCACAAGGTAAATGTTGACGACGAACGACGAACGACGAACGACGGACGCCGGACGAAGCGGTATCACAAAAGCTCCCCTTGAGCACGTTGTGCTCAGGTGAGCTAAAAATTACCAAGTTGATTTTGAAAATTTAACATGAAAGGTTTTATAAAGTAAAACTGATTCCATATGTCCAACCAAAGAAGGTGAAGATCTGTCAACTGGTACTTACTGTGCGTAACACCTTGAGGACCGTATCAACATGCCATCTTTTGTTAGGACTGTATCTGATGGGGAAATAAAATACAAGTGGGCTTACAAACATCATGGTTTCAACATAACAGTCGAAATTATAAACTATGAAAAAAAAAACAAATTCTACAAACTCAGTATAAATGTCACTGTAAAAGGCTGAACCCAGCACTGCTACCAGTTTTGCACTCATTTTGGGTAAAAAATATCTTTAAATAAAAAATTCCCAACAACTTAGTTTATCCCAGAGAAGAGCATGAAATCTAAAAAAAAAAAAAAATAATAAAGTTGTAAATTGTTCGAGAGGGAACTGTAGAATTATTTATTTATTTATTTTTGCAATTTGCCAAAAATTTCAGTTTGAGCGTTTTAAGAAAAAAATATAACAAAAATAATGTTTAATATTAATGTGACTAAATTCTTATCTGTTTATAGTAACTCTTCATGATTTGTCAACAGCTTGCAAAGGTATCTGAAGTAAAGCAAGAGATATGGCAGCTTACAGTGCAAATCTTGATCCACCAGCACAAACTGGCCTATCTGGACTTACACTGCTTGCCTTAGACCAAGACTCGTGATTGTTAAGTCTAAGTACAATCACAAAATCAAAAGCTACTTAACAGCAAAAAAAAGATATCTTAATAAAATTTAATTGTATAAAGTCAAAGCAACCATGACCTTTATTTTATATTTTTATATCATACACTTATATACCAAAATTGAGTCTTTCAAAGTTGCTGATGGGAAATCTACATATTAATGAATGTTTGTTCGCACAAACAGTGGTAATGCTTAATGTCTTTCATCATCATTCTTCAACTTTCGAGGGCCTAAAAATACATCCCATTCATCAGCAAATTAAGCAGTATTTCAACAATACAAAAACTAGGGTTACTCACTTCTCGGCCGCTATGACGATGTTTGAGCAGGTGTCAGACTTAAATTCAGGATCACAGTTCTCCAAGAATAAGAGAAGTTCCTTCATCATTCCTCGAACATTGTTGGTGTTGATCAGAGCAAACGACAGCTCCATCGCACGTCTTTAAACAAAGAGAAATTATTAATACTGTTTCAATCTTTTATCTTTATCAACATACCAAGATAAGCAAGATTTAAGTATTTTTTTTTATTAAATCATGTTCTTTTTAACTATCTTGGTTAAAAAATGCTTTAGTTTATAATTATAATTAATGATATATTTCTTACACAAATTTAGATCTGGTCACCTTAACTGAACCTCTGTGATAACACTCATTAAAACATTACTAAAACGCTTTAAGTGAAAGGAAAAAAGCATTACAAAGACTTCTGACAGTTTAATAAAAATAGACAGTGGGTACAGTTACATTTTTCACTAATGTTTTCCAGCGAAATTACAAGGAACACATGAAAGATTCAAGGTCAATCCTAATCTCCCTCTTCTCATACAATATCTCGTAACCAAATTTGATTATAATAACTCAATTCTAACAAGTAATATTCGAAAGAAAATTATTTTTAATAACAGTCATCTTGACCTTAACTTAACTGATCTCAAAAGCAATACCAAGCTTCCACTTCTTATAAAGAAAGCTAAAAACAAAATCTGGTTAAAGTGTCTCAATTTTAACTAAGAGATATGACAGAAACAAAAGATCTGATTTATATAACTGTGACCTTGACATGATAGGTTCCAAAAGCATCCACTTTTTATTAGGAAATTGTATACCAAATTTTGTAATATCTCCATTCTAACAGGAGATATTCTGTGGAAATGACCTGTTTGAAACCTGCCCGCCTAACCAAGTACTGCATTTTAATAGCCAGTTAAGAATAACAACACCTAGCTTTACCACAACTCTCCCATCCATCTTTTGCCAATCTATGAGCAAAATTCATTTCATTAAAAATCATGCTACACATTATTGTCAAAACAAAAAAAAGATTTCATGAGGAACAAGGAAAGACTCACTTTCTTATTGAGATGTCTGTATCCTTCAGACAATCTACGATGGTTGTCCGATGTCTCTGGACTGCATTATAGTCGGCACTCACCACTCGCAGAAGTGTGTTTAAAGCTACATATCTGCAGATAGAAGGAAACATAATAAAAACTTCGCAGGATAAAGTATATATTTACAAACAATGAGCAGTATGAGTTTAAAGCTCCTTGAATGGAATTCAAAGGAAGCATGGTTTGGTTTGGTAAAATAGCAATATTTATTGCATACATAATGTTGATTGAGCTAAGCTCCATATAAAAGTTGTGGACAAGACAAATATATCCTTATGAAACATGTGCTGCAGATTTGTTGTAGACCTAAGATGAACTATTCCCCAGCCCCTCACTATGTAGAGTCCCGGTTGGAGTGGGAACTTTCATGTTGGGAGGTTTTCCAGCTAACCTGCGGTGCGCCGGTGGTTCTACCCAGACATAAGTCTGGTTTCTTCCTCCACCAATAATAAGCTGGACGTCGCACATATGACTATAATTGTGTTGGTGCAATGCAACAAAAAGCAAAACAAACATTATTCAAAAGGAGATTCAATTATGTGTAGTGTTGTGGCTAGGTTCTGAGAAGTATTTTCACTAAGCCAATGACACCCATACACAAAATAATTACATTATAGACATCACTTGTTTTGTATTTCCTCCCCTCTGTCATAAGGTTCAATGCTTAATACAATCTTATTTTTTAATGTTTTTTTGTTGTTTTTTTCCATTCTTAAAGTATTTTGTGTGTGTTTGTTTGTGTAAAAAAGGCCCTTTTTTAAGTTTGAATGAGTACTTGTTTTATAAAACAATCAAAGTTACAGTATTTAAGGTCCTCAAATATAGATAAAACACAACATTTTTATACAGGAAATTTAAAAAATCTCAGCAGGCGAGCCATCAACATGCTTAAGAAAACTCTAGGAGCAGCCGACAATAAGGATAAGGAAAGGCTTTCTTTCACCAATTATTTCACCAACTTCACATACCTTATATTTTTATCGTTATTCAGAAGAAATCTTCCCAAAATGTTTACAGCTAATACCTGAAACAAAACATTCAAGAATGAGCTTGATAAGGTAAAAAAACAACAACATGCATTTAAGTTCGAAAAGGTAAAATCAATGTTAGTGTTGATATACCTAATTTATATCAATGTTCACAATTAGCTTAATATTCTCAACTGGCTTAACCTGTCAATATTTAACACTTTGTTCAATTAAACAGAATAAACACTCATTTCTTACCCTCAATCCAGACTCCGACTTTATGCCCATGATTGTAAGAACAATTTCATACAAAATGGCATGGCCAACATTTTTACTTGTGTCTGTATTGGTGGCAACCTGCAAGTGAAAATGCTATTTATATCTTTGCATTCTTTAATTGTAAGAATTTAAAACTACCAAAAACAAATAATAAAGGTCAATGCTTGTTAAACAACTGTGCATTGTGAAAACAAGATCAATGTTTTCTTTTTGTCACTAGTAACAGATTTCATAAAACATGTTAATGTTGATGTTTAACTGCAAATTAAATTAAATCAAATTCTTCTGTACTCAATTGTTCACTTTCCTGCAATAATGTTAAATAAGAGCAGACCAAAGACAATGCGCTCAACTTTTCTTAGTGATGAACTGAACAGGGAATATTCCAAGTAAAGAAGGGGCATAAATCTGGCAAAATATTTTAGAGTTACTTGCCTTTTCTGAAAGTGGATTTGTTTTGACAGCGATAAGTTCTTTAAGTTTGAAGTAAATATCTTGGGACTGGTTTTAAAGAAATGAACCTTTGCAACAAGTTAACCCAAGCCGACACCAAAACTGATGCAAAAGGTGATGAGAAGGTAACGACAACAGCTTTCCTTTTACTATGTGAATCTTTAGAAAGTACATATAACAAATGGTTCAGAAGTGACTTATAAGATGTAGTTTTGGATTATATTAGAGATAAATTCCCGACACCCTTATCTACAGTTCTGGTTTATGAATGTGTAGCACTCACCTGGGCTAAAATATCATTCATTGTTTCGCTGGCCTCAGCATCATTCTTCCCCAGAATCCTCAACAGTCTCAGGATCTTAACCTATGAGGACAAAAAAAACAAAGCCTCATTAACACTTATTATTATGGAGCTATGAATACATCATGATGCATACACTTAATTGATGTTGATTTTAGTTTTAAGCTGAACTGGAAGACCTCTTAACACTAGAATTCATACTGAACAAAATTAATTTAAACCACAGAGGCTTATAAAAAAAAAAAAAAAAAAACGTGCATGTACACATAAAAAAATTTTTTTTTTATCTTAACATGATTAATAATCAAAATAGTTTTGTAATAGTCATCTTATTCAGATAACGACACTGAATATTAAATTTGAAAAAATGCACAATCTATAGATAACAACAGGAAATTAATGTTATCTTAAAAATCATAAGATTAAACAAATATATATATATATTGACAATGTAACCTTCAACAAAAATAAATACCTGCAAGAAAGGATCACTGACTCCAGAGACGTCGTGTTCTGGAGAGTAGCCCGCCATGATCAGGTTTTTGAGTATTCTTACCAGCTGTGGAACCACCTGAACATACAAATATGGACTAATATGAAGACAAAAGCACAAACCATGGCCAAGTATCCAGGTAACAGACAAATGTAGAAGGTGGATACAGTGTTTCTTGAATTAGTTTCTCTATTAAGAATTCCTAAAAAAAGCTAATAAACTGGCAAAAACAGGCTTCTTTCAATCTTTCAAGACTTTTTTAAGACAGTTGAACAAATAAAATATGGATCATGTTTATATCTAAGTTTTGTGTTTGCTTTTAAAAAACACTGCAGTAACACCATTATAGTCACTGTTATGGTCATTATAGCATGTCCTGGTATTCTGGTGAGGTAATACCCTGGACAACTTTCTGGGTAGAACCAGTGGCACAATGTCAAGTCAGCTAGCACAGCTCCACACCATTAGTTCTCTAGCCTGGTGTAAGACTATGAGTTACCAAGTCAACGACTAACTGTTGGCTTCAGGAGCTCCCTATGCTGTCAGTCTATGATCCATGCACAGCACAGCAGCAGTGTTCATACCTTTCTGAAGTGTACCAAAGTGTCTGGGCTCTTCTCACACATCTCTGTGATGAGACACACAGCTGTAAGCAGGACACCTGTAAGGAATAACATATACATAAGTGCTTTTAGCATTGTAAATAAAAAAATCAAACATTGGTAATTTTATAACTCAGGTATAAACATTACACCTCAGCTGTATGTGTCTATCATCAGTTATTTATTTTTACCCTTTATAAATGGATCTTCCTACAGGACCCTTCTAAATATTGATGTCTATATTATTTGTTTTATAAGGGTGCTTTTTTCTAAATTTAGCTAATTTCTCTATGTTTGGGGTTATTTTTTATTATTAAAGTTTTTATGCATGTGCAGTTTCAAACCTGATTTATGAAAGACACACAATAATCAATTATAACCTGTTAAGAATAATTTTTAAAATCTGCTGTTTTTTTTCAACATGATAATTCATAGCAAGCATATACAAGCACAAAGATCTGATAAAAAAAACTCTGCATTGTTGTTTTCAAGTTCAAAGTTATGACTAACTTGTAAACCTTACATGTCTCTTTTGGGGCACAGGACAGATTTCATATAGATTCCATTCCCAATGCATTTATTATGGTCATTTTGGTGGAGGATGACCCCAGACAAATGTCTGAGAAGAAAGACTGGCACACCACAGGTCAGCTGGAAGACCTTCCCACATTAAGTCCTTTGCACTACCTGGAACCCACACAATGAGAGATGAGCAGTCTGAGGAGTTACAAGTCTGCGACTCTGCCACTCAGTCACAGGTGCCCTTCCCGCCCACCACCCACCTTTGTCTTGAAGAAAAAAAATGATGATAACAAAGTTCATATACTGGAACACATTTCTAACATAAATTAGGATTAGGATTTGCCAGCATTTTTACCGATACTGTGCAGCGACATTTCTATCATTATAGCACAGGGGCACTTATGAGGTGCCCAGGGAATGAACCTGGCCGGTCCATTATACTGACTCCGACAATTCAGGCGTACTGCTGTCCCCTTAGCCCCGAGCATTAGGACGCAAGCCACTACTACTAACTTTAAAGTCTTTGGTATGACTAGGCTGGGTTTGAACCCTCAACCTCCCGATCCGCAAGCTGACGCTCTACCACTTGTATTATTGTAGCCGGTGATTACATAAATTTGATAAACAGCAAGATAGCCATTTGACAAAATCAATGCAACAACACTTTTGTTCTACATTAGTCTTTTTAAACCATTAAATCCTCATCAACACAGTAACACTGATATTATTGCAAGAAGGTCAGGTCCGCTAAAAGCTGACCCTCTACTATTATACCATTAGGCAATACTGTGCAGAAATCTAATTAATCTGGGAGGCCTTAATTTCTGCAATAAAATATCTCACACCTTATCACCAAGATTAGTTTAATCGCCACATGAAAACAAATCCTTATAAGTATTTGTAATAAAGGGTTTGGAGACAAACAGACAGATAACAGACAAAGTCCTTCACCTGACATATATTATAATAACTTACAATACAACACCATGCATAGGTTAAGAGATGTCCGAATGAAGCGTAAACAGAAAATAGTAGGTAGGCATTCAAAAGATTAATACCTACCATGATTCTTCTCATTCAGAAGGGCCCTTGTTGAAGGAATGTACATTTCCATAAGGTCAGGAACTTTTTTGATAATTCTGTATGCACATAAAATAGCCTGGAACAATAAAAATAAACATGATCACACACAAAAAATACCTCTAAAGTAAATAAGCTTCTAAGAAAAATGTATTACAGTTAATTAATAAAATATTAAAGATAAGTAGTAAAATGTAACAAAAATTTACTTAAGTTTGTTACTTATATTCCTTACAGTTAAAATTTATTTTAAAAAATATAAAATTTTACAAAATATAAAAAATAATTTGAAAAATGATTAAAAAGAAAGCATTCATCAGCTGAATAAAAGCAACAAAGAATGTGTTCATTTTTTTACAGGTGTTATTTTTATTAATGAGCTTCAGGTATCAGAAAATATATCCACACAATCTGCTTTTTCACTCCTCAAAACTTTATCTTGTTCCTACTTGTTAGAATCATTTCAATGAGACAATATAAATGTATTCAAATATATTATTTTATTGAGGATAATGTAAAACAATTATCTTCAAAATTTTATATTAGCTTGTTTTCCCTAAGTTCTGGTTTAAATTGATAAAAACATCACCACAAAAAATATATTGTTCTTGCCTTTTTCTTGATGTAAGCATTTGAGGATTTTATCATTTTTTCAACCTCGCCTGCCAAGTCACGACTCATCTCAGCAGAACATATAGAGCCTAGAGTGCATAGGGCCAGACTGGCTATGTACTGGGTCTGATGACCAAGATCACTGAAACAAACACAGAAGTTAGTCAAAATGCGTGCGAAATAAGTTCTTTTCAGTTAATACTAATAATAATCCTTTTCCACTCCTGTGTAGAAGTGGTGATCAAGTACTAGCAATCTGGAGCAATGTTAAGTAAATGGTTCCACCCAATGACCAACATCTTATGTGAACAACTACATGTTTTGTTGTGGGTATATATTTGTGTTTGTTGGGTTTATCGTCCCACCAACAGTATTTCAGTTATCTGGAGACTGTGTTCACTTGAAGCAGATATAGTGCTACCTTCACTGTGTAAAGCATGCCGTGAACACTTGGCATGATATCACACCCAGTCATATTAGACTGACACCGGGTCAACCAGTCCCCCGTACCAGGATGTTGTGGGAATGTAATTAAATTTATATGGGAGTGACAACAAACAACTTTGTACTCATAAATGAATCGCTTTTGGCAACAGTGTCATGTCAATTAGGGCTGTCACTGACTCAATCAATATTGATGTATCATCTATATGTTTTTAACGACCGATTATTGAGATACACTTTATAATATTGATATTTTTGGCAGGAAATGTAAAGTTAAAAAGTGTTTTTTCAAGATATTTAAATTATATATGATAGTTATAATAATCTGAATGAAGTCCTTACACAGTTTGTATTTCAACATTATTGTAGACAGTTTTGATATTGAACAAGCCAAGATGTGCTCTATATATTTATGTAGACAGCTTATTACTATTGTTGGACTAGGGTAACTGAAGTACAAAAACTTCTTTCACTTCTAGATAGACATTTGTGGAAGAGCTGAAAGAGATCTTTGTGTTTAAATTACCCAGATATTAATGTTAAATATCTATGCAGGAAATGGTGCTTGTTTTTTAACTCTGTTAATGAACACTTGGCATGATATCACACCCAGTCGCATTATCCTGACAACAGGCCACCAGTTGTGGAACTATCCTTATTTTGCTTAAGCGTTGGCAAGGGAGCTATTCAACTACCATTTTTAATGATGACTAACCCAGGGCCTCGCGTACCTGGAGACGATGCTCTATCGATTGTTCTTCCAGGTCAAGTGCAAAGCATGATTAACTTGACTATCTAAAGAAGCACATGATTGTTAGGTTGACCATCCAAACTACTTTAATTCAGTTTTCAGAATATAGTGTTCCCATGAAGCAAATATGGAACTGTACACTCTATCTGTTTTCAATTAAGTTACTTATGGATCCATGGAGTTATTTTGTTCAACTTTTGTGTTGTTTTTATTCCTTTACAATATCTATAGCCCATGTGACCGAAGAAGTCAGTTATGTCAAGTATTGGACTAGTGGTGAGAATTGCTTGGGGGGGGGGGGGGGGGGGGGGGTGTTGTTCTTTGAATTAGGAATTTTTTCCTCACAAACTTTTTGCAAATGGGAATATGACCAAATATTGGTCTTGAAAATGGGAGAAGAAAAGCATGCTACACCATTTTATTTACACATACTCTGGTGTGTCGCTTCCTGGGCTTGGACTAAAAGCCTCACACACCTTAAACCAATGCTTTACCTACTGAATTAATAAGGTGGGTTTTGAGTTTGAAAACAAGTTGTGATCAAAATTACAAAGATGATGCACAATTCAACACTACATGATGGTATGTTTGTTTTTAGGAACTTACTTTTTCAGAGAATTTGTCACCAACAAGTGTATGTCCTGACGCTCATCTAGCAATAACATTGCACCAAGGTATCCAATACGCTTGTCTGTAAACTTTGGAGAGGCTATCAACTTCAGGCATTCAAGCTGAAAACACAATATCATAATAAATGGCATATGAAACGTTAGTTAATGGCAATGAAACTATTTATTTACAAGACATCACATTGAATTGTTGTTGTTTTCACTTCCACAATACTGGTAAATTGGGAAACCTCCAGCTATTACAAGTGGCGGTAGACATAAAATTCTTACTTTAAGAAGAACTAAGGAATTACAACTAACAAATCAGCACCCTTCTCATCATTTAGAGTGTAAGTCACAAGGAACCTACCTGACCAAAATGGGCTGGGTAACCAAGCATGTGAATGTACAGGAGCTTTGCAACATTTCTACACCTGTATGTGTTGTCCGTCTCCCTAAATGAGTCTCGGATTTGTGCACATTCTTTCTGAACCACAGCCCGTTCATCGGCTGCCGTTCGAGCTGACCGAATCTCCCTTATCAAGTCCCTCAGACGCTTGGGCGTGGGCATGATTGATGACTGCAAGAAGGATAAAATTACGATTATAACAGATGTTGTCTCAGCCACACTTGATTTTTATGCTAATAGCTTTTAAACTTCCTACACAAACCTTGAATCAGGGTACTAAAAACTTGAAATAAGAAAAGACCATGAAAATCAGGAATTAGTTTTTTTAACTAACTAAACTAATAATGTTAAATAACTTTTCTTCAATATCAGAGAAAATACATGTGTTTTATCACAAAGTTAGCTGAAAAATAGGAAAAAGAACAAATATAATACATAACAGCAGCCAGGATGTACTACCTCTGTATTGTGGGAACTTTGGTTATGTGGGCCTTAAAAACATTTCTTTTTTAGATATCCATATTTTTTTTCGTTAAAGTGAATAATGTTATACATATCAATTATTTTGGTTATGTAAATTCTATGTAAGAAACATGGGAAACAGGTATCTGTTATCCATTACCTGTTTGAAATTATACTATTGTCTCATTTCACTATGACATACACTATATACATAACAATATATTAAATATGGAGTTAATGGGCAGCACTGGTTTGTAAAATCTCATTGTTCAAACTGGATAATCCTATGTTTTTGGCAAAATTGGCTAATGGTACGACACTTTTAAAAATGTTGACTGATGAATGATTTTGATATTGACAGCTTCATAACTTCATATTCGGTGTTGTCTGGTGTGCAAATGTCCAGATTTAAACAATCACCAGAGTAAACTTCAGGCCATTTAACAATATACCATTGTTACTGAAAGAGATGTTTATCTGTTTAAGTGCATAAATTGAGCAACATGTGGGTGGGGGTGTGAAGATGTGACGTGTCTGGGAATAATCAACATCCATTTTGCAAGTTTTACAGCAAAACGGCATTGTTCCAGACATAAAAATTCATCCGTCCCAATTATATAATGTCTTACGACACATTGACCATAACTGATAAAGGGGCGTAAACAAGACAATGGTGTCATATTTCAGTGAATCTTCATTATTGACAGGAAGTGTCAGAAAATTACAAGGTAAGGACAGGTAAACAAACATATTTCGACAGCATGTACCATTATTTTGTCCATGTTTTCTGTTGTAATGGATTAACTAGACGCTTGTCATATCGCACGCTTTCAAACAGATAAAGTATGTTGCCTTTTCTATTTAAAAACAACTACCGGTCATACGTGGGGTAAGCACGAACTCTGCGTAATGTTTTCCAAAATGGCCGACAAGGGGCGATTTACACACATTAAATATGGTATATAGTTCTCGTAATATTACGGCTATTTATTCATTAAGCAGGGGTTGTTTGCTACATGTATCAGGATAAATGTTTGAAAAATAGATTAAAGGTGTAACAGAACTTAACAAGTGCTTGTTTCTAGAAAAATTGCGCATTGATATTTATTTTTTACGGAAAATAGTACTACAGGTGGCCATGACGTCATATGTAGTCACTCGTCCTCATCTATTTCGTACTAAATTCAGTGAAAATGATAACTGGTTGTTCTGTTTTAGATACATGTTTCGAGACCATGATCAGCACAAAAATAACAAAACCAGCACAACCACCAACCATCATTATCATTAACACAGACATCATCATCATTATTATCAACATCAGCAGCGACAGCATTATCAGTTAACAACAACACTAACTACATCATCAGTAACAACACCATCGATTCATCATTATCCTCATAATCAGAATCAACATTATCATTTACTTCACATTCATTGTGGCCAGTTATTTATTTGAAATGCAGTACAATTTATATATACCCGACACCTCTCTCCTAAAGAAATCGTCGCTCATCTATAGATTAAAGTTTTTTAAAGTAGAGCGTGCACCCAAATCCGAACAGTACTTGATACCGAACAAATATTTTAAACATGTATTATTTTCACACAAGTACTATGGTATGCACTATGACATCTTTTTTATGACTTCAAAGCATCGATATTGATTTCCCCTGCCATAAGGCACGCAAGAAGCGAAGGACATATTTATAAGACGTCTTTGCGCATATCAACTGTAAAAAGGTAAGGCAAATTACGTTATTTGAAATTTTTGCACATTTCGTACATAAGAAAATGTCGTTAAATATAAGTTTTATTTCTACGTATCTTTGCATTTTGTACATTTACAGACATGTAAGTTGGTACCAAGATGCCGTGTTGGCAATAATGGCGTCTCTTTACGAAGTTACAGGCCGTTCGGATTTAGGTACATAAATATTTTTGGATGGATGTAATTCCGAACACTTTTATTTTATTACGGTCCCTTCGTTAACATATAGAAAGCGACATTTACCAAAAATATTTGAAGCTTAAGGTATAATTTATTAACATATTTCTTTACCTCTAGTGTAACTTAAAAATTATAATGCATATTGTAGTCTATTTCTGGAAATAAATCATAAATGTATTAAAATATTTCCATTGTCATTCTATCAAACAGTGGAAAATATTCGTCTTGTGGCAATTCCTGATTTCGATTCACACACTTCAATTAAAATAAAAGTAGCTCTAGCGCATAAGCTCAGAATGGAAAGTCGAATTACACAATGCGTCAACTATTAATTGTGCTTAAAACAAATGTTCTAAGTTCTGAATTCTTATTGCCGAAGGAACACATAATACATATTTGGGGTTTTTTTCCTTAATGAAAACGTTTATTTATAGATGAGTCGCAAGGTGGGAGCGAAATCTAAACGACGCCAATATGATGTTAATGTGATAAACTACGTGGCCGAACTTGTATCAGATGGAGCGATGTCACTCTCTAAAGTGGCAAAGTCGTATGGGGATGGGGGTGGGATTAGCCGGCATTTTTGCCGATACTGCGCAGCGACATTTCTATCATTATAGCACAGGGGAACTTATGAGGTGCCCAGGGACTGAACCCGGCCGGTCCATTATACTGACACCGACGAGTCAGGCGTAATGCTGTCCCCTTAGCCCCGAACGTTAGGAGGGAAGCCACTACTACCAACTTTAAAGTCTTTGGTCTGACCCGGCCGGGGTTCGAACCCACGACCTCCCGATCCGCAAGCTGACGCTCTACCATCTGAGCTATTGCGGAAGTCGTATGGGATTCCCAAAATAACGTTACATGACCGTATCCACAAAAAGTATATATCGGCTAAAATAGGAGCCAAACCTGTGCTTATAGATGCTGAAGAGGTTAGGGTTGTTAACTGGGCGTTAAAGCATTTTGAAGAAATCGAGTTTGACAAAAAAATAAAAACCATATCTATGTTCGGAATTAGGAACCGTACTGTTCGGAATTCAAACCATTGTTTGGAAAAAAAGTTCACTGACACCGGCCATTTATTTCCACATATCTACTATGTTACTTCATGTATATAGGTCGCAATCAAAGTTAACGAAAGTTGAAGCATAACGCTTTTAATATTTGCATAGACGGACTAAATTAGTGGACCCATTACCGAACAGTAAAAAATACTGCTTAAGTGTTTGGTAATGGGTACACCCGCTCTATATTAAACTCGTGCTATGAACCGAGCATAAACACACATGCGGACATCAAACACACACACTAATCACGCACCCACATACACGCGCACATACACGCCACACTCCTAAACACGATATACATGCATGCACGAACATACTGAACACGTGTACACAGACGCGCCCACGAGTGCAAATACTCAGAGACTCACAAGTACAGGGCGCACTCGTGAACACACGCGCCCACACGCACGTACACATATACTTTCGTAAACAGTATAAAACTAACGGACGTACAGACACTAACGCAGACACATCTTACATTTACATGCATTGCAATACGATAGTGTTTTTTATATATATACATGTATCGATTTTCCTACATTCAACATTTTTGTAGCCACATTTGTCTGAGACTGCACTAGCGAGAAATGGTTGCGTGCATCGTAAAACGACATCGCCATTTGCTAATTACCATTAAATATACAGTAAGCATTCCTACCCAAAATACAGTTGGAGAAAGATCAGGTCCAAGTGGCTGATGAGCGTCAATCATCATGGAATGTCTAGCTATTGAGCTATCTCACAAAGCAAGCGATAGGGCCTATAGGGTCTCTTTCCGTATAAAGAGTTGGGTTTTTTTCCAAACACAAATAAGAGGATGCCAAAGTACTGCCACTATCTATCTGATAACCGTGCTTAATAAAACACCAACATTTGTGACTTTGGTAACGTCGATTCTTGTGAAATTAAAAGAACAACGTCTGTTCCATCTCCTCACCACCCCCAAAAATCTAGACGAGAATGTGTTGTTTTTTGTTTGTTTTCAAATGGTCCACTTGCGAAACAAAAAAACAGCACATGCAAATAATTATAGATTTAAATAGAAAAACAACTTCACAATATATTTAATTTAATTATTATCACTAATTTAGCTTTAAAGTCCTTGCCATAATGATAGCCTAACTCCAGACCAATTTTTTATCACGGTTACACTACTACACAATAATCCAAGGACCTGCAACTAACTTATCCACATTTCAGCCCCGTATTGCCTATCAAAGAATATATTCATATGACTAAACTATCTAGAACATTGTTATAAAATTATCATATTTCAGCCGCATAAATTGACTCTATAATGCAAAACAAGTGTGTATGGATTTCCCATTGGCGATCATATGCGTGGGTATGCATAATTACAAACTTACTACAAACTATATGACATTCTACGTTGGATTAAAAGTACGCTTCGGCTTTTGACGTGTCTTAGGTTTAACATAGCAATGTGTTGAGAACATTATTTTCTATTTGTAAATGTGACACATAAACATTCAATGTATTCTTTTAAAGGTGGTATCCAGCAGTATGGTTATATCTAAAACATGTAACAATAGCTTACCACTGTTCAGGCTGAATTTATGCATTATTGTTGCATAAACGTACAATTTTGTTTAAGTAACGGCTGTTTATAATATTATATTAGTTGTTAGACAATACACATCGTGAAATATATCGTATTAAATGTCCATTACTTCCAAATCTATTAATAAGCACGGAGGGGATTTCTGCTGAAAGTAGATATCGACGTCAGAGATGATCACCCGGATGATCATGTAACGTGATGTCAGAAGAAAGCGGTCTCGTGGTTTTCGTAGTTTAAAAAATAGCTAGCTATGCTGCATGCGTGGCTCGGATAGGAAATGCGTTTTCGTAGGTGGGGGTGTCATGCTTTACTTTATAGATAGATGTAGGGCACCAATAAACATCATTTCGCGACATCTTATCAGGTAACACTAATTTATTTGGGTGCATTAGGGAAAACTGTCGGATACTACGAATGTAGTATAATGTAAGTTTTATAATTACTGAATAAACTAATGAAGGGATTAAGTTGGAAGAATTTGTTAAAGGGTGGGGGGTTGTAGTAAGAATAAAATAACTGCTTGTAGTTATAACCAAATGTTGCCAAATTACAAATAACTGGTGAAGCAATTTACCAAATTTGTAAATTCTGTCTTAATTGATTTTGACATTAAAGGTCGTATCCGCAACTTTGGACGAACTATTTTTACTCAAATAACCAAATAAGTGATTGTTTTCTGAAAAGATCCTGCAAAATGCTTCTCATTGATGCCCTAGATCAGTGAACAGTGCAACATAAACCCCCATTCCTTATTGCAAACAGGTATCTCCTATCTGAGCCACGTTGCAGAGAAAGCTATTTTTAACCAAGAAATCACCAGTGACAACACTCTTTTGAGGTCACTTTATATCGTCATCCGGGAAATCCGTTCTGACGTCGATATCTATTTTTAGCAGAGATCAGTATCGTGCTTATTTATAGATTTGGAATAAAAGGACTTTTAGTGTGTTTTATCGCGAGTTGTACTGTCTAACAAAATAGGTAATGTTCTAAACCGGCTTTACTTAATCTTTAGTATGAGTTTATGCAGAAATTATGTCCAAATTCCCCAAATCAGTTGTAAGGTATTGTTACATGCATTTGGTATAGTTAAACTGTTGGATACCACCTTTAAATAAAAAATGTAAATAGAATTTATATACAAACCTCGTCGTGACGGCCAAACATCACAAAACTAAAGGTTTATTTATCAACAATTATCAATAATATTTTCACCAATATAACACAATAAGCACAATATATTCCTTAACAATATGTTAGAGCAACATGTTTCGTATAAACAATAAGGAATTTGGTATGCCGTCTGTAAATTGGTATGCCACTTAACGTCTTACATGTACTTGTTCGTTTGTTTTAGAGAATAAGAATCGTAAAAGCAATTTTAGCAGCATTGGCGAGGTACATGTTTGTTTTAATAACATTGCTGTACGAGTACCAATTTCATCAATGACTTTACAGTCCGATACTTCATTGATAGTAAGTTCCTTAGTAATTCCGTCGTTACGTATTTCGCCTGTCCGATAACATTCACAATATTGTTGGCCCCTTCCCTACACGTTCGAATAATAGCCGAAATGTTCCAAATGGTCCGAGCGTCAATCCAATAAATTGGTATAGCGAGTTTTATTTTATCCTTCCACCATCTCTATGACTGACACGCTTCTAACGTTATTTATTCTGCCAGACACAATGTTCCGGAATTGTGGCATATCGTGTTCCGCACTAAAGTATGCAAGAAACGCCGAGGTCTTTTTCACAAAATTCTTCGTCACATTAACAAAGGGAAATGCTGACACAACGTCTGTTTAAATATCGCCTGTACATCCTGTACATACGATAAATGATTACTAAATTGACCAAATGCAACACGACTCTAGTATATTTTCCCTGCAACACTAAACACTAACCCCGACATATTTCTGCACAAATTGTGTTCATATTCACATAAAATATATTTCTCCATTTTAAGAGTACAAATAACTCATTGTGTTCCCTTGACATCAATATTAATACTACATTTTTGATCGAAGTGAAGCCACTCTTTCCTAAAAGCACTTACCATACAGATTTTAAGTCTCTTTCGACAGGACTTTGGCAGGACTTCCTAAAAGACAGACGCATTTGATAAAGATTGTATGAGACAGTTTGGACTAAAGTATTGTTTCTCGAGCAACCAAATATACTGTTGTTACCCGAAATGGCCCCCGAGAAAAGCTACTTATTGACGCCCTACATATGTGTGAAAAAAGGTGATAATATCAGACATCAGACAAAGTCACGGAGTTCTATAAGAAATGTTGCTGAACTGTAAACTGAGTGATGTAAGAAATGCAGCTGAACTGTGCATTTAGTGCTATAAGAAATGTTGCTGAACTGTTCATTAAGTGCTGTAAGAAATGTTGCTGAACTGTACAAGGAGTGCTATAAGAAATGTTGCTGAACTGTTCATTTAGTGCTATAAGAAATGTTGCTGAACTGTACAAGGAGTGCTATAAGAAATGTTGCTGAACTGTGCATTTAGTGCTATAAGAAATGTTGCTGAACTGTACAAGGAGTGCTATAAGAAATGTTGCTGAACTGTACATTGAGTGCTATAAGAAATGTTGCTGAACTGTACAAGGAGTGCTATAAGAAATGTTGCTGAACTGTTCATTGAGTGCTATAAGAAATGTTGCTGAACTGTACAAGGAGTGCTATAAGAAATGTTGCTGAACTGTTCATTGAGTGCTATAAGAAATGTTGCTGAACTGTACAAGGAGTGCTATAAGAAATGTTGCTGAACTGTACAAGGAGTGCTATAAGAAATATTGCTGAACTTTGCATTGAGTGCTTTAAGAAATGTTGCTGAACTGTACAGGGAGTGCTATAAGACATGTTGCTGAACTTTGCATTGAGTGCTTTAGGAAATGTTGCTGAACTAGACAGGGAGTGCTATAAGAAATATTGCTGAACTGTACAAGGAGTGCTATAAGAAATGTTGCTGAACTTTGAATTGAGTGCTTTAAGAAATGTTGCTGAACTGTACATTGTGTGCTATAAGAAATGTTGCTGAACTGTACATTGAGTGCTATAAGAAATGTTGCTGAATTGTTCATTTAGTGCTGTAAGAAATGTTGCTGAACTGTACATTGAGTGCTATAAGAAATGTTGCTGAACTGTACAAGGAGTGCTATAAGAAATGTTGCTGAACTGTACATTGGGTGCTATAAGAAATGTTGCTGAACTGTACAAGGGGTGCTATAAGAAATGTTGCTGAACTGTACATTGAGTGCTATAAGAAATGTTGCTAAACTGTACATTGAGTGCTATAAGAAATGTTGCTGAACTGTACATTGAGTGCTTACAGTTTGATATCGAATAAAATATGCTTGAGACATCAATTCAACCCTGGGAACAATATGCAGGGAAACACCGACTTATTCGCCAGACAAACTAAATCCGCACTCACAGCATTCTTGCTGAGAATGCAGTGTCAAAATTTCCATGAGATTTCCCTAAATTCTCTCATCTTCTCCTTCCGTTTTGCATGATGAAGTAGCGAGCATTCGCGAATATAGTGTAACAATTTACATATACAAAATAAAGTACACAGACGCACTCAGAAAAAAAACCGTCACAAAGTCAAATGCCCTACCGTCATGAACAAATTTCTAGAAAATATTGCAATTCATAAATATGGAGTTATTTGTGGGAGAATTACAGCCAACTACAGGAGAGACATGGCGTGTCATTTTTTCACTATGTATTTAGATATACCGGGTCAGACATATTGCTAGTACAGATATATCGACGGATCGATTGGGATGTGGGAACATTTACAACAAACTACTTCAACAAGAAAAGACATGGAAGGGAATTTAAATAGAATCGATACAATGCATTTATATAAATATGCCACGAAGATCTACATCTTAAAAAGGATGGAACAGATACCAAAATCCAACAGACTAGCATGCACACACATTGAAAGATGAACAAGGTAGTGAATTAACATAAAGAAACCTAGGTTCGGTTATAACTAGATAAATATTTGGAGTGTTGGAATAATTTTCGACTTGGAAAAGCAATTAAAATGTTTTAATGAGAAAATGGACATGACCGATAGGCATGCATACAGACGGAGGTACGAACAAAAAATTCGATGTTGAGAAGTGCTTAAACCGATGTAAGTGTGTGCAGCGACTGTCATGGGCGGATCTAGTGGATGTGGGGAGGCGCCCCCCCCCCCCGCCCCCAGCCTCCTCCCGGAAATTGGCAAAAATACCTACAATGAAGGTATTTCTTAGCATTTCAGGGTGTGTCATATCTTTATGACACTAGTAGTATTATTGTCACATGTGTCCAGTGCTACAGATAAGACGAGTAAACACGCGTCTAAAATGCCTTACAAACGCACTGAAATTAAACTATTAGTGTAAAACACACTTTCTATTAAGGACTGTCAAGCATCCGAAATACAGGAAATGACACTTTTGGGCTTCTAGATGTAAATGCTCTTCTTGTGTGAACGTGTCCCAAGATCCCCTAACACTACTCGTACCTATGGTACTTCAATTTAAGCTCTCCTCTTATCATATACATGAACCAATATGATTATAGACAAAGACATTGTAGCAGATTCTGAAGTAAAGGAAAATGGCTCTATTTGGCTGCTACATTTCAAAAGGGCAGCATTCCCCTAGACCTCTTCCACTACTACCCACAGCACGGCTTGCACCTCCAGTGCTCGGTCAATTAGGACCACCCCATCCTCTGGGAAAAAAGTCCTGGATCCGCCCCTGACTGTAAAACGCGACTTTAAATGCTTTTATAGTTTATACAAACCTCTTCATGATGCCAAAACATTGTTAATCCAGATATTTTAGCAACGTATCACTAGGGTTCTATTAGCCATGTATTTTACGGAATCTTTTAGACGACCACATATAGGCTCAACAAGTCTGTTGGTATGCCAACGACTTCTAATTTGTTCTTGGTAACGCGAGGAAAGTCGCGCCAAACAACAATGTGAGCAGTAGGCTACTGGCGAGAGACCTGTTTGTTTTTATTGGCCTGGCTATACGGTATCAACATCAATGACTTTTTATTCCGAAACGTCATCAATCGTAAGTCGTCGGATAATTCCGTTCTGATGCAGCCATCACGATATATTTCGATTGTCCCAAAGTTAACACAATTAAAGGTGGTGACCGACAGTTTGCCTGTATCAAATACATATAACAATATCTTATCCTTGTCTACAGGAATTTTTGCAATAATTTTATAAACATGTAATTTGGTCTAAATAAAGACGCTTTTTAACACTTACTTAACTGCAAGATATTACAAATCGTTAAATAAATCACTGTAAATGTCCATCCTTTCCAAATCTATAAATTAAGTACGAAGTAAGTTTCTGCTTAAAATAGATACGACGTCAGAGCGAATTACCCGGATGATGGTATAATGTGATCTTAAAAGTTTGTTGTCATGTGGGTTTCTGAGTTTAAAAATAGCTAACAGGGAAGCGTGGCTCAGATAGGAGATGTTTGTAAAGACAGTGAATTGTTTTGCTTCTTTCCTCATAAAGATGATGGACATTAATAAACAATAATTTGCGGGGTCTATTTTCAGGTCACTGTAATTTATATGGCTGCATGATAGGAAAAATATAACTAAATTGTCGTAATCAACCTTTAATTAGCGCGAATTTTATTTTACTTCATCCCTAACTGTATGATTTGCACGCTTCGAATGTCATTTATACATTCAGCCTGACACAATGCTCTGAATTATGAA
The DNA here is from genome assembly GCA_007844125.1 of Sinonovacula constricta. NCBI lineage: Eukaryota > Metazoa > Mollusca > Bivalvia > Cardiida > Solecurtidae > Sinonovacula > Sinonovacula constricta. The sequence goes on from CM017565.1 coordinate 20,261,355, forward strand.
AGTACAGCACGAATAACACGAAATGCATATTTTCTCTCAGCAGAATTATGACAGAAACACCTGACGTATTCTTCACAGAATGCTTTCTTATACAAACAGCAAAGTTGATGCGTTGTTAAGAATGAACAGCAATTACTTTTCTTTGATATGTATTCTTGTTTTTTCTTTGGTCAATAAGTAAGGGACAAAATGTCTTTTTTAACATTTCACCCACAAACAATATCCACGATACACCATTATCTCAAAGGTCATCAAGCGTACAATGAGTCGGGGAAATCATTCCGCACAAATAGTCTCAAAACCTATGCTGTTCTTCTCCATAACTTATATTTATTCACAAAAATAAATAGTTATCTGAATTGCTTAAATTGTTTCCACCGGCGTCTTGTATAGTAAACAGAATCCTCAAACAAAAAGCAATGTTTCTCAGCAATCTGCAGGTACACTTTTGGATTCTCTGGTGTCACACATGCAAGACGTTCAAATGTCTTTCTCAGAAACTGTATCCACGAAAGAAAATCCAACAAAAAAAAAACGTTTCACTTATCATCAGTGCACACCATGAGATCTTTACAACACTATGCAAACATGGCCTTTTATCTGCAACGCCGACTTAACACTGACACTCAGGAATAGCAATGTTTCTGAACTGTCAGAAGCAATGTACCAACAGATTCTCCTGTAACAATATACAAGAAACTTCGACTTATTTGCATACACATAATATTTACAGTAATAAAACATCCACCGACACCGCCCCCCCCCCCCCTCCCCCACCCCCACCTAATAAAAAAGAGCAAAATTTCTGTATTGTTCATATACAGATCAAGGGAAAATGCAAGAACGCAAAACAAAAACGCCCCTCCCCCCCCCCCCCAACCCCCCACCCACTCCCCGTTATTTAACCCTTAACCAGAACAGCAATGCCTCTGAACTGTACATCAACTGCTAACAGATCCGTCATACATCAACATGCAGGAAAACTTAATCTCACAACAAACTCAATCCTAACACACACACTACTTCTTGTTCATGTTATTAACGCTGCAAATATTGAAATTTCACGTGATTTCCTTCATTTTCTCCGCTTACTTTTTATAATGAAATAGCGAGGATGTCGAGATCACGGTATGACAATTTACATAAAAATAAAATTACAGCGAAGCACTCAGAAACGCGTCACAAAATCAAATGTTTATGAGATCTGGCGTGTTTGAAACCTGTCAAGAAAACTTTGCATTTCATAAATATGCGGTTATTTGTGGAAGCATTTCAAAATACGGCAAGAAAGAGAGATGTGCTCATTTTACAAATTATGTAGATATATTGGAACCGACATATTGCTAGCAAAGACAAATCGACGGATCGATGGGGGAGTGAGAACATCGACAATTACACTGAAATGCTCCAGAAAAAAAGAAAGCCAGACAGGATAAGTAAAAATCCACTGATATAATGTATATATAGAAAAAAAATCACGAAAGTCTACATCTTAAAAAGGAAGGCAAAGACAGAATCCTACATCTGGCAGGAGTGAATATTTTAGCATAGACAAGGCATTCGCGTCATTTTCGGCCCTTTCCGTACACATTCGGCAAAGAACTTTTTTTCTGTTAGTTAATAGCAGAGGTGTTGTATATGAGACATTTAAAGGGCTTGAACAAATATGCAAAATGAAGAGTCAGTAGTTCAAATTGTTAAATGAACCAGTGAACACATTGTCGATGGACAGGCGTACAGAATGACAAGAAAATGAAGGTTAAGAGGGTGTTTCATGTCTTCATAATACTGTTAATATGTTTTATACCAGAACTGCCAACTTTCAATCAAACAGACATAAAGTTTCGGATGTTAAATTTTTACTTTTACTTAATAACTTGCAAAGGACTAATTATGTACTATTTCATTTGTTTGATATATTGTAACCCAAATAGATAGTCACATAGTACAGGTAGCACTTAAGAAAGAAGACTGGCAAATACAATCTACGAACCTGAACTAAACAAAATTTAAATCACCGGAGCCATCACATTTACAGTATACATAGGAATTTGAAATGTTACCCACCAGTAATAAACCAACAACAACGTAAGCGCCGCCATGCTTGTTGCGTAAAGAGTACTAGTTCTAAACATGAGAATTATATAACAGTAGTACAGTATACCGGAGCAACCATATTGGTAGTGCTGTACACTAGAACACTTAGATGGGTAGTGCTGTACACTAGAACAACCAGATGGGTAGTGCTGTACATCACAAGCAGATGGGTAGTGCTGTACACTAGAACAACCAGATGGGTAGGACAGTACACTAGAACAAACAGATGGGTAGGACAGTACACTAGGACAAACAGATGGGTAGTACAGTACACTAGAACAAACAGGTGGGTAGGACAGTACACTAGGACAAACAGATGGGTAGGACAGTACACTAGGACAAACAGATGGGTAGTACAGTACACTAGAACAAACAGATGGGTAGTACAGTACACTAGGACAAACAGATGGGTATGACAGTACACTAGGACAAACAGATGGGTAGGACAGTACACTAGGACCAACAGATGGGTAGTACAGTACACTAGGACAAACAGATGGGTATGACAGTACACTAGGACAAACAGATGGGTAGGACAGTACACTAGGACCAACAGATGGGTACGACAGTACACTTGGGCAAACACATGGGTAGGACAGTACACTAGAACAAACAGATGGGTAGGACAGTACACTAGAACAAACAGATGTGTAGGACAGTACACTAGAACAAACAGATGGGTAGGACAGTACACTAGAACAAACAGATGGGTAGTACAGTACACTAGGACAAACAGATGGGTAGGACAGTACACTAGGACAAACAGATGGGTATGACAGTACACTTGGGCAAACACATGGGTAGGACAGTACACTAGAACAAACAGATGGGTAGGACAGTACACTAGGACCAACAGATGGGTAGGACAGTACACTAGGACAAACAGATGGGTAGGACAGTACACTAGGACCAACAGATGGGTAGTACAGTACACTAGGACAAACAGATGGGTATGACAGTACACTAGGACAAACAGATGGGTAGGACAGTACACTAGGACCAACAGATGGGTAGTACAGTACACTAGGACAAACAGATGGGTATGACAGTACACTAGGACAAACAGATGGGTAGGACAGTACACTAGGACCAACAGATGGGTACGACAGTACACTTGGGCAAACACATGGGTAGGACAGTACACTAGAACAAACAGATGGGTAGGACAGTACACTAGAACAAACAGATGTGTAGGACAGTACACTAGGACAAACAGATGGGTATGACAGTACACTAGGACAAACAGATGGGTAGGACAGTACACTAGGACAAACAGATGGGTATGACAGTACACTTGGGCAAACACATGGGTAGGACAGTACACTAGAACAAACAGATGGGTAGGACAGTACACTAGGACCAACAGATGTGTAGGACAGTACACTAGGACAAACAGATGGGTAGGACAGTACACTAGGACCAACAGATGTGTAGGACAGTACACTAGGACCAACAGATGTGTAGGACAGTACACTAGGACAAACAGATGGGTATGACAGTACACTAGGACAAACAGATGGGTAGGACAGTACACTAGGACAAACAGATGGGTATGACAGTACACTTGGGCAAACACATGGGTAGGACAGTACACTAGGACAAACAGATGGGTAGGACAGTACACTAGGACAAACAGATGGGTAGGACAGTACACTAGGACAAACAGATGGGTAGGACAGTACACTAGGACAAAAAGATGGGTAGGACAGTACACTAGGACAAACAGATGGGTAGGACAGTACACTAGAACAAACAGATGGGTAGTACAGTACACTAGAACAAACAGATGGGTACGACAGTACACTAGGACCAACAGATGGGTAGGACAGTACACTAGAACAAACAGATGGGTAGTACAGTACACTAGAGCAAACAGATGGGTACGACAGTACACTAGGACAAAAAGATGGGTAGGACAGTACACTAGGACAAACAGATGGGTAGGACAGTACACTAGGACAAACAGATGAGTAGGACAGCACACTAGGACAAACAGATGGGTACGACAGTACACTAGGACCAACAGATGAGTAGGACAGTACACTAGAACAAACAGATGGGTACGACAGTACACTAGGACCAACAGATGGGTAGGACAGCACACTAGAACAAACAGATGGGTACGACAGTACACTAGGACAAACAGATGGGTAGGACAGTACACTAGGACAAACAGATGAGTAGGACAGCACACTAGGACAAACAGATGGGTACGACAGTACACTAGGACCAACAGATGGGTAGGACAGCACACTAGAACAAACAGATGGGTATGACAGTACACTAGGACCAACAGATGGGTAGGACAGTACACTAGAACAAACAGATGGGTAGTACAGTACACTAGAGCAAACAGATGGGTACGACAGTACACTAGGACAAAAAGATGAGTAGGACAGTACACTAGGACAAACAGATGAGTAGGACAGCACACTAGGACAAACAGATGGGTAGTACAGTACACTAGAACAAACAGATGGGTACGACAGTACACTAGGACCAACAGATGTGTAGGACAGTACACTAGGACCAACAGATGTGTAGGACAGTACACTAGGACAAACAGATGGGTATGACAGTACACTAGGACAAACAGATGGGTAGGACAGTACACTAGGACAAACAGATGGGTATGACAGTACACTTGGGCAAACACATGGGTAGGACAGTACACTAGGACAAACAGATGGGTAGGACAGTACACTAGGACAAACAGATGGGTAGGACAGTACACTAGGACAAACAGATGGGTAGGACAGTACACTAGAACAAACAGATGGGTAGGACAGTACACTAGGACAAAAAGATGGGTAGGACAGTACACTAGGACAAACAGATGGGTAGGACAGTACACTAGAACAAACAGATGGGTAGTACAGTACACTAGAACAAACAGATGGGTACGACAGTACACTAGGACCAACAGATGGGTAGGACAGTACACTAGAACAAACAGATGGGTAGTACAGTACACTAGAGCAAACAGATGGGTACGACAGTACACTAGGACAAAAAGATGGGTAGGACAGTACACTAGGACAAACAGATGGGTAGGACAGTACACTAGGACAAACAGATGAGTAGGACAGCACACTAGGACAAACAGATGGGTACGACAGTACACTAGGACTAACAGATGAGTAGGACAGTACACTAGAACAAACAGATGGGTACGACAGTACACTAGGACCAACAGATGGGTAGGACAGCACACTAGAACAAACAGATGGGTACGACAGTACACTAGGACAAACAGATGGGTAGGACAGTACACTAGGACAAACAGATGAGTAGGACAGCACACTAGGACAAACAGATGGGTACGACAGTACACTAGGACCAACAGATGGGTAGGACAGCACACTAGAACAAACAGATGGGTACGACAGTACACTAGGACCAACAGATGGGTAGGACAGTACACTAGAACAAACAGATGGGTAGTACAGTACACTAGAGCAAACAGATGGGTACGACAGTACACTAGGACAAAAAGATGAGTAGGACAGTACACTAGGACAAACAGATGAGTAGGACAGTACACTAGGACAAACAGATGGGTAGGGCAGTACACTAGAACAAACAGATGGGTAGTACAGTACACTAGAGCAAACAGATGGGTAGGGCAGTACACTAGAACAAACAGATGGGTAGTACAGTACACTAGAGCAAACAGATGGGTACGACAGTACACTAGGACAAAAAGATGAGTAGGACAGTACACTAGGACAAACAGATGAGTAGGACAGCACACTAGGACAAACAGATGGGTAGTACAGTACACTAGAACAAACAGATGGGTACGACAGTACACTAGGACCAACAGATGGGTTGGACAGTACACTAGGACAAACAGATGGGTAGGAACGTACACTAGAACAAACAGATGGGTACGACAGTACACTAGGACCAACAGATGGGTTATACAGTACACTAGGACAAACAGATGGGTAGGAACGTACACTAGGACAAACAGATGGGTAGGAACGTACACTAGAACAAACAGATGGGTACGACAGTACACTAGGACCAACAGATGGGTAGGACAGTACACTAGAACAACCGTATGGGTAGGACAGTACACTAGAACAAACAGATCCACGCAACACTTCAAACTCAACATGGGCCGAAGAACATACTTTTCGATCTAAGGACGAGTTGTTGAATCATTTGATGCTTCCAAAAAAGTACTCAACAAGCTAATTAAATATTATACGCTGGCAAAATCTGCGATATAAGAATAGGATTGTTTCAATTATTCACTCGTGCGTGATGTACCTGTCAATTAAAGCTCATTTAAAACAATTATAATCAGGCGGTTATAACATATGGCTGTATATAATGACTTCTTTGTTTTGTTTTTGTTGGTTTATATCACATTTATAATCTTATGTCCCCAAATATGAGGGATATGTTGTCGGTATTCACGCGATGGTTAAAGATATAGTATATCTAGGGGACAAACACATTGTAATTTGTACAATACTGTTCAAAGCAAGAAGTACAAAGTTTAGAAGACTGATCAAAACCATAATGTATGGGCCGTCGTTGGGCCCGACTTTAATCCCAACGTGCTTGATTATGCACCCTTTGAAACCTGTCAAAACCATACCATAGGATATGATGAAATTTACATGTATAGCATTTTCATCACTCAAAAAGACAAAAAAAAAAAAGTCTGTATGTATGAGCATCCGGCATCGTTCTGTTCTAACGTGAAGACATTTGATTACTTTCTTCTACATTAAACTTCTGTGTAGACAGATCCTGTGCTGAGCAATACTAAAACTTCTGAAACCATGCAGACTGGGTTAACATTTATTAGGTTTTAACACACACAAAAAAATGATATAACTTGCATAAATGCTTACCTTTTATCCCTTAGCCAGGCTATACGCTGACATATCTAATCATTTACGCCCTGTATTAATGAATTGTGTGTAATATTTTATACGTGGCCAGTGTCACCTTGTATATATCTGATACACTCAACACATAATGGTCGTATCCGCTTTTTCAGGCGCATGCGGAAACGGCTCCCAACCGAAGGCCAAAATACATAACATACAATGGACCCAAGAACATTGTATGTCGATAACGCTGATATAGTTAAGTAATTTATTACTTCTTAGTTGTCGTATGAATAAATAAATGATTACGATATAGTGATTTACTGGTAATGCAAACGGGATATTGACAGAGAGACATAAATGGACAGACATAAACACACAGACAGAAAGAAATGGAAAAAAAAGAGAATACAAGAAGTTAGGAAAGCTAGACGGAAGTGCGGACGGACGGACAGACAGACAGAAAGACGGAAGGAGAAATGCGGTATGTTTCATTAGTAATACCAGTGGATATTTTGATAAATAGAGGTACATGTAAAAGTTCAAGCAGATATGCACACAATATCTTAAGATTGGCAAACATAATCTGAGCCCATACAGACAGAGATAATATCTATTACACACAGAGAGAGGTACTTATAGCAGGCAGGTCGACACGGCTGACAATCGGACTCTTAAACACACGAACACAAACGAGTTCATTGGTCAGGCAAGCAGACAGCTAACAGACAGGCAAACATACAGACACAAGCATATTCATTAAAGTACACACAGATCAACACACGGACAAAAGCATGGACAAGCCTACACTTGCGTACACAAAGACAAACATACAAACAGATGTACAGGCGCACACGCAGAAACACACGCCACACACAAACGAACACCACGCACACAAGCACCCGAACGCGCGCGCGCACCCAGTTTTGTCAGACCGAATTTTTTTATATAGTAACGCAAACATACTCAATAGATTTATACTTGTACAAACAGAAAGACAGACGAAACAGATCATTCAATGTCGAAGAGTCTTTTCAGAAATAATGCTTGCAATTTCACGCAATAAGAAATCAATATGTAATATAAAAGATTTAGAAAAGCATTTAGCAGAAAACATGGTAGATCCTGATCAGAAAGCTCACTGGATCCTCACCATTCGTCTAGGCGCTTCAGGATAATCCTCTCCTGAATCCATTTGTACCTCATAATGACAAGAATATTGTCAAAAACGGACAAATTATATTAAACCCACACTGAATTTGATTTTAAGGACCATAACCATAGTTTATATGGAGATCGCAAATTATCAAAATGAGCATCTTCGACCTTGGATGCACAGAATGGTGGCAGCAACTAAAGTATACAAAATATTGCCAATACCGGTTGGGCCATTGTGTATCGCGATACAGTATTGACTTCACTCAGAATCGCAATATGCATGTTAAATTTTCATAGGGCAAAACAAAATAAATGTTATTTTTATTATTAAAACCATGTTCATACCTAATTACGGAGATGACTAAAACGACATTTACTGAAACCACGTCTTTTTGGGACTACTTTCTGAGCCAGTCATAAAGGTGAATGGAATGGAAGCCGAAGTGCAAGAGTGCTTTGTCGCGACGCATTTATGCAAGGGAGGTTAATCTCAATACACAGATGTACAGATAATTGCGATTACAATGGTTCAGTCTGAAGTTCCTTCCCTTATATATAAAGATCTACTGCAGATTACCGTTTGTCATCATCAGCAGCAGCTGCGGCAGCAACAGCATTATAAACATCATTATCATCATTATCATTATCATCATCGTCATGAAGACAGTAGTTGATTTACAACTTAAGGGTGGTATCCGACGATATGCCTGTATTAAGCACATCATTTATACATGCTAGTAAGCTGGAATACTCTCGAGCACAGTCAGTTATCAGTTTTCATGAAATTTCTAATGTCCCAGTGTGAAAGAACATGCAGTAATAATGACACCACCTGATACCACCTGATACTAGTATCGCTAGGTGATAGCAAACGGTGACATTATCTTGACACCAGGTCGACCAGTTGGAAACATGTCCTACCCATATTTCCTATCTGAGTCACGCTGCAGAGATGGCTATTTTCAAACAAAGAAAACCAAATGACACCTTTCTTTTGAGATCGCGTTAAATCGTCATTCGGGATGTCCGCTCTGACGTCGGTATTTATATTTAGCAGAGAACATTATCGTGCTTGTTTATAGATTTGGAAAGAATTAACTTTTGGAATGTTTTTTTCGCAATGTGTACTGTCTAACGATATAGGAAGCGTTCAAAATGTGTTTTGCTTAGACTAAAGTATGTTTTTATGCAGAAATAATGGACAGATTCTCGTCAACCATTGAAAAATCTTGTTACATACATAAGAATATAGGTAGATAGTTTCCACATTAGTGGAAATACCGAACCTGTTTTTAAATGTTTATTTGACATCGTGATAATAAAAACAGAAAAAAACAGTGATTTTAGATAAATATCATATAATCCTCTAATTTGTCGTAAAGATTACTATCTTTTGAGATCACGTCTCATGATCATCCTGGTAATCAGTTCTGACGTCGATACCTATTCTTAGCTGAAATTCCGATCGTGCTTATTTATAGATTTAGAATTAACGGGTACTTAAAATGACATTTATTTCACGATTTAAAAATAAAATAGAAGTAAGTTATAAACAGCTTTTACTTACAATATAGTATATGTTTATGCAACAATTCTGCCAGAATTCCCCAGAACAAGATGCTGTAAAATATATTACATATAGTAAAACTGCCGGATACAACATTTATGTTGAGCGACGCATTTATGTACTTACTATAGCCTTTTCCGCCCTGATTTGAACAGCATGCATCTTGAACTCGGTGGAATGCAACGAAAAACGTAAACAAATACTGTATCTTCTTTAATATCGCAGAATAACCAAGTTTAAGAGATTGCTCTATTGTGTGATATTATCTGAATGTGTTCAACCACGCAACGGGATCGTTATCGGGCCTGGTTTGCCAGTGCACTTCCTGTGTGTCTTCTCTCCTTCCCTGCAAAGTGCAGTTTTTAAGGTCACAGTTTTAGTTTTTAATTAAATTCAGCACATACAGTGTGAAGCTTTTAAACACGGAACGCAGAACGTTGACAATTTAGTGAAGAAATAATACCTAGTTTCTCTTGTGGAGAACATGTATAGTTTTGTATTCTTTCTTCTTAGGCTGACTGCATATATTGTACAATTGTGCAAGTGGAAGATAAAGTTACGAGAATTATGCTATGATCAATCAGACCTTTACACACGTGTTGTATAGTATTTATTATATAATTGTACAGTCTGTGCTATACACTAGAGCTTAAACTGGTCGCTTTTAAAGTAATCTCGTTTTAAAGAAATAAAGTTTCGTATTTATGCACAGTCTAAGATTCAAAAATACACGAAAATTTCCCTTTGAAACATTTGTGAGAAAAAAACTTCCAAAGTCCACGTGTAAGCTGGAATCTACCAGCACAGCACTAAATGTTAAAGATACAAATTTATATATCATGCGGTTAAAATATCCACAACAACAGTATTATAATTACGCGTATAGCATATCCTGTGAGTACATTATATGTAAAACTACACTTCAGGGCGGTCCTAAATTGCATGCACTCTGGCGTAAAACAATCCTCCAAACACCATATACATGTATTCCACCAGTTTAATGTCGAGATAACGAGGCAACATTCCATCGGTATGGTGCCTATGTACGGTACCAGGTCACATACTTGGGGAACTACACAGCTATGAGATGTATGTCCGGCTTGTCATACTATTTTTATTTAAAAGGCATCCAGCAACATTTCTGTAAACATTTTTTAATACTGACAGCGATTTACGAAGGTAAGCATATAAACTGCTAAAGATTTGGCAACAAAAAAGTGCAGGTCCTGATCGGGCGGCACCAGCCTGATGCGAATATGCGAGTAATGTATTTGCCCTGGCATTATGTGAAGGCTATGAGTAAAAGTGGCCCTCTCATATGTTAAAATAATTTTTAGTTTTTGTTTTTGTAAAAATCATAATTGACCGAGATTATGCCGCTTACTTGCAATGTTAGAGCTAGAAGGGTAGGTGATGGGTGCTAACAATTTTATAGTAATATTTTTAAACATAAGTCAATATATACCGATACTGTGACATTAACGTGCAGAATTATCACTAATGGGCTAGCAATTTTGTAATAAAAGTGTGTGCCCGTGCGAAGAAGGATTTAATGTGAGCATTTGGAATTCTGTTTCACATCTGCACCAGTTCGGATGTATGGCAAGTGTTCTTCTCCTGACAAGTCGCTTTTAACTTAGAGTCACGTTTATGCCATTCTAACTCTAATCCAGACAGTACGTAATTGTCTGTCTGTTAAAGGTGGTATTCGACAGTTTGGACAAAGTATTAATTTTCAAGTAACCAAAGTCAATGGTTCAACGTTGAAACAACGTTGTCTTTCAACGTTGAAACAACGTTGTGGATTTCAACTTTCAAATCCAAATATAAATCCAACCTAAATTCAACGTTGAAATATGACGTTGTTTTAAAGTTGATTCAACGTGGGTGTGTCTGCTGGGTTGTTACCCGAAAAGATCCTGCAACATGCTGTTCATTGACGCCCTAGATCTGCGTAAACAGTGAAGCATAAATCGCCACTCGTCATTGTAAATAGGTATTTTCTATCTGAGTCACGCTGCAGAGTAGAAAAAGCACGTGACAACTGACTTTTGCGATAACTTCATATCGACATCCGGGTAGTCCGCTCTGACGTCGATATCTGTTTTTAGCAGAGATCACTATCGTGCATATTTATAGATTTGGAATGAATGAATAATTAGTGTGATTTCTGCAGCAATAAGTACTGTTTAACAAGAAAGGTAGTGTTAAAATCTTCTTTAATGAGACTAAAGAATAGGTTTTTTTCCAGAAATTTCGCCTACATTCTTTAAAACAGTGGAAACTTATTGTTACATGCAGTTGTTAAAGTCGAACTGTCGGAGACTTCCTTTTAAGGCCAACACTGTCAGACTGACTCTAACCAGCTTCGGTCGAGATCGCGTGTAATAAATGCAATACATGTTATAATGCTATACTTTTTGTTAACAGTCCGCCAGAACTTCTTATTTTTGGAAAGCACAACTAGATCTCTGTCATGCAAACATTAAATGTAATTACTTTCTGTTTTTGTCACTCTACTTCATAGTTGTTATTTAATTCCTGTACATTACCGAGACATCTGATATTTTCTGTCAGCGCGATTTCGTGCTTTGTGTTTTGATACGTTTTCTCTGAATAAGAAAATGTTTAATTTACGGACTTTTTAATTGAACGTCACTGGTTTACACATTTAAACGTCACGTGCAATATTCGAACAGTCTTTACATATATTGGTTGGTATTTCATCATTTTATCATCAGTCAGGTAATCCCGACACAAATCAGTCACAGTTCGTTAGGGTCACCTTTGTATTGGTAACTAAATATACCTATTTGACATATTATGGCTTTGGATTTACGTCCAAGCGATAATCAGCCAATCACAATCCCTCCTACCACTAAACAATCAAGACTGTTAATCACCTGCGTCTAGTCCGTTTGAAAATGATTCCCTTACATATTAATGTAATTTATAATATTAGTTCATGGAACATAATTGTCTGCGTGTGATTATATAATGTTTGCGTGCGTTAAGTTGAGTAAAATATTGAAATTGTGAGCTATTTTGTATTTGTTTTACATTTTCTTCTCAGCTTAAGTAGCTTCTTTAGTTTAACAAGTATGAAGTACAACACCTAAAAAGGCAATCCAGTTTAAGGTGACCAATTAATAATGTTATCTTGTCATGTGCCGCTCTAATAAAAATCCGTTTCGATTATTCGAATATGATTCGAATACACTTAAAGAAAAATCAAAAATCGTTTTAAGATTCGATTTAAATCCATAGGAAATAGTAGTGCATATATATATTCATTGCTTAAGTTTACACACATCACTGGTTAAATCAGTGTGTGTTTTTCCCGATTGTTTGCAAAAATACTCAAAGGAATCACCTATAAGGCTATTTTACCACGGCTCTATGACACGTCAAAAGGTCACGTGACTTTCACTTTACAGATAAACAACAAAATGGCTGACACTAGTAACAGTCTAAGTAAGGGTTGTACCTACAACTTCTACATTTTGATAAGGAACTGTTTGTGTAAAGTTTATTGGACATAGCTCTGTAGTAATGTATTGAGAATCACATTTGCGGAATCTAAAAATAGTATTAAAAGGCTACGTAGCCTTAAAATGAAAACATCCTGTGTAAAATTGTAATTTTATTAGAACTGATTATTTTCTGTTGCCCCATGCTAACATTCAATAAGCTTCATCGTAATAACCGTTGTTGTTGTTTTTTTGTTGTTGTTGTGTTTGTTTTGTTGTTGTTTTTGCTGGTGTTTTTATAAATATGATAAACATCTGGATTCGGCCTTTAAATGTTATGACTTTTAGATCACACATATTTCGGTTTGACATTCATATCATAAATACAAAACACAAATATTCTACAGTGTATGTAAAAATAAATACGGTTCTCTGCAACTGGAACTTCTCGTGTAATTCCGACAATCTGGATAATCATCGTGATTTATTCGAGGCGTTCCGATTGCATCAAGATCCGTAAATCGCAGAAGAGTTCAAATGAGGACAGAAGACAGTCTACATGCATTGTTTGTTTGATTATTGGGTTTATCGTCCCATCAAGAGTATTCCAGTTACCTGTAGACGGACAAACATTGTAGTGTGCTTTAATATTGTATTGTATTTTAAGTGTCACAGATATTTGTTAGTTTTTATCAAGTATAACACACCCATTACCCGATGTAGAAATATATGTGACATGCGTTTGACTAGCTATTCAGTCATAATATTAATTAGACGCCACAAACTAGTGATCAAAAATCTGTATGTTTTTGCCTTAAAATAATTTTTCAAATTAAAAAATGTCGATAATCATCGTCACCATCATCATCGTCATCATCATCAAGAGCAACAACAAACGTCGTGACCGCCTATACAGATTCATTTGTTGCAAAACCAACGTTAAACGATTTTAAAGGGGTAGAAAATAACGATTTCCTTCCTAAAAATAAACAGGTTAAGACGAAACAAAGAATAAAAAAATATTTTCTTATATAGTTTATTAAAAGAATAAAAGACAGAAAGATAGGCACTCTTTACTCTTACACAGCAGTAAAATCTGATATATATGTATATACATCTTTTAAAAATGAAAAAAAAAAACCCACAAAACTTGAGAACACACCTTGTCGTCTCACTTTTTCCATATGGCATTCAGTAAAAGCAAGGTTAGGTAAAAACTAAACTTAATATTTTACTAAAAACAATAAATTAAAAAAAAACACAGCTATTTTTTATAAACAGAAACCCGATTCGATCATTTTGTAATCTGACAGAAAGAAAAATAATGCAGGTTGATTATTTTGAAAAAAGTATAATGACGTTAATATTTGCAGACATTCTATGAAATCCAGTGTGATAACAATGTACATCAAAATACAACTCAACATAAAGACGAACTTGGGAAAATGTAAAATGACTTTAGTCAGAAAGTTCTCTGCAAAGAAATGCATATAATGCAAGTACTTTACAGGTATGTGTAGTCTTATTACTTAACACAGGTAAATATTTATAAATAACAAATGTCAATTAATAGTTTGTAGATTATTCGTAACGTTACAATTTGTCTTAAGAATAAACTTAATACACAAAAATCAGCAACAATTGGTATTCACATATTCGCTTAAATATTTTAATGAACAACTTTAAAAATAAGAATATAACGGTATGTAAAATATTTTCTGAAATTCAGAAAGCAAAAACAAACAATATGTTTACAAGCTTAAATACATTAAAACCAAATTTGTTAAAACATCTTGCTTTGGTAGAAATAAAAAATCGAAGCAATAGATTTGTTTGGTGAAATATGAATGATACATTTTAAACCACTTGTGAAAGAAAGTGGTACGTTTTTCACCATACCAAATTGTCATACATCATAGTAATGTAACTGTCATGTGTGACTTATACAATCATCAAATCAATTAATCGCTTATAGAATTATTTGTAAGAAAATATTTACAAACTCGAATGAAAACATTGCGCGGTTCTCCGTATTAAACGCGTATTGTTCCCAGCTGTTGAAGCACTTGGTTAACCCATGAAACGGAAACCAACGCCCAGAAAGGGGAGATAATCTAATTTAGTGCATCGATATATCGCCTAACTTTCAACTGAACTGTACATTGTTGGTATTTATTTGAATCGTCATATCGTGATCAACGATAAAGGGTTTGGGAAACAAGAAAAAATGAAGGTAAAAACACACACATAAAAAACACATACACAAATTCACATGTTACCAATATTTCTCTTAACTTTAAAATGTCATGTACTGGTCATATTTATCAGAATGAGACGAATCAAATTGTACCAACAACATACAGGTTGGAAACGAAAATAAAGTAGTAAGTTAAAAAGATCAACGTCAAATATTTCAATAGTTCTCCCCTATTCTGGAATTCGGACCGGAAGTGCGTGTTACATCCGATTGTATCTGCCGACTTGCTGGTGGCAGTTAGGGCATGTGTGGACAACATCCTTGCAGGCGTCAAGACAGAAAGGAATCAGACAACAGCCCAGTGCGCAGCTGTAACAGACGAGTAGAGGTTAGTTTATACAAATGACGTTGTTTTTTTTCTTCAGACATATTAGGATATGCAATGACTGCTATATGTATGAACAATCCTCTCCTCAAAGAATTCTTGACACATATTAATAAAGATAATGTACTTAAGAAACTGTGAGTACAAAAATCAACAGATGAAGCAACATTTATGCCATCGAATTAACATAGTTATGATTCTTTTGTATTGCACCTCTTTTTACAATTTATAGGTGGTATCCGACAGCTTGCCTACATCAAATTCACTTGACAATACCTTACCACTACTTTGAGGAATTAGGGCGTAATTTATGAATAAACTCATACTTAAGTATATGTAAAGACGGTTTTGAACACTGACTATATTGTTAGACAGTACAAATCGCTATAAAACACTCTAACAGTTTAATCATTCCATATCTATAAATAATCACGATCGTGATCTCTGCTAAAAATAGATCTCGACGTCAGAGGGAATTACCCAGATGACGATATAACAATCTCTAAGTGAGTTGTCACGTGATATTCCTAGTTAAAAAAAGCTACCTCTGCAGCTTGGATCAGAGAGGAAATACCTGTTTGCAATATGGAATGGAGGTTTATGTTTCACAGTTCACCTGATCTAGGGCATCAATGAGCAGCATTTTGCAGGATCTTTTCAGGTAAAAATGACTTTTTAGTTTATTTGAGAAAAAATGTTGATCAAAACTGCCGGTTGCAACCTTTAATATCTAATAGGTATCAGTTCTATCAGTTAAAAGTCAGAATGTTTAACGACTTTGGAGACATTCTCCGACCAGCATGTTTTAGCAAAAGCTAATGCAGAATTTCAAAGAAAAGATAAAGCTACGGTGGATTTTTTGTAGGAAAGGCAAAGCGAAGGCCTAATTTTGAAGAAAGACTAATGTTGAATTTCAAAAATATAAAAAAAAACTGTAGGCTGAATTTATAGGATATAACCAGATATTGCTATATTTTGTATAATGGACAAAGCAAAGGCTATTTTAAGGATAATGATATGAACAAACTGAAAATGCGCTGTACAGACAAATCGAAGGCTGACTTTTGAAGTTTGGATAGAGCGAATGCTGAATTTTGTGGTATTAACAAAGCGAAGACTGAATTTTGAAGGACAGACAAAGCTACGGCTGAATTTCGAAGTAAAAACAATGATTGAATTTCGTACGACATTGTGAAAGCAGGATTTTAACAGGTGAGATAAAACGTACATCCACTTTTGGAGCATAAATAAACTACTTACAACCAGAAGATCACGAAGCACGCCACCCATGTGAGGGTCCCAGTCTCGTAAGCTGTGCTGGTGACGATGTCTGCACGGCAGAACTGGCAAGTGACTCGAACCGGAGACTCATGGAAACGGATAACGGCCGGATAAACGGGCTGTTGCATCACCACTGTCGTGGTTCCCTGCTGTCCCATAGGTGGGCCATAGTGGGCTGGAACACGGAGAACGGGCTCAGGAATAATATAAGCGTCAGAGGCCTATTGGTAAGAGCTTGGACACCGAACCGGATAGGGCGTGGTTCAAAACAACGAAATGTTAGCAACTGAGGACAGACTAGAAGGTACTAGCTATACATGGCTCTAGGTAGCTAAATACTTGACAATGACAGGATAGCTAAGTTGACAAACAAGTATCAATGGACCATTAACCAATACATCTAAACTATGGATAACTCAAGTTTGGTCTTTCTGGATCTGAGGAATAAATACCTGTTTGAAACAATGAACACACAGCAGGTCAACTGGCAGGTCAACTCAAGCGAACCTTTCCGCCCAAACTGAGACTCAAGCCATTAATGATCGAGACTATAAATTGATTATTAACGACGTAAAATGGAAACTTATAATGACTGGTGCGAATTAATTGATAAGTGTAAAAAACAACCTTTGGGAATGATAACGATGGCCTTGACAATGATGATGATGATGATAATGACGATGACAATGATGATGATGATGATGAAAAAAGAAAGAATAAGGAGAAGAGGAGGAGGAAGAGAACAGAGAGTATGAGCAGCATGGTAGTTACCTGGTGCGGGTGGTCCCTGAGGCTGGGTGGGGTAAGGTCCGGGTTGCTCTGCAAGTATAAACAGTCACGACAATTGAAAGCTGTGGACAGCTGTAATTTATAAATGGGCTAAATGTCCAGTGTTGCAAATGGTCCGTTCTAGGGCTTGTATATCGTGCGCAAATTTTGTTATTTCGGCAATTATACAATTATATTTATAATCGTCATATTATTGCAATTTTTATATATGTGGGAAGTTTTTATTCTGTTGTCATCTATGTTATCACGTGGTTACCATCATTCCATATTATGTAAATCTGTAAAAAAAGAAAAAAAGAAAGAAAAAAAAGAAGAAAAAAAGAAAGAAAGAAAAAAGAAGGAAAGAAAGCATAGTTATCTCCCTTACTCAAAAAGTGCACCATTTTAGGTAACCAGTCAATCTTCGTTCACACTATTGTCGTTATTAAACGGTATTTAATTAACAGTAATGTTGGGAGATACATCTCAGAATCCAGTCGACAGACCATAAAGAAATGTTGGTGATTCATCGATTGATCAATATTCTATTTGTTGTTGCTTTCTGCTTTTGGTGTTGTTTATTGATGATGTTCTTGTTACATCAACCGATGTTGTTATTTTCATACTGGCGACGTCCATATATTTGTAGTGAAAGAACCAATGCATACGTTTAGGTAGAACCATCGGCGCACCGCAGGTCAGCCGGAATACTAAATGCTTTATAAACCTACCAGTCAGAGCATTAAAACAAACAAAAAACAACATAAAAATCCTTATTCATATAGCATACAATTAAAGGTTGTATCCGACAGTTTGCCTATATCTAATATATGTAACAATATCTGGCCACTGTTTGGGGGTATTTGCGCATAATTTCTGCATAAAAATCATACTTTAGTCTAAGCTTTGACCATTTTCAACTATAACTAAATTGTTGGGCAATTTAACTCGTTAATCAACACTTAAATTTTCACTTTTTTTTTCAAATCTAAAAATAAAAACGATTAGGAATAGGATTCCAGCGGATGACGTGGATGAGCTAAAATATAAGTAGTCACGTAGTTTCCTTCGTTTAAAAATAGCTAACTGTGCAGCGTGGCTCAGATAGGAAACACATGTTTGGAATGACGATTGTGGCGCTATGGTTTACATGGTGTAGGACATAAATAAACAGCATCTTGCAAGATCTGTTCAAGTAACAATGGTTTATTAAGATGTTAAATGAACATAGTTTTGGTCCAACCTGTCGGATATCACCTTTAACTTATGTAAATACGATTACTTTCATAAAAAATATGGTAAAATTATTATGTCGTTATAATTATTTTGCCAGTCAATAAAATTCCACGAAAAAAAAACACAACTACAGTAACAACAATAAAGCGAACAGCTTATAAGAAACAGGAAATACATTTTAGCAATAAAGATATTAAAAAAAAAACGTGCGGTGTTGGTGAGGCATTAACTTACACATTTTTATCGTGTTTATGTTTTCATATAAAATATATTTGTGAGAAAAAAGATATCAAAATATTATACATAATTATACCACTCGCTCGCTCCATCTGCGCCTCATAATCCTGAAGTTCCTCACGCAATACTGCCAATAGACACTAAATTTACGAAGCAGTTAGACAGTGCAGGAGAGTGAACGATCTGCTTTTTGGCATATGTCAGAGATTAGGTTCAAATGAATGTTGGATCAAAAGACGTTTTATGTACTATACTCGCTAATTCTGTAAAGTGATTTAGAATTGTTTATGACTAAAATAATTGTATAAGTAACTATAAATTCCGCGATGACGTTTGATAGAAACACTACGGTATATGATGTTATTAGGAATTTCTACCAATGGGAGTCGCTATGATATTCATTCGGGCTAGCCTTACGTCAGCATTTGTAACTAGGTCAAAAGTTAGGTTAGACAGCTACGCCGAAAAAGATATAGTGTAGTGTGTTTGCGACCTGTAAGTGATTACTTTTGAGATCACGTTATATCGTCATTCGGGTAGTCCGCTCTGACTTCGATATCTAATTTAGGTATGAAAAATTATCGTACTTTTTCATAGATTTGGAAATAATGAACAGTTCGCGACAAGTACTGTCAAACAAATCTTTTTTTTACTTAGACTAATGCGGGAGTTTAAGCAGGAATTATGCCCAAATTACCCAAAGCAGAGGCAAGAGGTTGTTGCATGTATTTAATTTTAGCAATCTGTCGGATACCACCTTTGAGAGATGTGTTTCTTGTTTAGAGGCGTAAACTGATGCAATGGGTAATTTCTACCAATGGGGGTTAATTAGATATCCATCCGGGTTTATCTTGCGTCGTATTTCTAAGTAGGTCAAAAGTACGATTAGACAGCTACAATCAAAAATGTCCAAAGTCGAGTCAAGTGAAACACGTTTGTCACTGATTGTTCCACGAACTAAACAATCGGCACACTATGACATCGTCTCTTGTGTTACTTGTGACCCGACTACCTACATACATCTGAGAGATGGTTCGTGAATTATCCGAGGTGTTCCGACTAGGGACAATCATCCCTTCCAAGTATCTGGTGCAATGATACATACAGAATCACAATCGTTTTGTTTGCCGGAAGAAAATACGCCATAAAAAGATCTTCAAAAAGTGATAGGTGTAACGTATAGGATTATTTCATCCTATTAACTTTCGTTTATCAATTTTACTGTTTACATCTCGTTAGATAAACACTTGTTACTGCATTTTCAGTAGAGATTACAAAGCATTTCTCTTTGTTGTTTGTTTGTTTGAGGCACCGACATGTTTATTTTCTCGGGGTTTTCCCGTCATACACCCGACAGATGATTCGTGAATTATCCGAGGTGTTCCAATTGCGTAAATAAAACATGCACGTACACGCGTTTTATCTGTAATAATAGCGACGGGTAATAATAGCGACGGGTCGTTTTTGAAATCTGAGCTGTTAAGTATAGCATGCACGTAACCATTTCACCATAATTATATTTCTGTCTGATTGTAAAACAAATGCTTGATACTGCTGGTTGAACCCCCCAGACAAGGCAAACTGCCAATCGTCTACAGTTAGTTCTTTTTTCGACTCAGTACAAAAATTAATTAAAGTAAAAGATACAGTAAATAATAAGTACTATTGCATGCGCATACAATGAAAATAAAAACACATGATGATAAGAATGTGCCATCGCAAACAAGACCAGATAAGTAAGATAATGAATTCATTTTTAAAATGGCAACAGGGAAGTTTTGAACGACTGATTGATTTTTGCCAATGCGTAGTTCGACAATAAAAGAAACGAGATAACAAGGACTGAAATGACCCTTATCGTTGCCAATTTCGACCTCTCTCTCTCTCTCTCTCTCTCTCTCTGTCTGTCTCTGTTAGTCTCTCTCTGTCTCTCTGTGTCTGTCTCTCTTAGTCTCTCTCTGTCTCTCTGTGTCTGTCTCTCTAAGTCTCTCTCTGTCTCTGTCTGTCTGTCTGCCTGTCTGTCTGTCTGTCTGTCTGTCTGTGTCTCTCTCTCTGTCTCTCTGTGTCTGTCTCTCTTAGTCTCTCTCTGTCCCACCTGTCTGCCTGTCTGTCTGTCTGTCTGTCTGTCTGTGTCTCGCTCTGTGTTTCTCTGTGTCTCTCTCTGTTTCTCCCTGTCTCTCTCTGTCTCTCTGTCTGTGCCTCTCTCTCTGTCTCTCTGGGTCTGTCTCTCTTAGTCTCTCTCTGTCTCACCTGTCTGCATGTCTGTCTGTCTGTCTGTCTGTCTGTCTGTCTGTCTGTCTGTCTGTGTCTCTCTCTGTGTTTCTCTGTGTCTCTGTCTCTCTCTGTCTGTCTGTCTATCTCTTTCTCTTTCTCCTTCCCGCCCGCTCTCATGGGACAATTAAAATAAAAATATGGCAACCCATGTATGAATGTAACAACACATAGGTCCTGTATATTTGAACAAATTTTAAAATTACAACACTTAAATTCATTGGCGCTGCTCTGGATAGAGGTGCCTCACATTTATTGGGTTCATCATCCCACCAACAGTATTTAATAAATATAAAAATAATAATACACGAAACAAAGTTCCTCCGCCAGATATTATTTGTATATATATTCAGTTGTCTGACGCTCCGATATGCATTTAAACAAAGGAACTATTCTCTTGAAGTAATTTGTAAACAATAGACATTATTCAACGTGGGGCGGTGTTGGTGATCTAAAAGATCAACGATAACTTATTCATATTTGTTCACAATACAGAAGTTAGAGGACGTCCATGGCCGAGCAGTTAGAGTCGCCGACGTGTAACTCCTCAGCCCCTTACCGCGAGGGTTCGAGTCTTAGTCGGGCGAGAACTTTCGCGTGGGGAGGTTTTCCATGTAACATGCTTTGCGCCGGTGGTTCTAACAAGGCATAAGTCTGGGGTGTTCCCCCCGCCAGATATTAGCTAGACATCGCCAAAATAGCAATAATTGTGTCGATGCAATGAAACAACAACAAAAAAGAAACAACACAAAACCACCACAAACATCAAAACAATAACAACAAATCAGCCGTTGTACAAACATGTCTTATGTGTAATTTTGACAGAAAAGGTTTTAGTGATACCATTTTCAATGTGTTCCTTGATCTTACAGTCAAGTATCGTTCATCAACAGTGATCTGATCTTATTCGTGATAAACCTGATTTTATGTCAGTCTCCGGTATCTTATCATACATTATTTCTTGAACGGATATCTATATATTATGACGATGTGAAGGGAATACCGGTAAGACTTAGTCTTGAAAGTAAACACGCCTACACATAATCACTCGGAACACATAATGTGACATCGATCGGAACAAGAAAGCCATTTCTCAATTGGAACTCCTCGGGTAACTCCGTCCTCGGGACAATCATCACTCGGATGTATCTGGTACAATGATACTTACTGAAATCACGATCGTTTTGTTCGCCTGAAGTCGAATATATATTTGTGGTAAACCGTGTGCAGGGAATTCTACCATTTCATAAACATCCAAGTACAAGGAGTTTGATAGTAAAACATTATGTTATTGAGGTCAGATTAAAAAGTATTGTAACACAAAACAACAACATACGTGGGTATGGTCCAGCTTTCTCGGCCTGATATGGTGGAGGGGCGGCACTCATGTTGTTGTCTGAAAAGAGAACAGGCGTGATGATTAAAAAAAGTTTAGTGTAAACAAATTTGATTTAACAGCCATTGTTTACACAACTACAAGTTCTTTCAGATTATATTTATTCTCATTGACTTTCCACTTCCTGAATGAAAATAGTACTTAGTTTCAACTGAAGAAGTGCAAAACAAATTGTATTGTTATTGATAAAATATATTCATTGTTTTTGGCAAGATTTTGGCTCGAACTAAGAACATTTTGATCCCAGTTAAAAGCCTTGATAATTCAAACATTCATCCTTTATCCTGAACGCATATACTCACAGACACCCGGACAAACAAAAGCTCACTTTGGTTTGGCGAAGAAAAGACTTTGAAAATTATTAAAATTAATAATGTCATTTTATGGCCTAGTAATATTCCACTGTAATGTGTTTAGGTGTTTATTGTTTCGTTCCCCTTTCTTACTCACAACGTTCGTTTTACCAATCAAATGTCTACTATTTCGTTCACCTCTCTTTCTCCTTTGTTTCACCGTTTAAATGTCTACTATTTCGTTCACCTCTCTTTCTCCTTTGTTTCACCGTTCAAATGTCTACTATTTCGTTCCCCTCTCTTTCCCCTTTGTTTCACCGTTCAAATGTCTACTATTTCGTTCCCCTCTCTTTCCCCTTTGTTTCACCGTTCAAATGTCTACTATTTCGTTCCCCTCTCTTTCCCCTTTGTTTCACCGTTCAAATGTCTACTATTTCGTCCCCCCCCCCCCCTCTTTCCCCTTTGTTTCACCGTTCAAATGTCTACTATTTCGTTCCCCCTCTCTTTCCCCTTTGTTTCACCGTTCAAATGTCTACTATTTCGTTCCCCTCTCTTTCTCCTTTGTCTCACCGTTCAAATGTCTACTATTTCGTTCACCTCTCTTTCTCCTTTGTCTCACCGTTCAAATGTCTGCTATTTCGTTCACCTCT
Source organism: Sinonovacula constricta (assembly GCA_007844125.1). NCBI lineage: Eukaryota > Metazoa > Mollusca > Bivalvia > Cardiida > Solecurtidae > Sinonovacula > Sinonovacula constricta. The sequence continues at coordinate 20,285,211 of CM017565.1, forward strand.
CTTTCTCCTTTGTTTCACCGTTCAAATGTCTGCTATTTCGTTCACATCTCTTTCTCCTTTGTTTCACCGTTCAAATGTCTACTATTTCGTTCACCTCTCTTTCTCCTTTGTTTCACCGTTCAAATGTCTACTATTTCGTTCACCTCTCTTTCCCCTTTGTTTCACCGTTCAAATGTCTGCTATTTCGTTCACCTCTCTTTCTTCTTTGTCTCACCAATCAAATGTCTGCTATTTCGTTCACCTCTCTTACTCGAAAGTATCACCATCAAGAGTCTACTTTTTCGTATACCTCTTTTACTCACAGGTTTCAACGATCAGGTGTCTTAAATTTCGTTAACTTTTCTTACTCCCAGGTTTTCCACATCCAGTGATTACTATTTCCGTCACAATTTTCACTCCCAAGTTGTTATTGATCAATGGTCTACTATTTTGTTCACATTTCTTATTCCAAAGCTTCACCGCTCGTGTGTCTACTATTTCGTACTATTTTGTTAACCTTTCTTACTGGAAAGTTTCACCCATCTAGTCTCTACTATTTCACTCACATTTCTTACTCAAAAGTTTCACCGATCTAGTGTGTACTATTTCATTCACATTTCACTCCTAAAATGACAGTGACCAAGATTCTACTATTTCCTACACACATTTTACTCTCAAAGTGTCAGTGACCAAGAATCTAGGCTACTATTTCCTTTGCCGCTCTTACTCGAAAGTGTCTACTGTTTCGTTCACAACTCTTCCTTCAATGATTCTTCAATCAGGTGTCTTCTATTTTGTTAACCTTTCGTACACCAAAAGTTTTACCGATCAAATGTTCTCTAATCCCCTTACCTTTTTTATTTCAAAATTTCACCGATCAAGGATCTGCTATTCCCTTCAAAATTCTTACATACAACGTTTCAAATATCGGAAACCTACTCCATTTATTTCAAACGCTTTTCCTACCTTTAATGTTTCACCAATGATCCTAGCAAACTGCTAAAATTAAACATACTTTTATTTATCAGCGTATTTAAATTTCTGTAAATTAAAATCATTTTACTCATTTTTAATAAATGTTAAAATAAAAATACACTAAACAAACTTGTTAAGGAAATTCCATACTTGTGTTCCTTCGTGAACAATATGGTTTAACGTTGTAACCTAACCACTTCAGAATCCCGTGTCAACACAGTAAGTTAAAACTACCGCATATGAGAATATGGTAAATCCCCTACTTGTGTCGGTATTTCGCAATAATGAAAGCTCAGCATTGAGCTGGTGTACAGCGTACACACTATTGATAAACACAATCCTTGTGACCGTTAGTCACGAGTCTCGTTTTACCTTAAAGTTGTCTGATCAGGACCTGTAAATATTACTGTATGGTTAATAACATATGTAGTGCATACAAAGGGCGTGTTATCAAATGTTGACACACAAAGAGGAGTGGACGTTTTGAAACGGCAAGAATGTTCAAAATGCGTTGAAGGATTTCACAATACATTCTACTGCTTTCCAAATACATATAAATACTTTCAAAATAACCTCGAAATGTTAACGAAATACTTCCACTGCCCCCCCCCCTGCAACCCCCCCCCCCCTGCAGCCCCCCCACCCCGACACACACACACACACACACACACACACACACACACACACACACACACACACAGAGAGAGAGAGAGAGAGAGAGAGAGAGAGAGAGAGAGAGAGAGATTATTTCAAAACAAGCTTTTGATAGTATTGCGGGCAATACAGTAGTCCCCTACCGGTCCCTCAAAAAGCTCTTTTTAATTATCATACGCTCCTGTTTATTGCCATTTATAATTAATTTGAGGTTGAAGTCTGTATTTGTATAATTATGGCTTAAAAATGAAGTAATAAACAAGGAAATCTACAGTAGTTGGGGTTCACATAATTTTTTTTAATTCACCTGGCCTAAATAATTGTTAACTTATCGTGACATTTATTTTTGGCCTTTATTTAAGGTATAAGAACCTTAATGCACTATCATTTAAGGTAAGTGCACCTGAATGCGCTTTCCAAAACTTCACAATTTTGCTGCAAGGTCATGCTGTGACCTTGACTTTCAAGGTAGCGACCCAAATGTTGTGCGCGACACGTCATCTCAACATGGTGATCATTTCTTTGAAATAGTTGTAAAATCTGACTTCACATAACAAAGTTATGGGCCGGACACGATTTTGCTACAGGGTCATGCTGTGACCTTGACCTTCAAGGTAGAGACCCAAATCTTGCTCGCGGCACGTCATCTCAATATGGTGATCATTTCTGTGAAATAGTTTTAAAATCCGACTTCAAATAACGAAGTTATGAGCCGGACACGATTTTGCTTCAAGGTCATGCTGTAACCTTGACCTTCAAGGTAGCGACCCTAATCTTGCTCGCGACACGTCATCTCAATATGGTGATCATTTCTGTGAAATAGTTTTAAAATCCGACTTCAATTAACGAAGTTATGGGCCGGACACGATTTTGCTTCAAGGTCATGCTGTGACCTTGACCTTCAAGGTAGCGACCCAAATGTTGCGCGAGCATATTGTACACATTGCTACCTATTAACATACCAAGTTTCATGCGCCTAGCTTTAATAGTTTTTAAGTTATCAAAGGATCCAGATTTTTAGCGGACAGACAGACAGACAGACGGACTGACGGACGGAGGGTAAACCTATAGTCCCCTTCGGTGTAAACACCGGTAGGGGACTAATAAATAAAAAAGACATACATGGACATACATATGAGATACTATGTGCAAAATAAATACTCAGGAAGTGTACATTTGTTTTTCATAATTGCAAACGTTCTGATGCGCTACAATGTTGTTTTAATTGTACGTCTATTTTTTTACATAAATCCCCAAAATGCTTCTTTATAGGGGACAGTATAAACATTTAAAGCGATTTGAACTGTCTAATTATGTAGATGTTGTTATAGACAGTGTTTACTTAATGTTTTTGTGCCCGAATTTCCCCCAGAGCAGGGGTAAATCATGTTTACAGGTATTGGATAACTATCGAATACAACCCTATAATTGGGCATGGTCTATTTATTTACACTCGCCTTTTACCTTATGGTATATGTCGAGCTATTTGAATAAAGGCGGACATACAAACAATGGTCGTACAAGGGACCTTCCCTATGGCTTGGCATTTTCACGGAGTCCGCTCCACTTATTCCCCCCGACCCCTCCCACCCGCTAATATAATAACTTATATTATAGATATATATGTTCAAAAACTCTACTTATCCCTGTGACCACACACACATGGATGGGAATGAGAAACATTAATGAATGAATAGTCTCCCCTGAATAATCCCTATATGCAAGTAGGTCTTTCATTTGTTTTACTCGGTTTTTATGCTTGTGTTCTGTGTTGTGTATGTTGAGTTTTCTGCCTTTCATGTGATATCCAGGTTAACCACCATCAACAAACATTTCCATTTTCTTTGTTTAAATAACTTATAAGCTTATATATGCAAAAGTAAGAAATTTCACTATTCGTAATTGCAATATCTACAAAACAATGGCGATAAAGTCCAAGAATACCAACTAAAAGGACCTACCTACGGTTTGGAATACTAGTACCTCGGATAATAACTACAAAGGGAGACAATTTCAATTTCACCAATGTACCTTGTTCTAGTTTTATGGTTGCTGACGTACATCTAGTGACATGATTGTGGTCGTTATAGCGACGGTCAGATATCATTGGTGGAAGAGGACACCAGATAAACGTTTGAGTGTAACATACATAAATATAACTCAGATATATGATAAAAGACTTTAAGTATTTTTATCAAGAAAAAATATATCGTGTTATTACCTTGTAATTTTCACAACAGCACATTGACTAATGGCATACAATGGTTGACCCTTAGGAACACAACATTAAACTATTTATATTAAACTCTGTGTAACTTCTGTCTTTAAAGTTAGCTTGACCGAGCCTTAAGTATTCACTTAAGCGAAGTCGCATATATGAAGAAAAAACACATGACAAAGGCAGAATCTCGTTTGCTAAATAAAAGGTAAGTATGATATAAATAAAATAACACACAAAAAAACTGACTATAAAAAAACAGCAACACAAAAATGTACATAAATTATATTTATGAAAATGAAAAATCTTAAATAAAAACAAAACAAACACGCACCTTTCTGGCCGGCTTTGTTCTATCTATTGTCTATAATAAAATATAACCCACTCGGAAAGTCTTGGATATTTTCCTTAAGATAAATTTGTTCGGCCACCGCCGAAATGTTGTGAATACATAAATTCACATGGTCTAGACTTTCCGTTAGGTTGTTATCTTATAAAGTTAAATCAAACAAACTTCAGATTTCAAAGTTGCGAGTCATAAGCATGTACTTCATATGTTGAATTTATCGAAAACCCGTTGATAGTTGGTACTTTCCGCGTTGTATCTGAGATCAGGGTAAAATATATATTATTGTTCAATGCGGAGATTACAGTATACTTTAATGTAAATTCGATCAAAGTTTTAGCCAGAAAAAAAATATTAAGCTGCAGCAATACCAGACTGCCATTGGCCACCTTCGTTACTAAGCAATACTCAATTTCAGTTATTGCTCTATATGCATGGTAACCAGACATACATAAGACTGGGCAACGAACGATGTAGAACCTGATTAGACAGCGTCCAGCGGAAGCATGCTGAGACCTTTTTCAGAGGAAAGAACCAAGTATGCCGCTGTTTATAATGTAGCTTGCAATTATAAAAAGATTAGCAGGCATTAGTAGGAATCCGCAGCTGTTTTGGCGAGGTCTTGTGTCATAAAAGAAACTGAGTATGCCAATGTTAACAATGCAGCTAGCAATAACAAAATTATATAGCAGGCAACATGAAATAAGGAAAAGTAGAGATAATCTGGTTCCCATTGTCCTAAGACGCGTTATGGTTAGTTACACACAAACATATTTAGGTCGATAAAAGTGTAAGAGAGTTCACAGAATAGTTATCTTCTTGTTCGAAGTGCATGCTCCACGTGGCGCATTTTTCTTGTATTAGCTTTCTACAAAGGTTAACATTGGGAATATTTCAAGATGGCGGACAAATAGCAGTGCAATATGTAGGTTTGACAGGTCTTGTAAAATATGTTTGCTATTAGGGCTGTAAAACTGCCAATGTTTTAAATGAATACCTGGTTATATTTTTAAGCAGGAAGTAAATGTGTTTACTTTACCAATTCCTCAGCAAACCACGTGAGAAATGTGTATGGCATTTTGTCAATAGAATATGCATATAGCTAATACTCGTGATAAATCGGAAATTGTCGACTTATACCGTCGTTCTTCTGTAACAAATATTGCTCTATGTAATCCTTAAATCTTCCTGGTTCATGTGTTAATGATTATTCGATCCCCTTGTTAATAGTTACCTTGTCTTTCCATAAACAGTTCATAGTTATTTCAATCTAATCCTTTAACATTTACTATAGGGTTAAGGACAATTTTATAATTAGTGTCTTGTAACCATACTGGTTAAATCACTCCCGGACATTCCCGTGAAAATGCATGACGCAGAAAAGCATTTGAAACAGTTCAAGCGCACTGAATTGTGGTTAATGTGAATTAAAACAGTTTGGTCGATATAAGGCCGTGTTGACTTATGGGACCTCTTATATATACAAGACAACCGCACTGACTTCACTGAAGTTCTTATCAAATATAGGTCAGTGTTTTTATTCAGTCAATAGAGAAAGGGCCAAATACCTTTAGAGATAGGAAATCATTCTGTTGTCAAAACGAACAAATAAGTAATTATTTTTATTATTTTTATTATTATTATTATAATTATTATTATTATTATTATTATTATTATTATTATTATTATCATTATTATTATTATTCACGGCCATAAATAAGGAATTACCTTACTGGGAAGCCGACAACGGCGACCCTATACAAATAAGTCAAATATATTTTTAGAAACCGCGCGGACCTTACAATACCGATTCGTGTAGTGTAGCCCTGATTTGAGCCGAAAACATGCTTTTAACTGTGAAGTTTAATGTGAATATTCTTTACATTGTTTAAAATAAGCCAGTTTGATTATTTGATTGCGTTATTTCTATGTGGCAACGTGATTTTCTTCAAATGTGCGGGGTCTACGTTACAATGCAGTAAGACCGAAGCACAAACCGAGTATCCAGGTGCGGCCGAAGATGAAGCGAAATTATAATAGGTTTTGGAAATGCTTATGAGATGACGTCACAGCTATAAGAAGCGATCTTATTTTTAAACGCATCGTCGGACACCAACGACCGATTCATTCCGTTACTTTCCATTCATCGCCCGTGGAATGTTTAGTTCACTTTTCGCCGTTACTGGTAATGATACTTCATTGGTCGCTTCATAATCCGATGAAGATTCAGTCCATTGATAAAGTTCGCTCTTCATTGTTTCTCGACAGACTTGTCAAAATGGGGACGTCATTGTTATACTTCTAGTCTCCACGCTGATGAGTATGGATTTTGTAAGCAGTATTATGATTGGCCAATTCTTGTTCTATTCAGTTCGATAAGACGACAGAAAATTAACCAATAAACCCACGGTCGACGAATGTAGTAAGACGGAATAGTCGAGCGTGGGTATCCGATGTTTAAATGGAAACTATCGTTCTAGTTTTACGTTCTAGCAGTAAAGGAATATATTGCTATATTTTTGTTATAGTGAGTTTGTTCTATTGTTTCTCCCGAAGAGCTACTAAATAAATGGTAAAATAAAAATGAGAAAAAGTAACAAGTAAACTCGTACACATTAATTGCCAAAGTCTTATTTTTATATTGCAGGAATGCACTTATACGACTGCATATTTTTCAATGTAATATATAATCAATGTTTGCAGATTAATTAATTAATTAAAATCTTTTTGGGCTATAGTTTTTACTCAGACCATCATTATGAGTTTATTAAGAAATTACGCTCAAATTCACAAAAATAGTGAAGAAATAGTTATATGTATTTAATATGGGCTAACTGTCGGATTCCACCTTTAATATAGGTATTTACTGCTTGGAATTGTAACATAGGGACAAAAATGTGCAGCCAGTCCGAGAGTAGAACCCAGGACTCTTCGCTTACAGGGCGAATAATCTATTGACTGAGCAAAGCGGACGCTTACATATACTGTCCCTTTACCCGGCTACAGAGTAAATGTTCTTTATTAATTGGTAGACATAGAAAAGATCTTAAGCAGGGGATTATAACTTTACAGAAGCAGGTTCAAAGGCAAATTTTACATCGTCATACATCATTTTGATATACATGCAGAAGTATATACACAATAGAGTTGTCAGAATGACAAACACTTGTTCATATGACAAAGAATTGTCCGAATGACAAAGAGTTGTCCGGATGACAAAGACTTGTCCGGATGACAAAGAGTTATCCAAATGACAAAGAGTTATCCGAATGACAAAGAGTTGTCCGGATGACAAAGAGTTGTCCAAATGACAAAGAGTTATCCGAATGACAAAGGGTTGCCTGGATGACAAAGACTTGTCCGGATGACAAAGAGTTGTCCAAATGACAAAGAGTTATCCGAATGACAAAGGGTTGCCCGGATGACAAAGACTTGTCCGGATGACAAAGACTTGTCCGGATGACAAAGAGTTGTCCAAATGACAAAGAGTTATCCGAATGACAAAGAGTTGCCCGGATGACAGAGTTATCCGAATGACAAAGGGTTGCCCGGATGACAAAGAGTTATCCGAATGACAAAGAGTTGCCCGGATGACAAAGAGTTGTCCGGATGAGAGATGTCCGGATGACAAAGAGTTGCCCGGATGACAAAGAGTTATCCGAATGACAAAGAGTTGCCCGGATGACAAAGAGTTGCCCGGATGACAAAGAGTTATCCGAATGACAAAGAGTTGCCCGGATGACAAAGAGTTGTCCGGATGAGAGATGTCCGGATGACAAAGAGTTGTCCGGATGACAAAGAATTGTCCGCATGACAAAGACCAGTTAAAAGCAATACATATAACAGATGAAGACTCTTAACACAAACAGCTTACTGGTAACTTAATGAAGACATACACACAATCTCTAATGCGATATGCAAATTTACCATGTTAATGTTTATGTCACGAATTGTCGAAATATTTCACGGAACTGTCCTGGTAAAGTTTGTTAGGTTCGCATGTCATTGCCTCAGTTAACTATTGGCTTCGGTCAGTATATGACAGTCTGGACTATAAGGTCAAACGTGGTACGTGTGGATAAATCGCAAACCTTCAGTTGGACATCGATCTTAATATGGTCTTCCTTTCTGTTTTCAACCGAAAGGGTGTACCCGGTTTATTATTAGAATATTGGAACCTGTACCGATATCAAATGCCCATTATATAAATAGAGGAACCAGTAGAAATGAACAACTACACATGTTAAAAGTTAATTAAGCAGGGTTTGATTTGTAATGTGATTTTAGTGTAAAGACATATTTATAAAGACGCCACTTCGTTGTATGCATACATATAACAAGAGAGGAAAGAAAGTCATATGCCCATATACCAAATAAAAGATAGCTGATGCTCGAAAGATACACGTCAGCCATCTGAATATATTGGAAGGTAAACGTATTCCTTAAAACGATTACACGCATTTGGGAAATATAAAATCACTGTGGGGTTTTAAAGGACTTTTGACTTCGATCCGATTAGACTGAGATAAATTCAGCAGAAAACTTTTTTTAAACTTGTTTCTCAATGTTTAGTGTTTTTTTTTATCTTTCATATGTTACAGATTGCACGTGCAATGTTTGTTATCAGGCTTCTATTCAGTTGTTGTTGTTGCTGTTGTTGTTGCGGTTTATTATTTTAAGCATCCTTTCATCATGATTATGATGATATCATCATGTATTAGGCCGCGTTAAGCGCGTAATACACTCAAGTGCTGAAGTGGCTAAGTTTAATTAAACAGATGTTGAAAGTTTTCTCTTGCAAAACAATGTTTGTTTTGTTAGATCGCACCGACACAATTATGGTCATATTGGCGACGTCCAGCTAATTATTGGTTGAGGAAGACTCCAGACTTGTGCCTGGGTAGAACCACTGGCGCACAGAAGGTTAGCTGGAAAATTCTTACAATCAACAAACAGAAACAAACAAACAAACAAACAAGGAATGCCATGTTGGCCCTTCATCGCCCCCCCCCCCCCCCCCCCAAGTATCGTTGACGTGACGTAAAATATTGTAAGCAGACAACAATTATTGAAACATTGTTGATAAGACAGAAAACAATAATCATTTGGATCTTAAAGTTTTTAATCTTACGAGAATTTTCATTATTTTACTATATGGATATAGCTAAACAAGTATCTGGAAAACGCCACTGCCCCTGGTGTCCATGCTTTTAAACAATTCTAAAAGAAGATCAGTCAAGGAAAATGCATACCAAATATCAACACTCTAGCTCTTGTAGAATCTGAAAACATATTCAAAGTTTTACTTTATAGCCATAAATGAAAAAAGGCTTCGCCCCTGGCAGACAAGTTTTCTTTGCTGATCGAAGTTCTTAGAACAATCTGCACATAGTGCTCCTCAAGGAAAAAGCATACCTAATATCAATGCTTTAGCTCTTGTAGCATCTGACAAGATTTTCAAAGTATTGCTACATAGCCAGATATGTAAAATGACCACAACTCTAGCGGTCATGTTTGAAATGGATCGAAATTATTTTAACAATCCGGATATAAGGCTAACCAAAGAACACGTACACCAAACAACAATACGCTTGGCTCTAGTAATTTCTGACGAAAAGATTTTTAAAGTTTTACTCTACAGTCGCGTATGGAAACATTGTGCAGGACTTCTTCAGGTAATAATGGTTTATTTGATTGTTTAAAAAATGTTGGTCCAAACTGTCGGATACCACCTTTAAAATGACAATTTATGACAACGTTTATTTTTCCTCTAACAGCCATACACATTATAATTGGCTGAAAAGATCCCCCGAAATGCTGATTGGTATGCTACTTCTGTGTTACAAAGTGGAGCATAATACACTACTCGTGACAACAAACGTGTATTTCCTATCTGTAGGCCTACCATGCTGAATAGTTATCTGTCTTTAGCGGAAACCCTTCATCGGGCTTATTTTAAAATTTGAAAATAATAAACATTTAGTGTGACTTTTTTTAAAGATGTGTACTCTCTAACAAATGAGGTAGTGTTCAAAGTGGCTTGATGTAAATATATTCACAAGTTTATGCAGAAATATTGCCCAAATATGGGTAAGGTTTTGTTGCCTGTATTTGATATAGGCAAATTATTGGATGTCACCTTTAAGTTTCAACGGCGCCTGGGATGTCGACCATCCATAATATTTATTGTTTAATCATGACAGACAATCCTCACCGGCCGCAATAGCTCAGGTGGTAGAGCGTCGGCTTGCGGATCGGGAGGTCGTGGGGTCGAACCCCGGCCGGGTCAAACCCAAAGACTTTAAAGTTGGTAGTAGTGGCTTCCCTCCTAACGCTCGGGGCTAAGGGGACAGCATTACGCCTGACTCGTCGGTGTCAGTATAATGGACCGGCCGGGTTCAGTCCCTGGGCAACTCATAAGTGCCCCTGTGCTATAATGATAGAAATGTCGCTGCACAGTATCGGCAAAAATGCCAGCTAATCCCATCCCAGACAATCCTCGCTGAACTCCGCATGTAAACCGTCAGAAATGGACAAAGGAAAAAAACAACAACAAAAAACTTGAGTATAATAAGACATTCTACATTGAACAACAACAACAAACGTCTATCTGTTCAGGAAGTTCGTGGCGGTGGTTTTGAGGGTGTAAATAAACCCTCATGTTAACGTACATGATTTCGTCTCATCTATCAAATTACGGTGTACACAAGCAGGTAGGCGGAGATGAACAACAAGCCGTCTACGCAATGTGATTATTTTAAGTTTATGCATTAAAGGTGGTATCAGGCAGTTTGCTTATATATGATATATGTAACAATATCTAATCTCTGAGACATTTCCGCATAACTTCTATAGAAAAATCATACTTTACTCTAAGCTTTGACGATTTTCAACAGAATCTCAATTTTAGGGCAGTAATACTCGTTAATCAACACTTAAATCATTTACATCTATTAATAAGAACAATTGGGATTCCTGTTAAAAATAGACATCGAAATGAAAGCGGATGACGTTGATGGACTATGGTATAAGTGATCATGTGGTTTTCTTTGTTTAAAAATAGCTAACTGTGCAGCGTGCCTTAGATAGGAAATATATTGTTGTAATGACGAGTGTGGCGTTATGGTTCACTTGTTAGACAGGTATAGGACGTCGATAAATAGCATTTTGTGAGATCTGTTCAGATAACCATGGTTTACTAAGGCGTTTAATGAAAATATTTCTTGTCCAAACTGTCGGATACCACCTTTGAAGGCCGAATCCAGATGTTCATCATATTAAAAAACACCAGTTATTACGATTAAACATAAACGTTATCATGTGGCAAGAATAAATAATCTGTTTTATTAAAATTATTATTGTACACATGATATTTGAATTTTAAAACAATGTAGCCTTTTAAAACTTTTTTTTTTATTCCGAGCGGTTTAATATTGCAAAACGTATTGGCAACGTAATGTGAAGATAGTTAAAAAGAACAGTCAGTGCAAACTTTACTCGCACTGTCAGCAATTTTGTTTTTTTATATGAAAATTGAACGTCAAGTGACATTTTGAAGCGTCACTGAGCCGCGGTAACAATGGCCGCCTCGATTGACGAAGCTATTTTGTTAACAATCTGAAATAACAACACGGTTTTAGCTTGGGAAGGATGTACACTGCTTTATAGTCAGGAGTTATTTTAGTAGCAACGAAATACTATTTTACGTATTTAATTATCCACCGAAGTCAAATTCGATACTCGGCCTTTAACAAACTGTAGTTGTGTGGACTATCTGTGTACATTCTACCCAAGGTATTAGCCTATCACCAGACAGGAACGAAGTCAACAATTGTATTTAAAATTCTTGAATATCATTCATATCATCTGCGTATTCACATATAAATGCGCATGCGCAAGGGTATAGTTGACTCCATTTGTACCCGTGCCTTGTTTTGGTTTGGTTTAGGTTTGCATGGATGCAACGTACTAACATCATAATCCGACGATTAGTGTGGAAGAAAACTCCAGACAATTGACAGACAGACAGACATACAGACACGCACACACTTATGATCAGAAAAGTTTGAAGTCGCATTCCCATTTTAAGCGGTTAAAATTTTTGAGGATGATCCACCGTCGATCCACCGGAGAAATGTACAACCTAATTTATAAATGAGGCTTGTTCAAAGGATAAAACTTGTGTCATATAAAGTGTAGCCTACGTCATTAAATAACACCGTTACCCAGTTTGTAATCTGTGCAGTATTTTAAAGAGCACTTGAACCAGGTGAACGATAAAGACGTTTTAGTCATAGCCTAGGAAATGTCATAATATAGGGCTACATGCTTAACGATGACACAATGAAAACGCACATATTTAAGCTTAAGTCTGTTGCATTACACACGCGCGCGCGCACACACGCACGCACGCACACACGTTGTGTCAACCGCATTCGTACATTTTACAAGAAAGTCAACGGCGACGCAAATACTAAAACAGTAAACAGATTAAAGCAATTTGAGAGCAAGTAAAAAACATATTTGAAAAGTTGTGGTCTTTGTTAGAAATTTCATTATACTATAAATACAGAAAAAAATGTATAATGATAATTCCTAAGACCATAGAATGGTTTAAAAACAAATTAAAGTGCATAACCCGACACAAAGATATAGGTTACATATGTAGAAGAAGAAAAAAAGTTGCCAACATTATTACAATTAACTATAAAATTAAAGTGTACATACAGAAGATGGACACTGCAGCAGCCACACATTACACAAATCATTATTGTTTAGATAGTGTTTTTCTGGAACATGGCTTTTTTTTCTCGGTGACTTAATTTTTATTTTCAAAGTTGATTTGTATGAAAGCATGTTTGTATCTAGATTATGAATACAAACAAGAATGTTATAAAGTGAAGTAAAGGATGAAGAAAAATGAGAGAAGTAGTAAAACAGAACGATCTGGTATTTTCTTTAATCACGATGGAACTAATGTTGTAACAAAGTTACGTAAAAAGAGGCTACTGTGGTTTATAATTACACACTGAACTTATATTACGAATATAATTTAACAAAAGTTGGTAGCAAGTGAAAGGTAGTATGTTATCCCATACAGCAGTCTTCGTTGTAACCGGCTTGCCCGAAGCACGGGACAAGTACTTCTGATTTAGGTTAACTTTAAATTCCTGAACGCTTTTCCGATTGGGAAAGTGACTTATCCGTAAACAAAAAGCTGATTTATTCTTAAAATTGGTGAGAAATGGGGAAAACTTCTCCAAATCAGCAATAAAAGCCGATCGGTTAAGCCGTCTTTAAGCGTTTTCTTTAAAATTGAAACGCTTTTTTGCGCGAATGACTGAAGTACGCAGTGAGTCATTTGCGAAAAGAATTCATAATTCAATTTTCATCTTGCAATTACTGTAACTATATTCATAAACATGTGTACGCTAGAGGGGGAATATGCTCTCACGGAAGATTTTGCGTTTCTAGATCATACACGTTGGCTTCTGGGGATATTTCGTTATCTAAATATATCTAAATATAACTCGAACTATTTCCAATAGAGAAGCTAGTCAAACACAAGCTCCGATATTCTGGTTATGACCATGTATGTAAAGTTTTATCCACACCGAATATTTATACAAGCAATAAATCATTTGCTTAATGCATATGTAATTGTATTATCGTGACTTCATGCAAAATGTAACGATATGGAGGAAACAAAAACTGCCATTCGCAACAGACAAATGGTTTAAGTCTGATATAAAGCAATAGGACAACCAATGATGTTGTAGTCACGAATTGTTTCTAGGATTAACATCAGTAAGTCCTAGGACTAAATAAAATATAAATGCATGTGGCTTGGCGACTAGTACGTCATCCTTACAGCCAAAATATTTGTTATGTCTGTCAATTAAATGTTGTAATCATTGTATATATTTAACGTAACATGAAAAAGTATAAATCAACGAACAAACAGATGCAGTTCTGTATATATTACTAAACCAGATAAAACCAAGCAGTCTTAAGGACGGACTGATCCAAGAAGTTCTGATTTGAAGTATAAGAGTACAAAACTTGTCTCATATTAGAAGCTACAAAAAAATTATTGGGTCTTTTTTTTAATTTTTGTTTATGGTGCAGAGAGGGGTTTTAGTTTATCGCATTAGAATGCACCTTAAGCCTACTTGGGCAAGACTTTTATTGCAGATTTGATCTTTTTACATTTTCATTCACTGGGTACAATGTGTACGCAGCTGCGGTTATTCTAGACCTCGCTTTTGGAAGATTTCGGTTATTAGGGCGCTTTCGGTAAATGTGTTACTGGTCCAAGGACGCAATGCATGGAATTTGCACCAAGACGACATAAAGACTTAAAGAAAATTAGTCAGTCTAAACGTAGATTCTCAGAAACAACAAAGCAATGTTGTCAAGAGCTAGTCGTAGACAGTGCGCTTCTCTATCTAGATACTGGATAGTATAACTTTAGATGTACCTAACCTAAAAAGCAATAAAACGGGGAAAAAATGAAAATAACATAAAACCCATAATGAAAAAAAAAATCCTTGGTGTATAGCTTCAATATTCATAAATGGGACCTCTTGGCAGGCAATCTTATTCTTTACTGCCGGCCAGGGGCGGATCCAGAGAATTTTGGCGGGTGTGGTGGGGTATGAATCAATATCCAGTCAACTTTATCGCAGTAAATGATTTGTGTGTGTATATATATAACTTCGACCTAAGCAGTCAACAGACAAAATTTACTTTAAAAGCTAAGTATTTTTAAGCTTACATCTATGTGTATTCACAACTCTAATCTTTTACCTGGTTGGATGGGAAATCCATCCCCCATCCCCCACCCCCACCCCACCCCACCCCGACTCTTCTCTGTCTTACAGTTTTGCAACATTATGCAATTAATAAACGGCTAGGCTGTGTTATTTAAGAATGAAAAATATGATAATGTTGATAGTGATTATCCACCACCATGGCATTTTTGTTTGGAGTTTAGTCACAAGTTTACCATAGTTCATAAAACCATGAAATCTTATTATATTTATTATCTTTATTAGATTAGAGACAAGCCTTCAGTGTTTAAATTATTATTTATTTATTCACTTATATATTCATGTATAATCCACCCCGCTCCTTACTTTTAATGTTTTGTGGAATTAAACGTTGATTGTGCAAAATAGCTGACGGAAAATACTTCTAATACACAAATACTTCCATTGGCTATAGAACGCGCCTTCCCTTTTAAGAATTGTAAATCTTAAAATCCACTGCTGTCACAAAGTAAGAAAAATCTTTCAATCGTTTTTTTTTAAAACCTTTTAAGTTGTGTAACACGCACTATCTGCCTTAAATCTGGGACAATCTACCGCCCTCTCACCACCACCGCTACATACACCTCATCCAAGGAAAAGAATCCGCATTGTCCACAAAATATTGCCCACAAAGGCCATCCCTGATCTCAGATGGGTTTAATGTGTGAACGATCATTACAGCTACGGATATAATTTTTAGTTATTAGATTTAATAGATACAGAAAAGGAATATGACCGACACTGATTTTTTTTGTCGGAAATTGTTTATAAAATGCATTAGATGTCATTTTCTTTTACCTCTATACGTTTTTTTTGTTTTGTTTTAGTCTCGCGTATAAATAATAAGATATAATTATTGTTTTATTTGTACATATAAGCGTTAAAAATACCATGTAAACTACATTAATGTACACAGGTCTTTGAGAACATTTTTGTGAGAGCAATCAGTGGCAGATCCAGAAAGTTTTGGTGGGGTGGAGTATGCACACACAGCAAGGGACCCTAACTTCGATCTAAGCAGTCAAAATTTACTTTAAAAGTTTAGTATTTAAAGTTAAATGTATGTGTTTTCACAACTCTACTCTTTTACCTGGTTGGTGTGTGGGGGGTGGGGTGGGGGTGCATCCATCACTCCCATCACCCACCCCCACCCGCTGGTTCCATCCCTGGCAGCAAGCATGGCGGCGCATACTTTGTTGTTCCCTATTATTGGTTTATTACTGATGCCTTACATTTCAAATTTCTATGTGTACCGTGCATATGATGGTTCCGGTGAGGTATTTGTTTAGTTCAGGTTCGTAGATTGTATTTGTCAGTCTATTTTCTGAAGTGCAACCTTTACTATGTGACTATCTATTCGGGTTACACTATATCAAACAAATGAAACAGTACATACATCCTTTGCAAGTAATTAAGTAAAAATGCTCATAAAATGTAACCTTCATGAATCCCCCATGCCCCCCCCCCCCCCCAACAACACACCCCTTGATCCATCCCTGAAAGTACATCGTGCCCAGAATACGTTGAGGGCTTGCGCACTGATTGGAAGTTCAGTAACACTGTGGTCGTGACATTTAGTTTTCCACATTGGTTTGGATTATGCCATTGACCTCACACCTGGCTTAATCGATACTCGCAACAGGTCGCCTATCTCCGGAAATCTCCGAAAATCTCCGGATATCAGTACAATTCATACAGTCTGCATCAAGTCGCATTTATGTCATTGATTATGAACCCTTATACAGAACCGGTCGTTTGACATCACATGCAACTGGTTATTTTATCTGATCATAGATAATTCCCCGGAGCTAGAAACTAATTTATCGACCGCAGAGGTAGACATATAAGCGATTCTAACCAGCCTAGCTGCCGGGATAACTCTTCAGCTATGCGGTTAAACGGCTTCCAAAGGTGCATTATGGCGTACCTTTAGGGTTTTTATTGCATGACCCTGTATCATGCTAAAACATTCAGCATCATGCTTAATCGTTTTGCATGATACAGGGTCATGACAATTGATTTTTCAGGTACATGCTGTATCATGCTTAAAATTTTTTTAGACCTTTTGGTGCGTAAGTGTACGACCCTGCATCTAACAAATATAGTTTTAGCATGGTACTAAAAATATTGCACTACCCAGGGTCCTGCAAATTCCGATTGGTCGGTTTAAGCATGATGCTAAAAGATTAATACACTACCCAGGGTCATGCAAATTCCGATTGGTCAGTTTTAGCATGATGCTAAAAGATTAATGCACTACCCAGGGTCATGCAAATTCCGATTGGTCGGTTTTAGCATGATGCTAAAAGATTAATGCACTACCCAGGGTCATGCAAATTCCGATTGGTCGGTTTAAGCATGATGCTAAAAGATTAATGCACTACCCTGGGTCTTGCTTATTCCGATTGGTCGGTTTTAGCATGAGGCTAAATAAGAGTTGCACTACCCAGGGTCATGCAAATTCCGATTGGTCGGTTTTAGCATGATGCTAAAAGATTAATGCACTACCCAGGGTCATGCAAATTCCGATTGGTCGGTTTTAGCATGATGCTAAAAGATTAATGCACTAACCAGGGTCATGCAAATTCCGATTGGTCGGTTTTAGTATGATGCTAAAAGATGAATGCACTACCCAGGGTCATGCAAATTCCGACTGGTCGGTTTTAGCATGATGCTAAAAGATTAATGCACTACCCAGGGTCATGCAAATTCCGATTGGTCGGTTTTAGCATGATGCTAAAAGATTAATGCACTACCCAGGGTCATGCAAATTCCGATTGGTCAGTTTTAGCATGATGCTAAAAGATTAATGCACTACCCAGGGTCTTGCTAATTCCGATTGGTCGGTTTTAGCATGATGCTAAAAGATTAATGCACAACCCAGGGTCATGCAAATTCCGATTGGTCGGTTTTAGCATGATGCTAAAAGATTAATGCACTACCAAGGGTCATGCAAATTCCGATTGGTCGGTTTTAGCATGATGCTAAAAGATTAATGCACTACCCAGGGTCATGCAAATTCCGATTGGTCGGTTTTAGCATGATGCTAAAAGATTAATGCACTACCCAGGGTCATGCAAATTCCGATTGGTCAGTTTTAGCATGATGCTAAAAGATTAATGCACTACCCAGGGTCTTGCTAATTCCGATTGGTCGGTTTTAGCGTGAGGCTAAAATGAGTTTAAGTATGTGGGTAAATGATTAGCCTTGGGTTAAATAAATTTTATTGCACAGTGCCTCTGTATTAGTTTCTCCAAATTTAATTCGTCTGCAGTTTTTTAGATGGGCAAGACATCGAAATTTTATGAATGATTGACAGTAAAATGCTTCCTGCGACTTAATCCCTTTATAAATAGCTTATTAGTGAAGTGTCATTTCCTGGGTTGGGCACATGATATTTTGTTTTGACCTTTACCCTGTAGATTTTTAATGAAATAGACAAAAATTTCCGACAGGGTGTCAGTTGCTACATGTCGCTCGCTAAGTACAGACGCGTTTTTTTTTTTTTTACAGTTTAATTTTCTTGCAATTGATGTTTGTGTCATGAGTGCCTGGGATTGCCGAAGAACTTCGTCCGACTCGTTAGTTCTCAGTGTGCTTGTTACAGAACCCAATATATTCCTTGCACCTTGTAGAAACACTTCTAAATTCATAATTTTCTTTTGTAATAAACAAACGAAAACGAACAATATGGCTTCCAACACAATGTATGTTTGTCCGCGTCATTCTATTGGCTAAATACGCAGAGGTGCATTGTGGTTATGATATCTTAGCCTCATGCTAAAAGGAACCAATCAGAATTTGCATGACCCAGGGTGATGCAATTATTATTTAGCATCATGCTAAAACGGACCAATCAGAATTTGCATGACCCAGGGTGATGCAATTATTATTTAGCATCATGCTAAAACGGACCAATCAGAATTTTTATGACCCTGGGTAGTGCAACTCTTATTAAGCATCATGCTAAAACTGACCAATCGGAATTTGCATGACCCTGGGTAGTGCATTAATCTTTTAGCATCATGCTTAAACCGACCAATCTGAATTTGCATGACCCTGGGTAGTGCAACTCTTATTTAGCCTCATGCTAAAACAGACCAATCGGAATTAGCAAGACCCTGGGTAGTGCATTAATCTTTTAGCATCATGCTAAAACCGACCAATCGGAATTTGCATGACCCTGGGTAGTGCATTAATCTTTTAGCATCATGCTAAAACCGACCAATCGGAATTTGCATGACCCTGGGTAGTGCATTAATCTTTTAGCATCATGCTAAAACCGACCAATCGGAATTTGCATGACCCTGGTTAGTGCATTAATCTTTTAGCATCATGCTAAAACCGACCAATCGGAATTTGCATGACCCAGGGTAGTGCATTAATCTTTTAGCATCATGCTAAAACCGACCAATCGGAATTTGCATGACCCTGGTTAGTGCATTAATCTTTTAGCATCATGCTAAAACCGACCAATCGGAATATGCGTGACCCTGTATCATGCATTTTATTTCCAGACTCATGCTAAAAGATTTAGACTGAAACTTAAATTGCATTTGTCTGATGCAGGGTCGTGCAACTCCGCACCAAAAGGTCGAAAGTATCTTTAAGCCTGTTGCAGGATAATACTCATGGTTTTAGCATGTACCTGAAAAATCAATTGTCATGACCCTGTATCATGCTTAAAGTTTAAGCATGATGCTGAATGTTTTAGCATGATACAGGGTCATGCAATAAAGACCCTAAATGTACGCCATAGTGCATACATGTTTATACACAAGAAAATCGTTGATGCGAAGCATCAAATGGGACGCAAATGATTAAAACAAATTTAAAAGAAAATGTAACCTTTAAAACTCATAAGTTTTAGGTTAAAACTTTTAACATATACAAGCATGACCAATGCATTTGAATACATCATACATAAGTTCACACGCAAGAAACCATCTCTTATCCAGCTGTCTTTATTTTCCTGTTTTATTTGTTAGTTACATAATCAATATTTAATTATTTGCCTTAAACTACATTGAAAGGTTACTATATGTGAAACTAGATAAAGCGTTTTGTTTTTAAAAACACATCGCATGGACCCGATTATTGTAATAATGATTGATATCTAGCCAACCCACTTAATGTCCTTCGCCTCTGTCGGGACTCGAACCCACACGGTGAAAGGCTGGGCAGAGGTATTACAAGTCGGTGACACCTCCATTAGTCTACTGGATTGGGCGGGGTAATGGCTTAATGTCATAACGGGGGGTTGGGTGGGGTAATGGCTTAATGTCATAACGGGGGGTTGGGTGGGGTAATGGCTTAATGTCATACCTGTAGGTTGGGTGGGGTAATGGCTTAATGTCATAACGGTGGGTTGGGTGGGGTAATGGCTTAATGTCATAACAGTGGGTTGGGTGGGGTAATGGCTTAATGTCATAACGGTGGGTTGGGTGGGGTAATGGCTTAATGTCATAACGGTGGGTTGGGTGGGGTAATGGCTTAATGTCATAACGGTGGGTTGGGTGGGGTAATGGCTTAATGTCATAACGGTGGGTTGGGTGGGGTAATGGCTTAATGTCATAACGGTGGGTTGGGTGGGGTAATGGCTTAATGTCATAACTGTGGGTTGGGCGGGGTAATGGCTTAATGTCATAACGGTGGGTTGGGCGGGGTAATGGCTTAATGTCATAACTGTGGGTTGGGCGGGGTAATGGCTTAATGTCATAACTGTGGGTTGGGCGGGGTAATGGCTTAATGTCATAACGGTGGGTTGGGTGGGGTAATGGCTTAATGTCATAACGGTGGGTTGGGTGGGGTAATGGCTTAATGTCATAACTGTGGGTGTGGCGGGGTAATGGCTTAATATCATAACGATGAGTTGGGCGGTGTAATGGCTTAATGTCATAATTGTGTATATAAAACTTCTATTTTCCGTTCCCCTACAAACCATGTATTGCTTATACGTTTATTGAGCACACCAACCTCTCCATCTACCCCACCCCTTCTCCGCCACACACCTCTCCTACAATAAACACGCACGTAACACACGCTATTTCGCACATGAAATTAATGATCGCCCAAAAGCAAACGAAACTTTAGACACATCCTCATTCCATATATTTAATAATGGTCGATGCGGGGCGACCGGCATGTCCGAGCGGTTAGACTTACAACTCCCCGGTTAGACTTACAACTCCCCGGTTTAGACTTACAACTCCCCGGTTAGACTTACAACTCCCCAGATCTTCACTACGTGGGTTCGAGTACCGATCTGAACAATAATTGTTCCGGCTGTGGCGCAGAAGCCGGTGAAGTTGTTGCTGTTCAGGCGCAGAATTTGGGGATGTCATATTTGGGTCTTCGTCCGCCCAAAAAAAGAAGATGTACTTCCACTGGGTGACAACCCTCCCACGTTAAACAACGGCATATGTTTGTGACCCGTGTTGGGAGACATAAAAAGGTGGGGCGCGATCACCTCAATTTGAGTTTTAGCGCTGAGACCAAAAGCAGAACTTAAGGTAGCTTAAGATTCTGTTTTCTAATGGAGTCCTATAAATAGAAGGTCAAGGTCATTCATTCTAAACAATAACGTGTATGTGGAAATTACCTGTTGTCGTATGTAGTCCAACATGGCGAATACACGAACACGTAACTTAGAAATCTAAGTCACACAAAATCAACAAAATATCACAAGAGACAATAGAAAACGTTTCTTACCTTAAGAAGAGTTACTTCGATCGGGAAAAAAATAGTGTTAATAAAAATACTCCGATCAAGCTGTAAGAAAACCAGTCGCCAAGCCTTATCAACACCGCTGGGAAGTGATGCGAGGGTGGTGTCTTGTTACTAAAAATAGCCTCAGGTAAAACGGATTGTGCAGTGAAGCATTTCGGAACTCGTCGGCTATTAAATTTTCAGGAATAGACCTCAGAGGCACTATTTGCTCCGATAATACGCAGTTGTAACATATGCAGCTATCACTATAGGGGTGGGGTTGTATGGGTGTGTGTGTTGGGTAGGGGGGAGGACGGGTTGCACAGGACAGTGCAGCATTAGGTGCATAGACGGTGACATCACTTGATTTTGGTTATGTCGATTTTACATATAAGCTAAAAAATACTAACCTTTTTAAAGTAAATTTTGTCTTTTGACTGCTTAGGTCGAAGTTAGGATCCCTTACTATGTATATTTATAGTATTTACTGCGTTAAAATTTAATGGATGTTGATTCATATCCCCCATACCGCCCACCAAAATTTTCTATTTATCTAAATGATGTTATCATAATGCAATAAAACATGTTTAATAGTTTAAATTATGTACTTACTAAATTTCACCATTCTGAGGCATTGGTATACATTTTAAATAAGTTGAGCTTATTTAATGAATGAATTTAAATTCATTTTCACAATAACTGCCAGACAAAAAGAAACATATATCATGAGATTAATATTTTAACATAAAAACAACAACACACAAACAAAACCCAAACCCAACCTATTCCATTTAGAAGCTCAAATATCTTTACACGTGATATTAGATATTTGTTTTTTGTTTTCGTAATTATAATAAAATGTATTGGTTCTTGTGGACTTGAAATGTAAAATAAATTATTAATGTTTCATTATTGTTCCGACTTTATGTTCTGGTTGTTTTTACGTTTTTACGTTTATAATAAGTTATAAGAGTGCGTATTGCATCCACAATGCAGACATTAAGCCTGTTTATTTCGTCTGTAAGAGTCTTTAGTTTATCATAAAGATCATTTTTAAACAGAACAATTTACATACTTTTACACCTTTTTAAGTGAGAGTGATGTTTTCTTTTAATTATTAATATACTGCTTAGTGTTTTTGAAACCAATTAAATTGCAACCTTTAATTGAAAATTTATTTAATTTGTGAAACTTACAGCAAATCTTTTGTGCTCCTATTTAAAATAAAACAATGATGAATGTAGTGCTTTTATTAAATTAAGAATGTTCCCCATTCCGACATTATTCTATGCTATGAGTGTTTGTTTTATTATTATTTCAGCGTATTTTGTCTCAATGAAATAAGAAAATATTGAATTCATAAAGCTCAGACGTGGTTCTAAAATATAAAATGCAAGTGATTATTGTGCGTATATGCTGTTTTTATGTGATTGTGTTTAAAGTTTCATGCTGAAGTTTTTTCATCCTTGTTATAAAACCGGTATCCTCAGGAACAATTCTAGGATATAATCATATTCATACAAAAATATGTTTTGCTCATGAGAGAGAGAGAGAGAGAGAGAGAGAGAGAGAGAGAGAGAGAGAGAGAGAGAGAGAGAGAGAGAGAGAGAGAGAGAGAGAGAGAGAGAGAGAGAGAGAGAGAGAGAGAGAGAGAGAGAGAGAGAGAGAGAGCTTTTTCATTTCAGTACATTGTAAAGCAATATGAAATGCTTAACCTTCATTTAAAATATGTATGTCTATTTTTTTAGGTAACAACTGACATGATTAACCCAGTTTGTATGATACTAACTAAGACATGTATTAATGTAAGGGTCTTTGATAAAATTATTAAATTACTTTTTTAGGAAATCGCGCGGACCTTACAGTATCAACTCATGTATTGCAGCCCTGAATTTAGTCGGATACTTGCGGTGAACTGTATGTTCTTATTAAAAGATGGCTCGAAATATGCAATTTTAATTACTTGAATGCGTTATCTCTAACTGACAGCATAGTTTCATGCAAATGTGAAGAAACTACTTAACGATTTTCCAAGACCGACATTCGGAAGACCTCAGCTGTTTTCCTTTCAGAAATATATTGAGTAGGGAAAGGGCAGAGAATGGTGCGAATGCAAAACCGAAGCACGTACCATACTTAAAATACCAGCGTATTCATATTACCTTCCAGGCTTTTTTTTTTCTGAACGTGTGCTGAAAGGGTCGAAAAGGATGCGAATGAAACTCCATTTAAAGAGTATTTATATGTTGCCATGTAATGTTTCTTTAAAACTAATCGAACTTTATATTTCCACTTTAATATAGTAAACCACTCGAAAATCGAATGTACCTCAATGCCAGTAGCAAGGTAACTGATAAGGGAAGCAATTAATGTCAGAAATATATATAAGATCAACGCAGTAGCTTCCCTTGTGTAAGGAAAAATACACCGTCGTATCAGGAAACGAGGCAGAAAGATACTAAATTATATTCAATTGTTTGTAATGAAATGGTTACATGGCATATATATATATACTCATAGACGAGCGAAACATCTGCTATAAGTTTGGAAACTTTGTATGTTTTCTGTATGTTATTATTTGCTATTCAGTCAACCAGCTGACAAGCGTATCGCCAGTAGTTCTATCCAGACATTTGTTTGGGGTCTTCCTCCACCAGAATGGCTAGGAGCGTCTCTAAAATAAATGTCATTTTGTGGTTGCCATGTACAAAATGTATTCGATTGATTCAACAATAGTCTTTTGCAAGGCCAGCATATTTTATTTACATCAATTTCGGTAATTCAATCAAAGTATGAAAGGATTTAAAACTAAGTGTGGGACAAATCTTAGACAACTTACTGTGTTGTCCTTTCTTTAAAAGAAATTTGAATATGTTGAATAAATAATTATTAAAAATATTTTTGCGGAATTCTCTGATATTTTAAAAGCTGATACCTATTTTGATAAATAAGCTATAAAATGAAATATCCGTGGTAAAATATATTGTTATCTGATAACTCATTTTTCAAATGATGTAGATATTAAATATCTATTTTATTTCGTCTGAACTATAACTGATATTTAAGAAGAGAGGGAAAATAATAGAAAATGGTTTTAGCATTGTGACAATTGCCGGAGCTCTTTTGGAAGCATGTATGATACTGAAAATCAAAAATATATTAACCTGTTTTCCTTTTTGCGTGTTCTAATGAGATTGGTGAAAGTACACTAAACAACAACAACAACAATTATTATTATTTGGATATTCTTGAATTATCCTTGAAAAAATACACACTGCTTTGTAATGTAGGTATCCTCTTAATTTTCTTTTTTTTTCCGTGCTTGGTGACTACCATCTTCAAACATAAATATCTCGAGATTAACATGGTAAAAAGGGTTTTAAATCTGGAAATACATTGTCTTTATAATATTTATTAGAATAAAATAAGGCTCCATCAACTTCTATACATTTAAAAAAATACCATTAAAGTACCGTACCGTTGTTTATTATTTTGTTATATGTATGTAAATGTTTTATGTTCCATAGAATCGAAGGCGTTAATGTAACTACATGATACGCTTTATCATTCTTCTATTTGTAGAGCGGGCCCCGCCGCATTCCGCTTTTTGATGGCCACGCCAGATCCTGTTTACCCTTACAATTCATTAAAATTACAGAATCAATAGAACAAGCATAAATAACATTTACATTTATTTATAAGATTGTGCTGCACAATTTAAAGAAGCACTATTTTAGCTGTTAACAAAGCTTGATATAGATCTTTCCTTTTCTAAAAAAAAATCTTTTTGAGCGTCGTCTTCTAGAAAATGAAAATAACAAAAGAAAACGCACACGACAACAACAACAAACAAACAAAACCAAACAAAACCAACAACAAAAATAATGTATTAGCACAGATAATTTTAAATTAATTATCATGAACAACAAGTGTTTATTTCAAGCTCTGAAATATGGGTACACATAACTATTTATCTAATAGTTATTTGAACATCTAGATTAAACAGATTACAATATTAAGGTTAACATTTGAAGCATGTCTAGCGCGTCTAGTGTCCTTCGACATAAATATTTGTTTCTGTACTCCCACTATATTTTCTCGGGCATGCAGACTGGCCACACTAGTAAAGGTCGTGCAGGACCAATCGTTCGTGCTTTCCCATAACTCTGGACGCTGTCGCAAAAGACACTGCCCTAAAAGCAGCAACAAACACATGTAATGTATGCTGCGTTAACAAATTACAAGGGAGACAATTACATATTACCAAAGATGAGTTCTTTCCCGTGTACCAAATATTTTAATTGACATAAGCGACCATGTTTGTGTCAATAATGTAATATGGCGCTGAGTGTCTACAACTTATCACAAAATTGTTTAGACGGTTTCACAAGTTTACAGGATATTCTTCAGGCATTTAACAGTAACATCAGCGAGGAACAAGCTTGGGCTGTTTTCTTTCAAAGTGTTCAGTATTTGATCGCTAATTCATGTCAGGATGCATACAGAGATCTCTATTATTATGGAAACGCTGCGATTAGATTGTCGAAAGAAGGGGATGTCAAAATCAATGTGGAATTCTCGCAAGGTTCCGCCAGTAAGTAGACAGTTATCTTATTCATTATTATAATTTGTAAAATTCTTGAACGATTTATCAAATGTGGGCCTACATTTTCTATGTACTTGAATTTGAAACCCTAATCTATTCAGTCTTCTTTCGTTTTATAAAAGGATAACTGAAATGTAGTCAAGCTTTGGCAGCCAAATTTAAAGACGAGGCTAGGCTGCACACCTTTCGTTAAACTTCATGCCACCTTATATGAGAAAAAAAAAAAATTATTTTGCTGGCTAATATTAAAATTTTTGTCATACCCTGACTTACTGCAATAAATAATACCAAATATAGATATTTATAAATATACAGTATACAAATCTGATGGAAAATGTTAAAATCATTCATTCACTGACATAATTTTGCTGCCAAATTAATGTATTGTTGTCCTACACTGTTAAGTACATACTTAAAGAAAAACCTGGATACCGATGTTATGTTATCCATGGCCATTTGGTTTAAAACTTCTGGTGGCTGATTCTAAAAGTAGCTTGCTAAGCTGTGTATGCAGAGATAGGACCTCTAAAAATCATGTTAATCATGTATTTCAGCAGATCCCAGACAACTCTAGGACTTCAACAAAAATCTGTTTGAAAGATCTTTCAAGTTAACTAAAATCTTGTTTTCATTTTCTTTTATTACATTTCAAGCTAACTACCGTATTCACTCGTGTAATGGTCGCACCCGTGTAATGGCCGCACCCCCAAAATGACCGCAAAATTTGAAGAAAAAATCCTAATTCAATGTAATGGCCGCACCCCCAAAATGACCGCAAACACAGCTTATTATCCGTCAGTAAACACTTAAACAAACTTTCAACTTCAGTCTGCTAAATACACCAAGCTGTAATTTACTTGGCCTTTCTGTGTAGACTTGCATCATTACACAGGTCAAGTGACTGACTCTGAGATAAGCTGTTGTCAAGGTGATATCGATCGGAGCAGTTTGACAGTGAGGGAGTGAACGATGTGTTTTTATAAGCAGCTGCCGATTACATTTCTCCACGCACTGTTCCCCGATATATCGTGTACTGTCATACCAGACTTGGTGACGTAGATCAAAGAAATTAATTTCATGCCGCCACGAGCTACAGGATAGCAGTGCGACTGACACTAGATACATTCGCAACGTGTCAAAAATACAGTCACAGTTTACCAATTAACCCTTTTGTTGAGACAGCATGACTGGTCGACGCTCCTGTTCATTTTTCACCTCGTCAAGGAGATTGTCGCCTCGTATCAAAGCTGTGTTGTTTTATCGGCTATACTATGAAATCCTTTGATCTGCATGGTAGTGTGCACATGACAGCTGGGTGAAATTGTTTGATGATGCAAACATTCAGAAATATGATACAAGAGATAAAACTAGGCAGTCATTTATAAATTATGGAATATGTTCACATTGGTTAGACAAAATCATAGAACGTCGCTATCTCGTTCATATCGTCCGTCAACCTCCTACTTAGAGAGCTCATCTAGACGCATGGCGTCCCAAAAATCGGCAGAATCGTTCTAGAAAAAATGTCCCAAGGCCTTACACCTATAGAATGGCCGCACCCTCAACTCCTTAACGACAAAATCGGGTAAAAAAGTGCGGCGATTACACGAGTGAATACGGTATGTCAAATCCATCTGTAAGTCATTTTTTACTTTTGTCTTCATAACTTAGGAAGTAAAAGCTATAAATCTTAAAGTACATGTAGAATAATTTATAGTTATTTATGGTCTGTGTCTTTGTGTTTTTCAATAGCGATCAAACACATCAACAATAACTTATTCATAATTCTTCACAATACAGAAGTCTGAGGACGTCCATGGCCGAGCAGCTAGAGTCACAGACTTGTAACTTGCTGTGCACCATGTGACTTTGAGCCCTGGTCAGGGCAAGAACTTTCATGTAGGAAGGATGTCCAGCTAATCTGTGGTGCTTCAGTGGTTCTGATCAAGCATAAGTCTTGGGGACTTCCTCCCCCGGTATCTAAGCTGGACGTTGTCAATATGACCAGAATTGTGTCGGCACGATGTAACTAAAAAGGTTTACGGTCACTTCAGTAAATGACCACTTTGGTAAATTAATTTTACATACGGATCAAATAGTAATAATATAATATAACTATTAATTTTTGACTCCATTGTTTTGTAAATCAAAGCATACCTGTTCCACATTTTCAATAAATAAATGATTAAATGATTAAATTATCGGGCTGAGATACGAAAATCTTTTTCACACGTGGACATACCCAATTCTCCATCTCAATCATGTGTTATACTATATGTTTACCTATTAACCGAAATGTCCAGACTAATTCCTATATAAGATCAAGTTACCGAAGTTGTCATTTACCGAAGTGACCGGTACCCGCTAAAAACAAAACAGAAATAAACCCAATTTAACTGCTTTTCTTACTCAAGTCACTATCAGTGAATTTCAGTATAAATAATGTATATACACTAGTAATAATGTATGATAAACAATGACACAAAAGCGACGAAAGAAGGGACGATTGCTTGATTTTTACAAAGACACAAGAAAAAGTTCAAATGATAAAAGATTTTGAAATATGAAGTAAATATTGTTGTGATTATAAAATTATATTGTAAACTGTTTTTTGTTGTTTTGTTTTTTTAAAGAAGATATTTCTTAATTTGAAAAAGAGAGAGGTATTGAGGCTGTTTGTTTTCATATGTGATTTAGATATAGAAGTCTGTCTGTTATTGACCTCTGCTACTGTTGCCAGTTGGCTCATTGTTACAAATACCCAATTCTCAAGTGGTTCCAATTAGTAGTTATTGGTGTGGCAACATGCTGCTTCAGCCTCTCACCTAAGTTATTGTTATACAAATATATATTCTGAGGTCAGCATAAATGGAAATGGGTGATTTTATGTTGCATTATATCCCATATTTCTGTTACCTCTCCCAGTAGATACCTACTAGAATAGTAGTGTATACAGATTGTAATAGTTACCAGACTATTACCAATATAGGTATTTTAACGGTAGTTTAGACCACCAACAATTTAGACCACCATCAGTTTAGATTACTTTTCTTTCCTCAAACAACTAAATAAATCATTGTTACCTGACTTATGTATGCATTTTTGCAGAGATAATGCTCAAATTCTGCAAAACAGTTGCAAGATATTGTTACATGAATTTGATATGGGCAGACTGTCAGATAACTTTTTTAAACCCTAAGCCTGTAACATTTGTTAATAATTAAAACTGAATTGTATGCTATTTACAAGCAATGATAACTGGCCATTTTTGTTAGAGACTTTTCAATAATGGTGCAGATCATGATCAGACAACTTCCCAGAAGTTAATAAAATTTATTAATCATTCAGTTTTTTCTTTCTTATAGAATTCATAGACTTTTTAGCCAGAATTTATGTTTGTTATAAACTATGAGCTTGTGTCAATTATAATTTCAAAATATAATTGTTCTTTTTTACATTTTTAGACTTCTTTGTAGTTTGAAAGTGTTACTTTATGTAACTTGGACCAAGTACCTTAATTCCCTTGTAAGATCATTTGGAATGTTGTTTTTAATCCCTGTAAATTGTTCATCATAATGCGTGCAATCATCATAACCATTACAACGTCTGAAGTAACTGTTTGCCTTTGAAATTGGGGGCAATTTTAACATTGTTTTCAATGGAGAGATCAGCCTGTAAGGTTTCGTGTTGAAAAGTGTTTTAAACCCCACAATTACCCTCCTGTTGGAGAGCTTGAGGCAGGCCTTTAATTATGTGTGTCGGTTTTGTGTAGGGGTTAACAAGGTGCTAGCTACGTTATTATCAAAGCTTCACACACAAATATCACAGAAAATTCTCTGCATATTTTATATAATGATTGTATGTTTTGTAAAATGATATAGTAAGACTAGACATTGTTCTAGTGTAAATCTAGATCTACACTTTTTGTCATGGCCTAATCAATTTAGGCAGCTTAAATTGTTTGTATTTCTAAAGTCGTTGTGGTTAATTAATTACTAAAAGGTTAAAGCAGAAAAAAAATAATTCTGAGTTGTTATAAACCTTTAAAAATCAGTTTTTCAGTCACCTATCATGATTGAAATCATGTTCAATGGTACAAGCTATTGAAGCTTAACATGCATGATATTTAATCTTGAATATTTTCACTGCTATGGCATTTATTACCTGAGTAAAACAACTACAAGGTGTTGAAAACTGTTATGTTTATCACTGTAGCCTTTTAAAACATCATTTCATGATACTGCTGCATCTTGGATTAAACAAAAAGTAAGAATTGATTGATCATTGTTTACTTCATTTTGTAATTGATCAGAGTTAAACAGTTAGAGACAGTTCATGGCAACCCTCACCATATGGGTTTAATGCCTTGTTCGAGCAATATACTGCAATAATCACTAGACTTTACAATAATCACTAGACTTTACAATAAATACTAGACTTTACAATAATCACTAGACTTTACAATAATCACTAGACTTTACAATAAATACTAGACTTTACAATAATCACTAGACTTTACAATAATCACTAGACTCTACAATAATCACTAGACATTACAATAAACACTAGACTTTGTACAAGAAGGTTATCTTCCAGACCTATCATGCACTGATGCCAGTGTTGGTTCTAACCAGACAGTCTGTTTCCACCAAATATGCAATCATAACTTGATATTGCCATAACAAAAGTGCAATAATAACTAGACATTGCAGTAATAATATATACAAGTATCACCTGATATTGTAGTAAAATATATACATATATAACTAGATATTGCAGTAATAACATGTGCAACTATCACTAGCCATTTCAGTAATCATGTATGCAACTATCACTAGACATTGCAGTAATAACATGCAACTGTCACTAGATATTGCAGTTATAACATATAAAGCTGTCACTAGACATTGCAGTAATAACATATGCAGCTATCACTAGACATTGCACTAATAACATATGCAGCTATAACTAGACATTGCACTAATAACATATGCAGCTATCACTAGACATTGCATTAATAACATATGCAGCTATCACTAGACATTGCACTAATAACATATGCAGCTATCACTAGACATTGCACTAATAACATATGCAGCTATCACTAGACATTGCACTTATAACATATGCAGCTATCACTAGACATTGCACTAATAACATATGCAGCTATCACTAGACATTGCAGTAATAACACATGCAGCTATGACTAGACATTGCACTAATAACATGCAGCTATCACTAGACATTGCACTAATAACATATGCAGCTATCACTAGACATTGCAGTAATAACACATGCAGCTATGACTAGACATTGTAGTAATAACATATGCAGCTATCACTAGACATTGCACTAATAACATATGCAGCTATCACTAGACATTGCAGTAATATCATATGCAGCTGTGACTAGACATTGCACTAATAACATATGCAGCTATCACTAGACATTGCAGTAATATCATATGCAGCTATCACTAGACATTGCAGTAATATCATATGCAGCTGTGACTAGACATTGCACTAATAACATATGCAGCTAAAAAATGCTAAAATAACCATGATTTTGTTGATATGATTTATGAATCAAATGTAACTGGAGAGATTCTGTCAGGGCACAACACAGTCATGTGACTCTGTACTGTAGTATGACAGTGGTTCTACCCAGATATTGCAGGATAATGCCTTTATGAGCATACTTGTGTTTGGGAGATGTAAATAAAAAAAAAAGTTTACAACGTTTTTGATTCATACACATATAATTTTTACAAAAGTATAAATATATTAAAGTTTATTTACATCAGACATAAAATTTATTTTTTTTGACATTAATAATCAATAAATATGGTTGATATATGCTGGTATGAATCTTAGCCCTTTAGTTATCTTGAAAGTTGAGCAAATTCTCTATGAAAGTTTAAAAGGGAATGAAAAAAACGCTTCATGTTTTAAAGTTATTAATATTTGTGTACTTTATCTATATTAAACAAATAGCAAATACTCTCCTCATTCCTTAATGAAGTGCTATTTGTTGGCTATTTAAGGTGAAAATTTTGTGAACTCAAGTATAATATGTCTAGCATTGTAAATACAAAAATAAATGCAAATATTGATGCTGCATACAAATTATTAAATACACATTGTTATATACACATTGTATTAGGGCAATAGTTAAATGCAAACATATTTGCAGTTGTTATGTCATTAATGTTTTTGTATTCATGTAGCTCCAGGGCTCAGCTTTATTTGTCTGTCATGGTGTTACAATAATATTGGCTTGTTATCATGATTTTATTCAGTTCTTATATTGAAAGACCTTCAAATAAACTGGTGCATGTGCTGTCCATCTATTTGAATGGAAGTTTTAATAAATGTTGATGATAACATAAAACATTGTAATTTATGTAGTTTTAGTGAAGGTGCGTATGTGGGGACCAGTGGTTTTAGCTGCTGACTACTCAGCACCAAAACTGTACAGGTTAGAGCCCCATTCAGGGACTCAGTGGTTCAAGCTGCTGACTACTCAGCACCAAAACTGTACAGGTTAGAGCCCCATTCAGGGACTCAGTGGTTCAAGCTGCTGACTACTCAGCACCAAAACTGTACAGGTTAGAGCTCTATTCAGGGACCTAGTGGTTCAAGCTGGTGACTACTCAGCACCAAAACTGTACAGGTTAGAGCCCCATTCAGGGACTCAGTGGTTCAAGCTGCTGACTACTCAGCACCAAAACTGTACAGGTTAGAGCTCTATTCAGGGACCTAGTGGTTCAAGCTGGTGACTACTCAGCACCAAAACTGTAGAGGTAAGAGCTCCATTCAGGGACCTAGTGGTTCAACCTGGTGACTACTTAGCACCAAAACTGTACAGGTTAGAGCTCCATTCAGGGACAAGTGGTTCAAGCTGCTGACTACTCAGCACCAAAACTGTACAGGTTAGAGCCCCATTCAGGGACTCAGTGGTTCAAGCTGCTGACTAATTAGCACCAAAACTGTACAGGTAAGAGCTCCATTCAGGGACCTAGTGGTTCAAGCTGCTGACTACTCAGCACCAAAATAGTACAGGTTAGAGCTCCATTCAGGGACCTAGTGGTTCAAGCTGCTGACTACTCAGCACCAAAACTGTACAGGTTAGAGCCCTATTCAGGGACCTAGTGGTTTAAGCTGCTGACTACTCAGCACCAAAACTGTACAGGTTAGAGCTCCATTCCGGGACAAGTGGTTCAAGCTGCTGACTACTCAGCACCAAAACTGTACAGGTTAGAGCTCCATTCAGGGACCTAGTGGTTCAAGCTGCTGACTACTCAGCACCAAAACTGTACAGGTAAGAGCTCCATTCAGGGACAAGTGGTTCAAGCTGGTGACTACTCAGCACCAAAACTGTACAGGTTAGAGCCCCATTCAGGGCCCTAGTGGTTCAAGCTGCTGACTACTCAGCACCAAAACTGTACAGGTTAGAGGCCCATTCAGGGACCTAGTGGTTCAAGCTGCTGACTACTCAGCACCAAAACTGTACAGGTTAGAGCCCCATTCAGGGACCTAGTGGTTCAAGCTGCTGACTACTCAGCACCAAAACTGTACAGGTTAGAGCCCCATTCAGGAACAAGTGGTTCAAGCTGGTGACTACTCAGCACCAAAACAGTACAGGTAAGAGCTCCATTCAGGGACAAGTGGTTCAAGCTGCTGACTACTCAGCACCAAAACTGTAAAGGTTAGAGGCCCATTCATGGACCTAGTGGTTCAAGCTGGTGACTACTCAGCACCAAAACTGTACAGGTTAGAGCCCCATTCAGGGACTCAGTGGTTCAAGCTGGTGACTACTCAGCACCAAAACTGTACAGGTTAGAGCTCCATTCAGGGACCTAGTGGTTCAAGCTGGTGACTACTCAGCACCAAAACAGTACAGGTTAGAGCCCCATTCAGGGACCTAGTGGTTCAAGCTGGTGACTACTCAGCACCAAAACTGTACAGGTTAGAGGCCCATTCAGGGACCTAGTGGTTCAAGCTGGTGATTACTCAGCACCAAAACAGTACAGGTTAGAGCTCCATTCAGGGACCTAGTGGTTCAAGCTGGTGACTACTCAGCACCAAAACTGTACAGGTTAGAGGCCCATTCAGGGACCTAGTGGTTCAAGCTGGTGACTACTCAGCACCAAAACTGTACAGGTTAGAGCCCCATTCAGGGACTCAGTGGTTCAAGCTGGTGACTACTCAGCACCAAAACTGTACAGGTTAGAGCTCCATTCAGGGACCTAGTGGTTCAAGCTGGTGACTACTCAGCACCAAAACTGTACAGGTTAGAGCCCCATTCAGGAACAAGTGGTTCAAGCTGGTGACTACTCAGCACCAAAACTGTACAGGTTAGAGCTCCATTCAGGGACCTAGTGGTTCAAGCTGCTGACTACTCAGCACCAAAACTGTACAGGTTAGAGCTCTATTCAGGGACCTAGTGGTTCAAGCTGGTGACTACTCAGCACCAAAACAGTACAGGTTAGAGCTCCATTCAGGGACCTAGTGGTTCAAGCTGCTGACTACTCAGCACCAAAACTGTACAGGTTAGAGCTCCATTCAGGGACCTAGTGGTTCAAGCTGGTGACTACTCAGCACCAAAACAGTACAGGTTAGAGCCCCATTCAGGGACCTAGTGGTTCAAGCTGGTGACTACTCAGCACCAAAACTGTATAGGTTAGAGGCCCATTCAGGGACCTAGTGGTTCAAGCTGGTGACTACTCAGCACCAAAACTGTACAGGTTAGAGCCCCATTCAGGGACTCAGTGGTTCAAGCTGGTGACTACTCAGCACCAAAACTGTACAGGTTAGAGCCCCATTCAGGGACAAGTGGTTCAAGCTGGTGACTACTCAGCACCAAAACTGTACAGGTTAGAGCTCCATTCAGGGACCTAGTGGTTCAAGCTGCTGACTACTCAGCACCAAAACTGTACAGGTTAGAGCTCCATTCAGGGACCTAGAGGTTCAAGCTGGTGACTACTCAGCACCAAAACTGTACAGGTTAGAGCCCCATTCAGGAACAAGTTGTTCAAGCTGGTGACTACTCAGCACCAAAACTGTACAGGTTAGAGCTCCATTCAGGGACCTAGTGGTTCAAGCTGCTGACTACTCAGCACCAAAACTGTACAGGTTAGAGCTCTATTCAGGGACCTAGTGGTTCAAGCTGGTGACTACTCAGCACCAAAACAGTACAGGTTAGAGCCCCATTCAGGGACCTAGTGGTTCAAGCTGCTGACTACTCAGCACCAAAACAGTACAGGTAAGAGCTCCATTCAGGGACAAGTGGATCAAGCTGCTGACTACTCAGCACCAAAACTGTACAGGTAAGACCTCCATTCAGGGACAAGTGGTTCAAGCTGTTGACTACTCAGCACTAAAACTGTACAGGTTAGAGCCCCATTCAGGGACAAGTGGTTCAAGCTGCTGACTACTCAGCACCAAAACTGTACAGGTTAGAGCCCCATTCATGGACTCAGTGGTTCAAGCTGCTGACTACTCAGCACCAAAACTGTACAGGTTAGAGATCCATACAGGGACTCAGTGGTTCAAGCTGCTGACTACTCAGCACCAAAACTGTACAGGTTAGAGCTCCCTTTAGGGACTCAGTGGTTCAAGCTGCTGACTACTCAGCACCAAAACTGTACAGGTTAGAGCTCTATTCAGGGATGAGTGGTTCAAGCTGCTGACTACTTAGCATCAAAACTGTACAGGTTAGAGCTCCATTCAGGGACAAGTGGTTCATGCTGGTGACTACTCAGCACCAAAACTGTACAGGTTAGAGCTCCATTCAGGGACCCAGTGGTTCAAGCTGTGGTTGAAAGAAAATGGCAATTTTTGTTATTGTGAAAGGTCCTGTCAGGATAGGGACAGGTCCTTTACCGGACCACAAAAAAGAAAAAAAAATGCTGATGTTATTAATGACTTTGCTTCCTCAGAATGCTCCTATTGGGGATTTCATTTTCACATGTAAAAATTATCATCACTATTTGGCTTCTGCTATTATTTGGAACAGGAGAGTCAGACTAAAATATAATTACACAGATTATTTCCAGCTGTGGCTTTCAATTTCTCACGCTGATTTTCAAATTATTGTTACCAGTATTTTGTTTGTGAAAGTTTGTGAGTGTTTTGTTGATTTGCAGTTGTCTATTATAAATGACTCAAAATAAAAATTGGGTTTTCTTTTTTGCAAATTCTTTTATTGCCATTTCTCAGCCCCTCAACAGAGGGATTCGTGTCGCTAATGAAGCAAAGCACTTGGTCTGAGATGGTCTTTCGGCTGACGAGGGGGCGCGCGGGACCAAATAGTCACTGATTTGTAACTCCTTAGCCCCTGACTGCATGGGTTCGAGTCCCGTTGGGGCGAGAACTTTCATATGTGGAGCTTTAAGTCTGGTTTATTCTCCACCAATTATTAGCTGATCATTGCCAATATGATCGTAATTGTGCTGGTATGATGTAACAGAAAACAAAAACAAAACAAAATCAGCAGACTAGAGGTGCACAGTTGGTTCTACCAACATTTTTCTGTGGTCTTTATCCATGAATTATTACTGTGCTTTGATATAATGACAACAATTATAGTGGTGCATTCAAAGTATGTTCTGTGAATAATACCCACCTTAACATTAACAATAGTAACCTTCGTTTACATGTGATAAATAACCAATATCCTGAACTGGTAGGTTAACGTGTACATATAGATTATATTTATAAACAGGGTTATTAAGCATTATATTTTTGTGAAATACACTACACATGTATTAAATTTTTTAATTATTATTTAATTTAATTTGAAATTTACCATGAATAAAATACCATAGCCAGGACATATGTTAGCAGATCAAAGGTTAAAAACTTTGGACTCAAAATAAACCCACTTACAACAGGTGCTTAAAATAAAGTTCACATACAAAATTGTGGCATATTAATTTTTTTTCTTCTGTTTATTTTTTAAATAATACATTCCTTTTCAGCAAATTGCCGACAGTCCCTGATAATGATACTTATTGTTAATGTCTTTATTGAATTTTATTCTAATTTAGTGTAATGCGAAAATTTTTCATAAATGCAACCCTTTTTTGTATGATTATCCAGATTATATTAGTGTAAATATTATTTCAGTCCATGCCATTTTTCTACAGGTGTACTGTTATCAGTTTTGGCAATTCTATCAATAGTAGTAGTATTGAGAGAAGAGATTAATTGGATCAAGTTTCTTCACAATGTTCACAGAAAGACTGGAATGTTTCAGTTACACTACCAGATCATATTTAATCATACATTTCTTTGTGAGACTGTCCAGAAATCAAGCACGTCATAGAATAGCACACAGGCTGTGTTTAGCCGCTGTGACATTATATCGGGTGTATTTAGTGCAATTTTAGTCTTGGGGCTGCTTTTTAATTTTCATAATTGTGTTTGTGTAAATTATGTTATATACCTTGGACAGTAGTGTCATTTAAATATATATTAATAGTAATAGTTTGATGGAATGTCACACATTGAGTGGTCTACTTTAACTTTGGTGGGGAGAAAGGAAAAGTGTCAGCAATTTGTAGCTTACAGACCTGGAATCCATGCCTGTAGTCTATTTCCACATTTAAGTTAACTTACAGCTTAAAAAACATATTTGTTAGATTTAGATATGTTAGGCCCAGGGTTTGATTCCAGGTCGCAAAATATTAAAGTTGCTAAAAAATGGTAGTATAGCTCCCGTACAAATAGCAAATATAAGATTAGTTGAAGGTCAGCTTCAGATAACTAAAATAACTGTTGGTAGGATGATAAACCCAACAGTCATACAAAACTTAATTGTTGTCACATCTGACCATTTCTTAGTTAAATCCACATTTCTAAGAAATAAAGTTGAGCTATTGTCATGAGATCCTGTCATTGGCATCTGTATGGGGATTGATTGATGTATTGGTTCAAGTCCATTTCTCAGCAAGCCGTCAAGATGTTTACTTTTAATTTAGAATTCTTGGTTTCTATCCAAAGCTCTACCCTTTGACATTTTCTCATGTATTTGAAACTGTTGGATACCACTTTTAAGATGGGAGAATGTGGATACGATTTTCTTTTAATCCCCTGAAGAAGGTGTTCATTTGAAGCAAATATAGCGTTGCCTTCATTATAATAACTTGGCAACCCTTCCAGACCTATGATGGGTAATTAAACTTTGACATAAAAAAGATAAAAAAAAAGAAATGAGGGAAAAAAACACAGAAAAAAAAAGCAAAAGGAAATACACCATGCCTTGTTCTACATGCCCAGAATTGAGGTATTGGTGGTAATAGCTCGTAACTCACTTTAAGATCCAACGACATGTTCCAATTAGATGTGATCATTTGTTTTTGTAGGTATCACATTTGCATTTATAAATGGAATAGTAAATGTTTAAAAAACACACTTAAATAGTTGATAATTTAAGTGTTTTTTTTTTAACATTTACTATGTCCTAACAATATGTCTTGACCTGGATTTGAACCTGGGACCTCACACAGCTGGGACTAATGGTCTATCAAAGCTATTAACATCCAGGTCTGTACGCTTCTTCTTTAAAATGTCTGGATATAATTTGTGCTTAGAGACAGACAGACATACAGACAGAGAGGTTCAGTAAACTTTATTAGTCAACTTTCTCTTAAATTTTTGATAACTTCAACTAATAGATTCAGTTGTTGTTCACGTATCAATTATTGACTCCTGCAGTTACACTAGCAAACAATGCTAGCTTTTTTGGGGGGACAAATGTCAACATTAGTGGAAAATGTACACAAGACCACTTTTGAATGTTTTCTCAATGAGTTCTCTGGGTCAAATAACCCTTATCATGATACATTTATTTATAAGCAATACAAAGTCTGTTTTACTGTACAGCTATAATAATGTAAAAGTAACTTGATATCTCTAGAGACTCAGCAGCAAATATAGCAGATCCTGATCAGACAGCTCTTACTGAAAGCTGATCTAAATCTATGCTACATATATTTGCTTAAGCCTGATCAGTTTTTGCTTGGCAGTGTAAGAATTGCCTTTTTACGGTCAACACTGATATGTATAGACTAACAATTATGTAAAACTGCCACTGGTATTTTTTTTTTAATGATAACTCGATCATTCTCATTTCCTTATGGAATTTCTGGGGCATGAAAAGGCGTATTTAGTTTTTTATTTAATCTTGATGTAGCTTTCAATGGAGGCAGATTGCTTCATCTTGAGATTTGAATATTATTTATTCACGCACATTTTTCAGCTGTCTAGAGCCGTCTAGGTTTGACAATGTTCAGATGTTTGGTCAGGCTTTTATTATGCATTCACAGTGTGGGATTATACTAAATATCCTATGTAATTTTTACTAGAACATGTTATAAAGAATCTTATAGAAATTTAATTAATTTTGTAAATGTTAAAAAAATGTTATTTGATATGTTCAAATATATGTTAGTTAGTTTATTTACACAGTTTAACTTAAAGTATTTACTGTCTGTACCATAAGTGTGTGCAGATGTGGCAAAGAAATCTCTTGAAGATTTAGATTTAATGTTCTTAAAGTATAGGGAATGCATGTGGCATAGTGGTAGGGTCACCAACTTATAACTCCTCTGACTGCTAAGCCTCCCACAGCAATTCAAGTCCCATCCAGGGTGAAGGACTTAATGTGGGAAGGTCTTCCAGCTGACCTGTGGTGTGCCAGTCTTTCTTCTCAGACATTTGTCTGGGGTCTTCCTCCACCAAAATAGCCAGATTTTGCTGTATTAACATTGTTTTTAACTTAAATGTATTATAAAAACAAAACAATCTCCCTTAAATTATAGGAAACATAGTCAGGTTGACTTTAATAATTTAATGCTCTGACAGAGAAGGCAGTACTTTATATGCATCAAATTAAATCATCTGTCCTTTACGACTGAAAAAATGGTTTTGAGACATAAACTTTCATCACGCTACACTTGGTTTGAAAACTCAGGATTTATTCCATTTGTTAGCTTATATAATTATTATACTTGTTACAAGTAAAGACTAATATGCCATTATAACACTTATTAGTAGAGACTAAGTGTAGATCCTGGTCAGACAGCTTCCAGCAGGGAGATGGCTGATCTGACTCTATACTATTTGCATAAGCCTTATAAATACATGCTTGCTAAACTAAGAGTTAAATTAAATCTGCAATATATTCACATAACTCAGTTAACTTTTATGTGGATACATTGTCTAACCCAGCTCAATCATGCATACCAACCTTATTTCATGCATGAAATACCTTTTATGTTTTTTCATCAATTAAAATGTCCTTTAAGCTTACTTATACTATATATATATCAAATTATTATCCCTCTGTTTCAGAGGCTATGGTGTGATATTTATTATCTTGTGTGAATAAAGATGTTTGTATTTCTCTCTTTCTGTCTTGGTTTAAGTTTAAATTAGTTGTTTTTTTCGACAGTTGGGAAACTTGTTGTTTTTTAAATAACCTTAAATCCTTTACACATGTACTTGCTGGAAATTACATTCATCCCATTTAAATAAAACAAACCACACCCTATAGGTGTATCCAGCAAGAAAGGATTAATCATTCTCAATTGCCCACTTCCATGGTTACCCCGGGTAGAACCAGTACGTAGGTGGTAACTTCCTGGAGCAACAGGAGATGCTAAAAGTCTTGTCTAAGAACTCAACATCTCAACATTGTTGGTCTAGGGTTTGAACCTTCATCCAATAATTTTGGAAAAGTGCCTGATAAAGGTTTAGTTTTTATAAGCAAATGTATCATTTCATACTAGTAACAAAGTTGTTAAATTCTGTGTCAAGGTTTTTTTCCCAGAATTGGTTTTAGCTAACTGATATCACTTGGTCATGAGGAAGTCTGTAAACTGATAGGAGGTGTGTCAGTAGCTCTGCTCAGACTTTGTTGCTGTGGTCTTCCTCCTGGAACATTTTTATAACTGTTTGTGCAACTTTAAAATTGTGTTTACAAGAATCTACCTTATTGATTCACATTTGTATAATTGAATATTGTACACTTATGTCCACTGTAGTAGAGTCTTCACAAAATCTTAGGCTACTGAACATCCAATTCATTGTAAGTAGCTGCTGTAACATCCACTAAAATCTAGATCTTGGTGTTAGGCAATTAATAACTTGATTGAAATGCATTAGCTTTCATATGTAGATAATTTAATGTATTTGATACATAGGCACTAATTAAAGGTATCTTGTGTTCCAAAATCAAACATGTATTTCACTTTGTATATCTTTTACCCTATTTCTATAAAAAATTCTGTTCTACTGGTAGATATTAAAGTATAAACAAATAAAACAAATTTTGTGTCACAAAATATGATAAAAATTTGTCTTTGTCACAAAATCCACTTTGTGAATTTTTTTATTTATAAAAGGGGATTGCATTAGCTATCAGTAAATGAAATAATTTTGTATACAGACATGATTTTTATGGTAAAGTCAGCACTGTTTAGACCCCATTATTGCCGGACATATTTGGATAATTTTACAACTTTTAAAAGTGTTTAAAAAATCAGGTATTGTTTTTGCAGCAAAATTCCCTATACAAATTACCTGAAAATAAATAAAGTTAATATCTGCTAAAAAATATGACCATATCACACTTTTTTCTCAGTTAGGTCATTGGATATCACAGAGAGACGTTTTCTCATGACCCATTACACATATTTTTTTACTATAGATATATAGTAAGTTATCTCATGTACCTTAATATCAGAGGCAAAAACAAATGTCAAATAATAAAGTGTTGTTGTTTTTTATTACCAGCATGTTTTATTATAAAATATATTTATGAATGTTTAGTATTACTTTTTATAACCAGAGTATGATTGTTTTTTCTGTTTTTTGCTACATCGCATTAACACAATTATGGCCATATTGGCGATGTCCAGCTATTTATTGGAGGAGAAAGATCCCAGATTTAGGCCTGGGTAGAACCGTCGGTGCATCACATGGAAGCTGAAAAAAATCCTCGCATAAAAGTTCTTGCCCTGACTAGGGCTTGAACCCACAAGTTAAGGGGCTGAACAATTACAAATTGATGACTTTAAGCCATGGGCTCCCCAGCAGTTTGATTTTTGGAAATTCTTCTTACCAAAACTTAACTTTGTATGCCTTAGAAAGGTGCCACAAAGCAGCTGTACTGTCTGTCTTTCCAGACAATTGTACATTTGTCCATATTACTTAGGTGTCAGAGTCCCACCTACCATTTTCCATTTTACTGATAGTACTTTAGTCAAACAATTTTCAGTTTACATACACTGGAAGGTGTGTCACACCTTTTATCTATAACTGCCACCATTAAGGTAAAGGTAACATGTAAGGTCATTGCATCTTCGGTTGGTGGCCTGTCAAGGTCATTGCTTGTGTCTCTTCAGTATCTTAATCATTGAACCTTAAGCAATAATTATTAGTGTGATTACTTAATTGTTTTATGAACGTTAAGTTAAGAATGGAAGGATTTTCTGATGTATTTCAGTGCAGTGTGGTAATGAAAACATCCTGTAGATGAACAGTAAACATTTAAATGGGCATACAAAATGAACAACATTTTATTTTTCTAATGAAATAAACCTTGGGAGAGTTACCCCCCCCCCCCCCCCCCCCCCCCCCCCCCCCCTTATTTGATACACCATTTGCCCAACAGTTGTATAAATGTCTATTATCTATTTTATCGTTGCAATAACCCAATATTTTATCTGGATATTTTCTCTCTTTCAGGACAAAGAAGCTCATTCTCTCTAAAGAAAGAATTCAAGACCATTATATCCGGGCCAGATGTAAGTATATTGCACATAAATAAACATAATAGCAAAATCATAATTTTCAGAAA
The DNA here is from genome assembly GCA_007844125.1 of Sinonovacula constricta. Lineage (NCBI taxonomy): Eukaryota > Metazoa > Mollusca > Bivalvia > Cardiida > Solecurtidae > Sinonovacula > Sinonovacula constricta. Next base: position 20,328,374 of record CM017565.1, read on the forward strand.
GTTAACAATACATAAAATAATTACAATTTGGCCAAATCATATGTCCAGTAGGCTGTAGCACAACTTTTGTTTTGTTCTGCTGTGGTGGTCTCACAGACTTAAAAGTTTTGCAATGGTATAACTAATGATGATTAAAGTCTGCCAGCTTTGATATACAAGTTTTGTGTATGTCTTCACCCTTCTTCTTGTGAGATGTCATGCCATTGCAATCCACCAAAAGGACCATGAATCAACCAGATTATAAATGACTTCCATAATCTCATAATTTACATTGTGACTAATGTAACCAAGTGATTATATATTTTTCATGCATCATTAATTTTTTCGTCATCTGCGCTGCCCTGTTGAACAATGAATTATTGTTTTTATATTATGGTATATTTATATTTTATTATATCATACAGTTATAATTAACAAAATGTATCTTACAGGTGCTGGAAGCTTTAGGCACAGCCATCTACAAAGCGTTAGACTTTGGCCTCAGTGAGAGTGAGGAGGTACATTTGAGTCCAGAACTCGAGGCCCTGATAGAGTTTCTTATCGTACCTCCAAACACAGATGATGATGAAGGAATAGATATTGAAAGAGATGCCGAAGATAATCCTGAGAAAGATCAAGCAGCTTTTAAAGAAATTGTTCATGTGAGTTATTCATTCATTTTGTTTAAATCAAAAGAATTTTTGCAAATTGTATTATGTTTAATCTTTTTTACGGTTCATGTAATTTTAAAAATATTTTATTTTATTCACAATCAATTTCTGTTACTGTTATATCCTGTTATTTTTTATGTAAGTTTTATTTTGTTTTTATCACACATAGATAAATTATATTTAATTGTTGTGTTGATCTATTTTATTGTATTGGTGCAACTCACAACTGCAGTGAATATCCTGGAATCAATGTTTTTGATTGGCAAATCAGGAGTGGTCAAAATCTTTGTTACATTTGTAAAGTAATTTTTTTAAACGAGTGTGTGTTCTGAGAGTTAACAATGGCAGTGGGATTTGTTTGTTTTTTACATCGACCCAACACAACTATGGTCATATTGGCGATGTCCAGCTAATAATTGGTCAAGGAAGACATATGTAGAACCACTGGCACACAACAGACAGTGGGATTTGAACTCATGGTGAGGGACTCGAGAATGTTCCTCAACCAATCATGCCTCTGCACCACAAGCGTCCGTTATCTTTCAGAGATGCACACAGCATGTACAGAGCCAACACAACGTCCACCAACATTATAGGGCTGTGTGCAGAGCCCTGGCTACGGAAGCCATTGAACTTGTCACATTCCTCGACAACATTGCCAAAGAGAGACAGGTAATGTCAAAGTTGATTTACTCTATAAAGTTTCCCCATGCATTTTTTTTTCACCAATTTTATAACTATTATTGGATCTTTTCATTGGAAGAAGAATAACTTTTACCCAATGTTTTACAGAAAAATAGTCTTGATTTGAAAAAAAAAATATTTATGATAAACTCAGTACAAACATTTACTTACTTATCTTTGTTTATGAATAATTGTACATATTCAGCAGAGATATATCTAAAACGAAATTCTCAATTCAGTGTTTTTGGACATATAAATTGCCAATGTTTCCCCAATGGGCCATTACTAGTGAAAAAAATCCCTGAGTCCTTAACTTTCATCCCAATCCTTAAGGATTATATCGACATGAGCCAGTTGAACCACACCCCGACAGGTCAAGGGTCATCTCTGACAAACAGTGAACTATCAGGAGCATGGAATTTGATTATAAAACACAACTACATGCAGTTTTGTTGATGACACAGTGTCTTGTCTGGCCCCGAGTATTAACTGATAGAATAACAACATAATTATATTCATTTTGTTATTCTAAAGCATAATACTGCATTTTATGTAACATTACTTTTTTTAAAATCCTTTATTGTGTAAATATAGGAAATCTTTACATGGAATCACACGATTAAGAATTGGCCATAATTATGCTACATTTGATATAGTCCAGAAATTACGTAAAGAATCTCATGCATAATTGATAAATCTATAAGTTTAACTCTTAGCCTGCTATATTTGTTGCTATATAATCCATAATAAATATTTAGTTATCAACTAAAATTTTCATGTCAAGATCAAAAGCCATATTGCTAGAGACTCAGCAGGAAATAATGTAGATCCTGATGAGACAGCTCTAAGGAGGAAGCTGGCTGATCTTGATCTACAAAATTTCCCTAAGCCTTATAAATACATGCTTAGCAAGCTTAGGGTTAAGCGCAAGGGGTCAGATGTAATAATTTAGACTGCAGCAAATAGCAAAGATCCAGATCAAACTGCTCTCATTTGACGTAGGCTGATAGGGTGTTACACTGTCAAAGCTGAAAAGTTAGGCATAATATTTGTCTTTATTGATGGATGTTCTTTTCGTGACCACTTTATTTAAAATGACATGAAACATCTTCATGTGAACATATCAATTAACAAAAAGTTGCAGTTGGGGATGAAGTGACTTAAAATTTGATGAAAACATGTCAAAAGCTCCCACACCCTTACAATACTAATAATATCAATATTTTCTAAGCCAAAAGTAACACAATACAACAAAACAACTAACAGTTTCCATTAATTAGTGTGTGTTGAAATGTTCCAACAAATTCATCTGTTTGCAGAGACTTGGTGATGCAGAGAAAGATGCGCTGGATGCTAGCCTTAATGAGTTACAGAGGAAAGACTGGGTAAGATTTATTTTTTTTTAAAAATAACTTTAAGTCATATTTAAGTGAATACTGTAATAATATTTATTATTGGGGTCTTTTCCCCATTTCTGTCTTCTGAAATGTATATCTCTCAATTATTTATCTAAAATAAGATAGATAGCTTCTGAAGTATACAGTATTTTCTCACTTATAAGACAAGGATTTTTCCTTTAAATTTCGTGTTCAAACTGTTGGGCTCATCTTATAGGCGGGGTCTAGCGACCTGGCAAAAAGTGTTCACGTTGTTTTAGGGTGAAAACATACCACATAAACTTGTTAGCAGTTATGCAATGACCCGACATGCTGTCATTATCAACCGCCGATAATTTACCTTAATTGAACTTTGAATTCTGTCGGTCAACGATTAACTGTCTCACATACATTTCCCTTTGTTCTGCATGAAACACGGCTTATTATCCGTCAGTAAACACTGAAAAAAATCTTTAACTTTAGACTGCCAAATACTGCAAGCTGTATTTTACTTGGCGTTTCTGTGTAGACTTGCCTCACTACACAGATCAAGACCGACTCTGAGATAAGCTGTTGTGAAGGTGATATTCATCGAAGCAGTTTGAAAGTGAAGGAGTAAACGATGTGTTTTTGTAAGCAGCTGCCGATTACATTTCTCCATGAAATTATTGATTGCGTCATGTACACAAGGACAGTGCACTGTTCCCCGATATATTGTTTACTGTCATACCAGACGTGGTGATGTAGATCAAAGATATTAATATCATGCTGCCACGTGCTACAGGATAGCAGTGCAGCTGAGACTAGATACATCCCGCAACGTGTGAAAATTACTGTCACTGTTTACCAATTAACCCTTTTGTTAAGACAGCATGACTGGTTGACTCTCCTGTTCATTTTTTCACCTCGTCTTATAAGCGGATCGAAGCAGAAACCGGCAATTTCACGGGTGAAGTAGGGGGCTCGTCTCATAAGTGAATCGTCTTATAAGTGAGAAAGTACGGTACATCAGAAAACTTTTTAAGACACTGCATTTTTAAAATGTAACTATTAACATAACTATTCAAAATTCATGAAACATTTTCTGCCTCACATATGCTAATTGGACTTGGTCTTTGAAAATTAAATCCAATATAAATTTTGAAAAGATTTTACATTGGAAGCTCAAAACACAAGGATGATATTCATTGGCACTGTTACTATGGTAGAAGTACTAAAAAATAGTGTTTTGTTTTTCAATCAGTAGAAAGGGAAATAACTCTTGTCACCTTTTTGATGTTGTGTACGTGCACTTGGAACACACTGCACAGTTGGATATCTCCAATCTTTCCTTGGGGACATATGAACTGGTATATCCTGTTGTAATGCATGGTGATCAATATTAGCAAGCAGTTAATGAAAAAGAACAAATGTTTTATTAGTTGCCTTTGAAGATGACTTTGAAGGCAAATATCCTGAATTGGTGTTAAAAGATAAAATGTCTTGATAAGTTTTAATGATATGTGCAGATTGAATGTAATAAATTAATTAAATATAAATAGAAGTATTTAAAATCTGTGTGATAAACATTTATAAATTACTGTTGGTGGGACTATAAACAAACAATCAACATTTATTATAACTTAACTTTTAAAGTTCAAGGCCACCATCCCACAATATAAGCAGACATAAGCACAACAGAAGCAGATATGTATAAACATGTTATCTACAACATGCATTTATAGCAATTAGAAACAAAAAAATGTATTGCTTATATTATTATGGTAATAATCTTTAGTCCATCTGTTTTGAGTTGAATCTGCAGTTAAAATCAGAATATTTATAAGGTAATCAGTGTGTTTACTGATTATCATCAACATGAATAATGTTTATAATTATGGTTTAATAATAATGGTGATAATGTCACTAACACTTATAAGGTTTACCAGCAGTGGTAATGTCAGTGTATATTTTCATTGTGGTGATTAATGTTGGCAACAGATTGTGTATTGTTTGAAAGTTCCCACAAGTTCCTCTAAACATTGTGTCAGGCTTAAGAAAATACAGATGGTAGGTACAATGTACATAGAACCACTGTTTATACTCTTACATAAAACATATGTTTCCATTCCATATCTATATTGTGTTTCTTGTGTAAGATATACTGTGTAATCACATGAATTTTCAGTGAAAGTGTTTGTTTTTTCTGCTTTTATTTGTTGACAAAAATTTTGAGATTTATTATTAATAATAATAATGTTATTATTATTATATTATTATAATTATCATTGTTATTATTATCATCATCATAAGCAGTAGTAGTAGTAGTAGTAGTAGTGGTATTATTATTATTATATGTTTTCAGAGTGTGTCTGTTGCTATTCTTTTAATGACATAACTATGGATCCCTGTTGTGCAACAAATGAGTATTTACTTATTACCAGTACATCTTAATGTGCAATTTTACATACATTATTTCAAGAATGTACCACAGGATTAGATGTGAAACCAAGAAATCCTAACATGAGGGTGATTTATTTAAACATTAAATTGACATTGCATTCTGTGATAGACTTTTTTTCCTCTCAAACCAATGGGTGAAAAACAGCATTTGATAGTGATTTAAATGTTGATAACATAACTTAGCCCTGTGGCAATTTTAGCTCATGTGAATAAAGATGATTATTAAATATGTTAATAATATTGATCAGTTAGTTGATGATAATATAGTAAAGAAAAATATCCACTTACTTGGATATATATACTTAGTATTGTCTATTTTGGTTATTTGTTGTTATTTTCCCTTGACAGGCCCGACTATGGATACAGATTATGCATCAATTACGCCATGGGGTTCACTTGAAAAAGGTTGAGCGGACATCTTGTCAGCCCCTGGACTATGAGTTAACTCCCTTTGAAATTCTGCTGGAAGATATACGGTCTCGAAGATACAAACTTCGACGGATATCTGTAAGTGGGATTGTGCTATATAGTTATGTTTTGGAAAATTATGGAACATAAAGTAACCTAAGAAGTAATGGGAAAATTATGAATTTATTTGGTAAAATTATGGAACATAGACGTATGCACATAAGAAAATGTTGGTAGAAATGGAGATGGTAATGTGCCTTGTGTGTTAAATTAAGGCCCATATTCACCAACCATTCTTAAATAATAATTGCTCAAGTGATGGATTTCAGTCCACAATATCTTCATTGTTTATTTAGCTACATGTCTGTATTTTTGCATGACACTTTAACCTTACTACTTTCACTTTAAAATCATATTGCAGCTTCATAAATGAGCTTATTTTTGTTTGTATGAAAACTGTTACTTTGACTTATGTCATGACTTCGGCTTAAGAATGGTTGGTGAATACTTGCCTAGATGTTTTGTGTGACCATGCATCACAGCGACACACTTATGGTCATTATAACAATGCCCAGGCCACTATAATTGGTGGAGGAAGACTCCAGGGTAGAATGACAGGTCGACTGCATGACCTTCTTGTATGAAAGTTTTCATCGGACAGGTACTGGAACCTACACTTTGAGGGCCAGAGAAGTAAACTAAATATGGTATATTTTATTTACTTTGTAGAAAATACACATGTACATAAGATTTTTGTTTTGCAATTAATTCTGTACTTCATCATTCTTTTAACAAGAATGTAACTAATCCATGAAAACTAATTGCTTTAAAAATCTTATTGATTATTAGATGTGTTTTTTTTCCCAGGTTAATGGAGACATTCCACCTAAAGTAAAAAATGATGCCCATGCTGTGATATTAGATTTCATACGTTCCAGACCATCCCTCAAACCTGTAAGTAGTCTGTTAATTAATATTGATGTAATTATCATACTAAGTTGTATCCATGAAGTTTTTTTGCTATTTACCTCATAAACTAAAAACAATTACTTAAAATTAAAAATTGTGTAAGAAATACTTAATCCTACTTTCATAAAAACACACTTCAAACTTAGTTTTTCTAAAAAATATTAATTTATTCCTTAAAATATAATGCCACCCTAAGTTGATTTCTTACTTAAGTAAAATGCTTTTTCCTTTTCTTTATAAAACATAGTATTCCAATTTGATTTGACCTTTAAGCTAGAAGTTTATAAGTTAGCCATTTTTATATGCCTGGAGTTTCTTGTAAAGATTACTCCACCATCATTTAAAAGATTAATATTTCCATGAATTATTGATAATAATGTGTTCTATGAAAGTGTGATTAAACGTATTGTTTTGTTTGTTACAGAGTTGTTGCCCTTTTTATTTTTATTTGCAAATGCTTTTGTGGCTGGATCGTGAATTGCATTGAGAATTCACCATGCATGAATGATAAATATTGATGTTATTTTTCTTTCTAGAGTTATTGCCCTTTCATTGCTATTATTTTGCTTAACAAATACTTGTGCAGGTCACTCCTTCATTATTTCTCTGTGGATTTTATTAACAAATGAATCAGTTATATGCATTGCGGCTTGTGGATTTTATTAACAAATGAATCAGTTATATGCATTGCGGCTTGTCTTTTAGGCCTTTAACCTTTCTTTGTAATGCTCTTGTTTATATTCATTACATTGTAATTGTTTATTAGTTTTTAGAGAGTACCTATTTAGATTTAGTGCTGTGGATTGTCTGACAAGTGGCAATCTGCTCTAATTCACAATTCAGGACTAAGATTCACAAACCGAACCATGAATTATTAGTTGAAATGATTAAAGTGTCTGACGATGAACATGACTATAATGTTTAGATTTTTTTTTATAATTTTCAAAACTGTAGTGTATGTAGCAAAATACAAACCACTAAAGACTGGTTTGAATGACAAGTTAAACTAGTTCGGGAACAAATCTACATTGAAAATGAGACCATATGTCACAAGCCTGGGTCAAGACATCAAGAAGTATAGATCATGAGACTAGTCTTTTGGTCAATTGAATTTTGCAGGTTATGAAGAACAGAGGCCATGTCCTTCACCTCATAAAAAAGTTTCTTTAAAAAGTCACTTGATCAACATGTTCAGGTCAACGCAGGATCTTGTTGCTGATACAATGTCAGTAACTAGAGCTAGGACCAATATATTGCTTTCAAATTTTTAATGGCAAGGTTGATTTTTTAAAAATACTTTGATTACTTTGTTAAAATATTGGAAACCTAACTTTATTTTGGTGAGCGAACCTTTATACAGATATCATTTCAATGACTTGCATCTGAATCAAACATTATTACTACCTCTACAAAAACGATTTTTTTTTTAACTTCCAGTTTAAGTTTTTTGCAAAACATCATTTAAAATCACTTTTTTCATGTACATTTCATAAATAATTACTTAATGCAAATGTTTTCCTAAAAGATAGAAATTCAGCGATCTCTGCAATGGTGAATATTCTTACCCAATTTTCTAATAGGTTTCATGGATATCTGAGTAGTCTGAAAATCGCCACAGCACTATTTTTGAATAATATATCATACCAATTTCTGAACTTAACATTTCATTTCTACTCTCTCAGATTAGTTTATTCCATATCCTTGAATCCTGTATATTTATTTTGATATTTTAGGGGTGATTATTAAATGGGACAATTGACACTATACAATTACTGTATATTTTAAACAGATAAAGCTCTACAACTTCTTCAACCGGACCTGGTAGCACAATCAGTAGGGCCCCGGGTTTAATCCTGGGCCGAGACATACCAAAGTTGTAAAAAAAATATTAGTGGCATAGCTCCCTTGCTCACGCTCAAGCAAACATAAGGGTAGTTCCAGGACTGTTTGGCCCTGTGTCAGGATAATGTGACTGCATGTGGAAACATGCCAGGTGTTCACGACATGCTATACACAGTGAAGGCGGCACTATATCTGCTTCAGGTAGACACCGTCTCCAGATAACTGAAATACTGTTGGTGGGATGATAAACCCAATTAACAAACAACTTCTTGATATGAAAGTAATGTCTGCTTGCATGTGGAAAAGGCATTACTGTATTACTGATAAATGATATGATAAGATGACAGTAATGCAAAACAACAATATAATGATAATAAGAAAATGTACATGTATGCCATTATCACTGTAAATAGAGTAGACACACCTGTGGTACTACAATTACAGTGCAGATAAAATAGACACATCTATGGTACTACATTAGCAGTGCAGATAAAGTAGACACATCTATGGTGCTACATTAACAGTGCAGATAAAGTAGACACATCTATGGTACTACGTTAGCAGTGTAGCAAAGTAGACACATCTATGGTTCTACATAAGCAGTGCAGATAAAATAGACACATCTATGGTACTACATTAGAATTGTAGACAAAGAAGACACATCTATGGTTCTACATAAGCAGTGCAGATAAAATAGACACATCTCTGGTACTACATTAGCAGTGCAGATAAAGTAGACACATCTATAGTACTACATTAGCAGAGTAGACAAAGTAGAAACATCTATGGTACAACAGTTGAGGAAGGTGTATGCCACTGTGAGGGAGTGGGTGGAAGTGCTTGATGATAGAGACTTTTCTTTCTGTAGCTTGACAGTTACATTCTGCAGCTTTCTTGGATGTAACTGGAACTTTGGTGGAAAGTAATGGTTAGCTATGTGATGCTAACTAAATGTGAGTGGGTGGGGTAATATAGGGTTGTACCTATGTTTATTTTAGGCTAGCTGCCAGATAGGAGAAAATGATGGGTTCATTCACAACTGTGCTATTTACTGATGCTATTTTTTAACCTGGCTTACAGCATTTCAGTATAAATGTCACAATGTCACAAAAATGGTGATTTATAGTATGTTTGCCTTATGGTTGTGTTAATACATTCATCACATTTGGTATTTATCAAGTATACTTGGCTGTGATTTCCAATGGACTTGTATGAATAATAATTAAGTTGACAGGATTGGTAGCTTAAAAGTCAATATCATTCAAAGGGGCCAAGGATCAATGTCATTCATTATGGCAAAAGGCAGGGTCATTTACAGGGGCCAGAAATCAAGGTCATACATAGAACCAAAGGTCAAGGTTATAAATAGGGGCCATATGTCAAGGTCATATATAGAGATCAAAGTTCAAGGTTATACATAGGGCCAGTGGCCATTGTCATACAAGGGGAAAAATGGACACTAAATGTTACCTAGATTTTGTGTAAACCTTCTTCATTGATTAATGTTAATATAAATTTGTTAACATTTTTATTTTCATAAATTAATAGAATGGTCAAACTTAGAGGACAAGAATTAAAAAATATACGTTTAAGTTGCAAATGAAATAGCAAATCCAATGGGGCTTTTCTAGTAAGGTCAGGGAAAATTGGACTTTTGGACCTTAGGGCAAAAGGAATATTTCAAAAGGCAACAAAAAACAACAGATAATAAATGAATGTGAAACATGTTATTTTATATATTGTATAATACAGTTATCCTTGTCAAGGTATGTTATACAGCATATTAACTGTCAAAGACTCACAATCTATAATCAGTTTAATCTCTATCTATATCATTTAAAAAATTCTTTATAAAATTCATCAATTTACATTATAGAAATAAGGAATGTTATGAAGTATAAAAAGATATGCCTTGTAAATGTTAATGATACTATTAGAGAAATAGATTTTAAGTTATGCCATATTTTTCCTGTTTTGGGGTGTGTGTTTTTTACATAAGTGTTTATATTGTTGCAATAATGTAAGCTCTTTGGTAATGAACCTAAGTTACAAATAGTTAAAATAATGTTGTTTGAATCCAAGCTGCACACATTTGATTGGGAAAAAAGTATTTGTTGTTTTAGATCCTCTAATATGATAAATAATACTATGCTACACAAATGTTTGTCAAAAATAATAAACATCCCAATCAGCTACAAAAATGCTAAATTTCATATATTAATTATCTTCAATATACACTTCATATATCTTCTAAAAAAACAAGTATCTGTCTTTAAAAACAAAACACAAACAACAACAAAAAACACAAGAGGCTGTTGAATACAATATACATCTGATTCTCTAGTCAGTTTATAATAGACTGTCTTCACAGAAAGCAGATGTGCCAGAAAATATCTGCAGCCAGTCTAATTATTCTAGAACCAGTCGCAGAATGTAATAAGCAGAACACTTTCCCTCCCTATCTATGTGTCTGGCATGACTTGGCAGAAGTTCTAAAACTTATGGAAAGTGTATTTATGTTGTGTGTTTATTGAAGGGATACCATTACACAAGTACAGGTAACGATGATAATATTATGTTAGATTTTATAATGTGTATTATACTTTAATATAATAATTGCTACTGAAATATTATAAACAAATACGAAATTAAAAGGCTCGAAAGTTTAAAACTGCATTATGAGTGTAAAGAGTGGTCTTGATTCTTTTTTGTTCAAATTTTTTGTCATGTTTATTAAGTGTGTTACGTATAAAATTTCCATTTAAGAGTTCCTATCCTTGGGTTGTCCAAGTTCAAGCCTTGCTTAGTGGTTCAGGCCAATGCTGAGTGGTTCCTGCCAATGGCTGAGTGGTTTGAGTCTATGGCTGAGTGGTTTGAGTCCTTGGCAGAGTGGATTGAGTCGATGGCTGAGTGGTTCCTGCCAATGGCTGAGTGGTTCAGGCCAATGGCTGAGTGGTTTGAGTCAATGGCTGAGTGGTTCCTGCCAATGGCTGAGTGGTTCAGGCCAATGGCTGAGTGGTTTGAGTCGATGGCTGAGTGGTTCCTGCCAATGGCTGAGTGGTTCAGGCCAGTGGCTGAGTGGTTTGAGTCGATGGCTGAGTGGTTCCTGCCAATGGCTGAGTGGTTCAGGCCAGTGGCTGAGTGGTTTGAGTTGATGGCTGAGTGGTTCAGGCCAACAGCTGTGTGGTTCGACTCGATGGCTGAGAAGTTCAGGCCTACGACTGAGTGGTTCAAGTCAATGGCTGAGTGGTTCAGGCCAATGGCTGAGTGGTTTGAGACAATGACTGAGTGGTTCAAGTCTATGGCTGAGTGGTTTGAGTCCATGGCTGAGTGATTTAAGTCCATGGCAGAGTGGATCTAGTTGATGGCTGAGTGGTTCAGGCCAATGGCTGAGTGATTCCTGCCAATGGCTGAGTGGTTCAGGCCAGTGGCTGAGTGGTTTGAATATATGGCTGAGTGGTTTGAGCTTATGGCTGTGGTGTGAGCCCATGATTGAATGGTTTGAGTCCATTGCTGAATGGTTTGAAGGTTAAAGTCCCACCGCTGAGTGGGTCAAGCCCATAGCTAAGTGGTTTGAGCCCATAGCTGAGTTGCTTGAGTCCATGACTGAATATTCTGACTCCATGACTGAGTGGTTTGAGACCATAAGTGAGTGGTTTAAGTCCATTGCTAACTGGTTCAAACTCATGACTGAGTGATTTGACTCCATGACTGAATGGTTCAAGTCCATCACTGAGTGGTTCATGCCCACAGCTGAATGGTTTGAGTCAATATCTGAGTTGCTTGACCCCATGACTGAATGGTTTGAACATGGCTGAGTAGTTTATGCCCATGGCTGAAAGTTTAGACTTGCCAGTTTGTTATCCCTCATCAAAGCCATTAGTTCCAGGCTTGTGTGAGGAGGTTCACCAGCTGTTTTGGGTAATGTTGGTGGTTCTACAAGACAATTTTCTGATGTCATTCACCAATACTATCTGTGATGGCTACATTATGGCAGAAATGTTGTTAATGTAAAGTTTAAACCAAATAAAATATAATACTATACTTACCCTCAGCTCCCAATAAGAGGAGAATTTTCATTATATTTCTTTACTTCCACTTGTGTTTATATATAATCATAAAACATATTGTTATTACTATAAATAGTATGTAAATAACATTCATTTAAAGCCAATATTGCTGCATGTGCACTGCTATTTTTTTTGACCCAGTGGACAAGGACATGTGATGGCAATGGCTACAGATGATGTCAACCTTGCAGTGAAATAAAGCAGTATTGTGTAAAATATCTACTTCTTAAAATATTTTTTTTAAAAAAAAAGCTTCGTCTTATTATCTACCAATGAAAAACTTAAACATCATCAGCATCTTGTATTTATGCATGCAAGTGCATCCTTCAAAGTCAAGGTCATTGCATCTTCAATTGGGGATATGTCAATTCCAGTGACAGTTTTTTCTAACATGTCACGTAACATGCCAGTTCATGTATTGATAATAACGAAGGCAAGCATTCACTGTGTGGTGCTGTATATATGGAAATGTTAATAACTTCATACATGGGACATGTATATATTAAAGGTCGAGTAGCAAATGTGAGTTCTATGGATAATTTACAATGTGAATTAGGGTAGTGGACGCATGTATTCGTTGCTACTTATATAATTTAAAGGCATTGAAAAGTTGATCACAGTTGGACATTGATGGGTTGGGGGAAGGTAGTTGGAGTAAGGTGGGGCTAGCTGACTGGACACAGCCTCAGGCTGCTGTGGTATCAGGAAAGGGGTGGGGATTAGAGTGTTATTGACCAATGGCCATGTGCATCAAGAGTGACTAACTGTTTTACGACCGCTTCCCCTAGGACATCATTGTGCATAGTAAACTAATTAAGTGTCCAGCTGTGATATCACTTCATATACTATATTATCTTTAGGGGGTGTTGGCAGTGGTGGGGACTCATAAGAAAGTCATTTTCACTGCTTTTAAAATAAAAAAGTCACAACTGTGTGTTAATTTTGCTCACAAATGTTTAATAAAATACTTAAATATTGTAAGACTGTTCTTGTTTGTTTTTAGTTTTTCAGAAAATATATAGTCAAAGGTAATTCAAAAGGAACTGCAATGTTTTTATCATACTGACCCATATATTTCTAAATATTGCATATTTTCTATACAATTGTCACTGTATCTATTATTTTCACCTCATTTCCAACATTCTTTCCTAATTATACCGATACCCTTTATAGAGAACTTAAAAACACATTGCCCTGTTAATGGGAAAGTACCATTTTGCTAACATAATATTACACATCACATACAAAACCTGTGATATATATATACACGAAACCATTGGGGGAGCCCTGGCCGATTGGTAGATTCGCAGACTCATAACTCCAATGACTACTGAGCTCTCACTGCATGGATTCGAGCCCTGGTCTGCTCAAAGAACTTAATATAGGAAGTTCTTCCAGCTGACCTCTGTTGTGCCCATGGTTCTACCCAGACATTTATCTAGGGTCACCCTCCACCAAAATAGGTGTACATCACTAACATGACCACAAAATCTGGGATGTAAAAATGTAAAAATTAGGCAGGTATATACAGTCTTACCTCCTAACCTGCTGAGCTGGACCTGAGTAGGCTGTGTGAAATAGTGTAGGTCCAGATCAGCTAGTCCATGTAGAGAACCATCTGATCTGGATATATACTGTTTTCTGCAGGGTCTCATGCAATAAGTCCTGTTGCTTGTACATATAGTTGTAAGCAAATATCTTAAATTATAAATTGTTTATAAATAAATACAGCACCATATTGGCCAAACAAGACTGCCATGTCTGCAGCTGTTTATCCATTCTTCCTACTGCACTTACATGACACTGTGTGCAGAAACAGACATAACTGACTCTGCAGCCATACATGAAGATAGATGTGAATCTAATGATGTATTTGAGTGTGTGGGACCAGTTAAATCATCGGGCTGCTTTTCTAGCTGAAAACACTTTTAGAGTTGCTTTAATGATGGTGGATAATTACTTGAGACCAACCACTAAGAAAATAAATATTTCTTTATTAAATATTATTTAAAAACACTTTAAATGGTTCTGCTTTTTTGTCACAAGCTTATACTTTTCAAGATTAACCATTTAAAAAAAACCTCGCACATTACATCTTACAAATAATTTCGTATATATACATGTATCATAAAAAAGAAGCCAGAAGTGTGTAACCCAATGATCTTTTTGCAATAACAAAGAATGCACTCCATATCCTATGTACTTCTAAAGTCATTTACTGACTTTGCCTTCATTTTATCATTGATAAATGAATAATAGAGAATAACACTTACAGAAAAGAATGGTAATTAAATTGCTACTGAAAAAAAGATATAATTAGTCATAAGTGAGATATGTGGTGTGAAACACAGAGGTAAGAGACAGAGACAAGAGAAAAAATACCATTGTAGATTTGGGGGGGGTTGTTAATAAAGAAACAAAGGAGAAAGAATGTAGATTATTTTCTTATTTTGATAGAAAATATAAAATATAGTGTCACAATTAAATGGCATTATTGCATTAAGGAATTGGGAATAAAGAAGAGACTTTGCATCAAAGGCATGTGTATTTATTGATTTGTTAATGTATTAACTGATTTATCTGTCAATCCTTATGTATCTTTCTCTGTATTAATTGATTTACTGGTCTGTTTTACAGGTGGATAAACGAGTCCTCAGAAATCCAGCACCTCAAGTCATGAACCCTAGAGAAAAATTGTTAGAGGACATTAAAAAACCCCACAACTTAAAGCCTGTTAGACCAAGAAATCTTAAATGTAAGTAAATGTTATACCAAGGTCCTGTATACAGGTATTAAAGGCCCATATACAGGTATTAAAGGCATCTATACATGTATTAAAGGCCCATGGGCAGGTATTAAAGGTCCGTTTACTGGTATGAAAGGACCGTGGACAGGTATTAAAGGCTCTATATACAGTTCAGGTATTAAAGGCATCTATACATGTATTAAAGGCCCATGGGCAGGTATTAAAGGTCCGTTTACTGGTATTAAAGGACCATGGACAGGTATTAAAGGCTCTATATACAGTTCAGGTATTAAAGGCAAATATACATGTATTAAAGGCCCATAAACAGGTATTAAAGTCCCTATATACAGGTATTAAAGTCCCATATACATGTGTTAAAGGCATCTATATACAGGTATTAAAGGCTCTATATACAGGTATTAAAGGACCATATACAGGTATTAAAGAACCATATGCAGGTATTAAAGGTCTATATACAGATATTAAAGGTCCATATACAGGTATTTAAGGCCCATATATAGGTATTAAAGAACCATATATAGATATTAAAGGCCCTACATACAGTAATTAAAGACCCATATACAGGTATTAAAGAACTATATACAGGTATTTAAGGCCCATATATCGGTATTAAAGGCCTATATACAGGTATTAAAGAACCATATACAGGTATTTAAGGCCCATATATAGGTATTAAAGACCCCTATACAGGTATTAAAGGATCATATACAGGTTTTAAAGGACATACATGGGAATTAAAAGACCATATACTGGAACTAAAGAAGGCACATATACCAGTTTTTAAGGCTCAGGTACATGTATTAATATACTGGTTTTACAAGCCCATATATAGAAATTAAAGAATCATATATGAGTAAAGTAACATAATTAAAGACTGTACATTTAAACTTTATAAATCATATTGTTATTTTAAGACATACAGTAATAATCATTGCTCTTTTTTTTCATCAGCTGTGCAGATTGCATTTCTTTTTCTGTAAAAATTACATGAAATGACTATAATGATGACTTTTTACTTTCAGTAAAGTCACGCAAATTTTCGTTTGAGACTGGTGTATCCTCAGATGATGAGGATGAGGAGGAAGAAAGGTCGCGACCTCTACGAAAGGTCATCAAGCCCGTTGCAGCATTCCAGGTAAACTTTTTCTACCCTTTTGGATTGTTGGTCTTGTTTACCCTCAGTGAAATACTGATGTGTGACATAATAAGCCTGATTGGCATATTCCAGGTTTAATATTCAAAATTAAAATAATTTAAAAGAATAAAATACTTAGACTAGTCCAATGAATTGAGATGCCTTGATTCATACACCCTCTTTTCGATGTCACTGCCGCCATAAAGCTCTGGGTAAGATTTTGCATGCAAGTACATGTATTATCTTAATAATCAATTCATATACTGGAATGAAATTCTATCCTGCAGTGTGTTTGTCGTTCTACCCTAACTTGGTAGCCCTGTGCCAATATTAAGCTGAACATCGGCATTATGACCATAATTGTGTTGGTACAAAAAAAAGAGCAAAAATCAAGCTTCACCTGTGCCATTCTTCTAATCCTGTCTGTTAAGATTATCAAGTTTGATAGTACAAAGTTGGTCTGTGTAAGAAATATGGCCTTGATTTTTACAAAATTTGATACATACATGCAGGTTAAAGTTCTGTGTACAAGTCTTTTCAATTTTGCAACATATTTTCAAATACTCGAAATAGTCAATATTCTATGTAACTGGCTATCCCACATAAAAAGCTTAATTATAGTCGGCACCAATGATAGGGTATGATAAGTTCTTCACTTAACAACTTGTCATCAGTTTTTAATGCTGGTTGGAAGAAAAACTGTCTAGTAAGAAAGCTTGCCAGTCAGTGCTACATTTCAAACAGAAAAAAAATTCATCTGCTCCCTCTCTGCATTGTTTCTATTGCAGGTATCCACAGATGACTCAGACTCCTATATGTCTGAGTCTGACTCCGAAGGGCGCCATCATGTTCAGGGGCCAGTACTCTCCCCACTTACCCCTGTTTACCCCGACCCTGATAACACCATGTGGAAACGCGCAGGTAAGCGGACAGCTTGTCTGTAGTTTATTTGAAATTTAAAAGGTCAAAACTTTGCTATTTGTCAGTGTTCGGTTTGGGGGTTTTGTAGGGGGATTGGAGGGGTGGGTGGGGTTGTTGAGCAGAGCTAGTCGTAACCCCCCATTTTTAACGTGAATTCATTAATGAATTTTTAGTAGTGTTGAATTATATATTTTTTCAAATTATTAATATAAAAACATACCCTGTCACTACAACTTTTGTATGTTAACTTACAGCTATACTTAATATAAAAAAGCCTCCAATTTAATTACTATGTACTGTACCAATACAGGCATTCATCATCCACCTGCTTTCTGCCTACATTCCAGCAGCCCGTGACATGATGATTCAACCCAGTAGCTGTCGAAGTCTTGGTCGTCGCCACACGATCAGCGCTTGTGATGCCAAGAATGGGGCCAAGGTACCCCAGCATGGCCCTGTTATTGAGGAAGATGAAATTGTTGAGCATGCCACTGCCATAAACAAGCATGAAAAGCATCCAGGTCGTGAGCACGTGTCGCGACCTGCAGCCAAATTAGTGTCTTACCGTCGAAAGCATGACTTGCCAAGAGAATCAAAACATGTTAAAGAGCATGATCGTTGTGTTGTCAGTAAAAATGTTACTCGAGATGTGAACCACAAATCATCCACAGCAAAACTTATGCATGCTGGACACAATGTGTTGTCAAGGTCCCATGGTAATCTTGTAAATGGGCAGTCTATGTCGTTAAGTCATGGTGAGTCGCATGAACTATTGTCTAGTGATTTTTCTCATTCTGTCAGCTCCTCATCTTTATCTCAGCGGTCTGACAGTCCAGTGTCGTGTCGCCATGCTGCCCGAACGCAATCTCCAGTCCGACAATTGTCAAGGTCAGAAACATTCTCATACAGTATCCCACAAAATGCAAACAAAAACTGTACACACAGAGATGTCCATATTTCCACGCGAAGCAGCTCCCCAAAAACACGACAGTTTACTCGGTCAGACTCCTTCCCCAATCACAGACAGTCATCTCTTCAAGTTATTCAGAGGGCAGAATCTCCTCGTAGACATTCTGTCCCAGTTAAACCAGACCCAGACTTACTAGACACTGAAGACTCGCAATTCACACGCCCACACTACACACATGACACTGAGTCTTCTCGACGTCACGCACGTAAGCATGCCCCCAGCAATATTAAGCATGAGGCGTCAGATAAAGTTGTACGTCGCCATTCTGTGAATCATATGCATGAGCGACCATTTTCTGGTACCCAGTCAACTGACAGCAGCAGGAGCCGGACTGTGGTGAGAAGGACGGGTATTTCAGAACGAAAGCATGCCAGTGTTCGTGAAACATTAGAACCGCATGTGTCGCATTCTGTGCATGATCGTTTGTCATCAGCTGACTCACGTAGCCAAGCATGGTTGTCCAAAAAAACTCAGTCGCAGTCTAACGTAAGTGGTACACGGTCCAGATCACAGTCACCTTCCACCCGAAAGACTGCAATAATACCTGAGGTCAGACCGTCTGAAAACTTATCTAATTCCTTACAGGATGTTACACCAACAAATGAAGAGAAGACAAATAATAGTGACACCTCAGCTGAATCAGCACGTAAGGCAAAACTTGCTATTATCCGTGCAAGGTCAAGGCCAGATGTGCGACCTGCCCTCGATGAAGTGAAATCAGTGGAAGAGAAACATTTTAAAATGATCGAGGGACGTTTATTAAAGGCTAAAGACAGATCAGCAAGTGCAGTAGATTTTACTAAAGAGCCTACGTCATCATGGCGCTCAGAAAGGCAGCTTTCCAAGGCTGCTGAACGAGTGTTAAAACGTCAGGAAGTCTTAAAGCGACGTGATGAAAGTGCTGAACGAGCAGAAAAAAGCAGTAGACAGCTGACAGCTGATAACACTCCAACGGAGCAAAGTGTTGCTAGGAGTGAATTTAAATCAAAACTTTTATCTAACTCGGCTGCAATAAGTGCAGATCCGGATCGACAACGGACTGCTTCTAGTGCCAGATGGAGAGGTGCGATTGAGGAAAAAGAGTCTAATAAGCGGTCTGTGGCGAGATTTGAAGATCGCGTCGTGAGAGCTAGGGATAGGTCACCAACACCAAATCGATCAGAAACTAAATCTCCGTCAATTTTAATTCGATCTAGATCACAGGATAATCTTAATCCTGAGTCTAAGTCCAGTGGACCTTTGAGAGGTCTTCATGAATTGACTGTTGAACTAGAAAAACGTGTTTATTCAAATGGACGTAGAACACCCACAGATGATTTGGCTCTTACTGCGCCATGTTTGTCAATATCAGATTGGGAAAAAAGTCCTGGTAGTGTTAATAAGGAGGAAGAGGTTGATGGGATTGAGACAGAGTTGTTAGATGGTGAAGTGCCGGATGTGATTAAAACAAGTCGAGCAGAGTTTAAGGTGATGGACTTGCTGCATGTAAGTTGGAAGACTGAGTGTTCCCGATCTGATCCTGCTACTAACCAGCCTAATCCCTGCTCTGAATGTAGATCCTTGCCAGTGAGTAATACTAGCTAGTGTACACTCTATTTCTCTTTTTCTCCCTTTCTCTTTTTTCCATCTCTCTATGTCCCTTTTTCTTTTGGTCCATTTTTTTTTGCCACACATTTGAGTCACCCAACTTATTCCTCATGACCAGGGTTTGAGCCCCAGATAAGACGAACACTTTCCTCACATGCAGGTTGTCTAGCTGACATGTGTCACGTGCTCTTCCAAATTATTTATCTTTAATTTTTCTACATTTACACCTAGATATTGCCATTATGCCCATAATTGTGTTGGTTCAACTTAATCCTTATCTTGCCACATTTTGATATGAACCCATGTTAAATTCTTGGTTTATTGCTTATAGTGACTATGCAAAGAATGTAAATCTTAATCAGACAGCTCCAAGAATGAACTGGCTGATCTGGATCAACATTATTTGCCTTATCCTTATAAATAAATACCTGCCATGTAGGTTAGAAGTTTAAAAAAACCTTCCAAAGAAAGCAACAACAATTAACTTATCTCTGAGATATCTAGCTAGTGGTCAGCACAGGTAGTGTATTCTTATTTTCTGTTTTTTTTTGTTACTTTATCTGTTATTCTTTTTTCTTCTTATAATTCCTTACAGAACTCCAGTTTATGGGAATGTTCTCTAGTGCTTATTCTTAATTCTGTATTTTTTATACCTTGTATTGCTGGCATACACTTGAATGAATGTGACAGTCTAAATGACTATAATTATTTCATGAGGACTAAATTTGTAGGGAAGTATCAGAGAAATAGCAGTTAGAGTCACAAACTTCAGCCCTTGACTGCATTGGAGCCCCTCACTGCATGGGAGCCCCTCACTGCATGAGAGTCCCTCACTGCATTGGAGCCCCTCACTGCATTGGAGCCTCTCACTGCATGGGAGCCCCTCACTGCATTGGAGCCTCTCACTGCATGGGAGCCCCTCACTGCATGGGAGCCCCTCACTGCATGAGAGTCCCTTGCTATGTTGGTTCTAGTCTAGTTCAGGGCAATAAAGAGGTCTACCAGCTGATCTGTGCTGTGCCGGTGGTTCTATTTAGACATATGTCTGGCATTTTCCTCACCAATAATTAACTGGACATTTCCAAAATGACTATAATAGTGTTGTTTCGATGTAACAAAAAATATATATAGCAATAAGCATACTATAGAAATAACTCCCATACCTGGAACTCTGTTGTCAACTCTAAGTAAATTGCTGAAATTTTGGAAATAACTTAGCAACAGAATTAGTTTTGTTTTTATTCCTCTATTGTCTTGTTTAAATTTTAGTATATGTAATAATTTAGCTCAGATTGTGATGAAAACAATCTATATATACATCAACAGTAGCTCTACATGTCAAAATACAAAAAAAGTTATGTATATTTTATAAGACTAAAACTAAGACATTGTGGAAATTTAATTACAACTGCATTAATATTTGGCAAGATATATTTAAAAAAAAGGGGAATTTGAGTTATTACAAAATCTAATTTCAAATGAAATCATATCCTTATTTTTCACTTTTAATTCTGGCTTAGTTGGGCTTGTTTCTATATTATGAATACAATTTTGTCTTATCTGCTTATTTTGTTAAATTAAGTTGGTCAGTCTTTATGAGTTTGAATATTCTTTTTTCCTTTAGTTTTACCCCATGGTATTTTTCCTTTATTTCTCTGGTGAAGGACTAGGCCTATGTAGATGCATTTAGTTTTAAAGGGTTTGTTTTGTTTTGTTTTTTGTTTATTTTCTTTTGTTTTTGTAGTTTATCTTTTTCTTCTTCTTAGATATTTTTAAAGTCTTTAGTTCTTTTAAAACTAAAACAGAGTTTCCAAAAAATAATATAGAAACTTTTCTCCACCCTTATCTGTTAGTTTAGTGTTTATACTTTATTTACCTTTTATTTATATTGCATACCTTATATTATAGAAGATGTCTAGATACTTCAAAGTTCCATTGATTTATTTCTGTTAAACCAAAGTATACTTTTGATTTGCCCAGAAAAATAGTTTTTTTAAATTTAAAATGCATATTACTTTTTTTTTTTTTTTTTTATTATTTTATATTATGATGCCAAGATTGTTTAATTCATTTAACATTTTAAGTCTCATTTTAGCCCTTTTTCATTTTTTTTCATTTTATAAAACACTAATTGTTGTTGTTCTTAGTTATTATAATTGCTGCAGATTAACATTATAAGTACTTGGCTACTTGTGAATTTAGCAAAACAATATCTGGTGGATGAGCATTCAAGGTTTGAGACCCACTTGGGCTTGAAGAAAACATTTTGTGATGTTATCATTTTATTATTAAGTTTTACTCTACTCCAGTATTTCACTTAAAAGTGACTTACTTGTATATCTAAAAAAAAAAAAAAATTGTACCATTATTCCAATAAAACAAACATGTTTTTACACACACCCTGTTATAGCATAAGTGGCAGAACCCCATTGAGTGCCTGTCGCTGACTTTGGAGGAAGTGTCCCATATACGCATGGTTCTGACGAAGGCAGAGCTAGAGTCTCAGGCAACGAATCCAGAGCTTTACCAGCAACTGGCAAAGAGCAAGGTCAGTGAGACAGATGGAACTACCAGATTGGGTAGCGCAATCAGTAGACTGTCGGTTACAGGTACGGGATGGCCCAGTTTGGATTCCGGGCCACGACATTCCAAAGTCATTCAAAGTTGTGTTATAGCTCCGTTGCCATCGCTCAAGCTGATATAAGGGTCGTTCCATAACTGGTTGACCTGGTGTCAGGATAATGGTAACATGCCTGCTGTTCATGGCATGCCTTACACGGTGAAGGCAATTTTATATCTGCTTTAAGTGGAGACTGTCTCTAAATAACTGAAATACTATTGGTGAGATAAGGAACCCATCAAACAAACAAACAGCTGAGGCTGTGATATGAATAAATTTAAGATAAACTGTTGTTCTTTTTATTTTAGATGACTGTTATTTTATGAATGTTGTTTTTTTCAGGGATATGGGTATTTATATACTATTAGCTATTAGCACTCTAATAGTTGTTAAAATTAGTAATTCAAATTTATGATAAGTCTCATTGACCATTTTTTTCAAGACCTGCTAAGAATTGCTTTAAAAACATGTTAAAACAACTATAATAAAAACTATGTTCCTAAATATATATATAATAATTCTACAAAAATAATTATTATACAATATTAAAAACAACATAAAGTCAATGTGAGGCAACATAATTTTTAGTTGATCTTGTACTTTCTACTCAGTAGTCAATTTCTTTTTTTCCCCAGATATGTTTCACTTGCAAGAAAACCAAGCTGTCCATCCTAAGCTTTGAGTGGGGAACAAAATGCAAATTTTGTCGGAGAACTGTTTGTAACTACTGTCTCAGAAAGGTAAGACTTGTGCATATCCAAGGATAAACCTCCCCAAACTGTGCATATCCAAGGATAAACCTCCCCAAACTGTGCATATCCAAGGATAAACCTCCCCAAACTGTACATATCCAAGGATAAACCTCCCCAAACTGCATATCCAAGGATAAACCTCCCCCAAAACTGTGCATATCCAAGGATAAACCTCCCAAAACTGTGCATATCTAAGGATAAACCTCCCCAAACTGCATATCCAAGGATAAACCTCCCCAAACTGTGCATATCCAAGTATAAACCTCCCCAAACTGTGCATATCCAAGGATAAACCTACTCAAACATCACCTGTCCATTGATATACCTCCCCAAAACTGCATATCTAAGGATAAACCTCCCCAAACTGTTCATATCCCAGGATGGACCTCCCCAAACTGTGCATATCCAAGGATAAACCTACTCAAACATTGCCTGTCCGTTGATATACCTCCCCCAAACTGTGCATATTCAAGGATAAACCTCCCCAAACATTTGACGGACAACTGGTTTTTTTAAGGGTCAGTACATACATTCGTATTTTATCGTGACCCTGTCATGTTGCCCAAGCATAACTTAAAGAGTTTTGACCAACGTACCAAAAAATAGGCCCCTATCAGGTATCCAATATCGGATACCTATTTACACAGCTAAGGTGTTTGAAAAAGTGGATAGTTTCATATTTTTTACTCCTAGTATAAGCTGAATATTTAAGTTTGTGAATTTCACTGCCTAACATTGGGTAAACGACACTGGACCCCTGTTTTACCTGCAATATGGGATGTTTAGTTGAATGTTTTGATGTGTTGAAGGTATGAGTTTTAGGCTGAACATCTTCCAGTTTTTGAAACCGAAATTGTGGTTGAAAGGGGTCTGCCTATGCCCATATCCTTTTTAAGCATTGGTTTGGGAGTTGTTTTTAGTATGGAGGGGTCCTGTGCCAAAGATCCATTTGGGGGATTTTGTGGGTGGACACAGCCTCAGGCTGCAGTGGTAACAAAAAAAGAGGTGGGGTTTAGGCTCTTGCTGACCAATGATAATGCTTTAAGCCCATGTGTATCAACTGTGATTTATCGCATTAAGACAACTCTTCCTTGACATCCGTATGTTTAATATGCAAATTAAGTAATCCAGCTGTAATCTCACTGCATGATGTTGTCTAGAGGGGTGGGTGGGGACTATAATAAATGCCTTAAGGAGTGTTACATAAAAGTTTGACTGTATCTGGTAGCGCAATCAGTAGAGCATTGGTTCCAGGTACGGAAGGCCCCGGGTTTGGTCCTGGGCCGACACTACCAAAGTCATTATAAATGGTAGTGGTAGAGCTCCCTTGCTAATGCTCAAGCAAATATAAAGGTAGTTCTATGACTGGTTGTCCCGATGTCAGGATAATTTGACTGGGTGTGGTATCATGCCAGGTGTTCACGGCAAGCTATACATAGTGAAGGCAGCACTATATCTATTTCAAGTGGACACCGTCTCCAGATAACCAAAATACTGTTGGTGGGATGATAAACCCAATAAACATAAACAAAAACATAGAAGGCTGAACAAGTATCTGGATAATGTGACTTGGGGGAATAGCATTTTAGGTGTTATCAGTTATCACTGTGAAGGCAGCACTATATCTCAACAAATAAAACCTTAACCAACTTTTACTTGACAGCTGACTACAGCACAAACCAATTACTTTGTCAACATAATGTCTGAATGTCTAAAATTTTTTTGATTAATGCTAAATCTACTGAACCAAACAAGATAAACGTTGACACATCCCGACCTGACGTGTATATTTCAGATGAATGTCCCCACAGAACACTTTGAGAAGATACCTGTCTACACTCTCAGCCCAGTGCCTATTAGCCCAAAGGTTCTCGAGGCCTTGAAAGTCTATGAAAGGTAAGTGTACATGGAAGGTTAGTGTCTCTTTATCTGTTTAAGAAGAGCATGGGAGGAGTGTCTGTTAAAGGGGAATGTTTATGAAATGGGATTGTCTGAAAGAAGAGTGAAGTGGGGATTTGGTAGATATGAATGACTGTAAAAGATGACAGTTTGTGTCTTTGAAAAGATATCAATGAAAGGTGAGTGCCTCTTGCAGTACAGTCTGCCTCGATTAAAGGTAAATGTATTTATGTCTATACTAGACTAGGTATTCAGGATTATAACATGGTTTTCTGAGAGGCTGAATTATTGGAACCTAGAACAAGACATACAAAGTCTTCAAACCAGTTAGTGGTTTTAGGTCCCATAAAAAAACAATTTAGAGGTTATAGGTCCTTTGCAAAACAATGTAGTGGTTATAGGTCCCTTGCAAAATAATGTAGTGGTTATAGGTCCCATGCAAAACAATGTAGTGGTTATTGGTGCCTTGCAAAACAATGTAGTGGTTACAGGTCCCTTGCAAAACAATGTAGTGGTTATAGGTCCCTTGCAAAACCATGTAGTGGTTATAGGTCCCTTGCAAAACAATGTAGTGGTTATAGGTCCCTTGCAAAACAATGTAGTGGTTATAGGTCTCTTGCAAAACAATGTAGTGGTTATAGGTCCCTTGCAAAACCATGTAGTGGTTATAGGTCCCTTGCAAAACTATGCAGTGGTTATAGGTCCCTTGCAAAACAATGCAGTGGTTATAGGTCCCTTGCAAAACAATGTAGTGGTTATAGGTCCCTTGCAAAACCATGTTGTAGTTATAGGTCCCTTGCAAAACAATGCATTGATTATAGGTCCCTTGCAAAACAATGTAGTGTTTGTAGGTCCCATGCAAAACAATGTAGTGCTTATAAATCCTTTGCAAAACAATATTGAGGTTATAGGTTCCTTGCAAAGCAATGTAGTGGTTATAGGTGCCTTGCAAAACAATGTAGTGGTTATAGGTGCCTTGCAAAACAATGAAGTGGTTATAGGTCCCTTGCAAAACAATGTAGTGTGTGTACGTCCCATGCAAAACAATGTAGTGGTTATAGATCCTTTGCAAAACAGTGTAGTGGTTATAGGTCCCTTGCAAAACAATGTAGTGCTTATAGGTCCCTTTCAAAACAATGAAGTGGTTATAGGTCCCTTGCTAAACAATGTAGTGTTTATAGGTCCCTTGCAAAACAATGTAGTGGTTATAGGTCCCTTGCAAAACAATGTAGCAGTTATAGGTGCCTTGCTGAGCTTATTTTATTATGATTTATACATTTTTGTTTGGCCAGTGTCAGGTTAATGTGGCTAGGTGTGGAATTATAAAAGGTTTTTGTGACTGGCTGTTATTACATGGTTAATTTAAGCACTTACCTATATTGCTGTCCATGTGATGTTTTTTTTGTGTGTGTCTCATATGTCCAAACTGTCTATCCACAGCACTGGCTCTGTGCCTCATAGTCCTGTTGCAGAACGAAAAACACCTATAAATGGAGGCTCATCTAAATCCTCTGCAGACGATACCCTATCTTCTGGGTCGTCCCCTGAGGATGCCACAGCGGCTTCGCGGAGAAAGAGTCTTCAGAGGTCTCACACTATAGGCGTCGGTGTGGGCAACAGGCCTCCACCAAATAAAGCTCTATTGAAAGGTAAGTGTAAGAAAATGTTTTTTTTTTGTTTATTTTGTGCTTGTAAAAGCTTTAATAGTTTTCATGTATAAGCTAGAAATGCATAAAATTGGCATGATTACTGCAAGAACTGCATATTTTTTCTCAATTGCACTTAAGTTTGGTGTTTCAAAATGTTGAAAAATGTATATATAAAAAAAAAAGATTTAAAAAAATTTGAGCACAATGATTAAGGTTGAGACATTAAATTTAGATTTATTATGTAAATTTGTGAGTTTATATTGACATTTCTTGTGGCATTGATTAATCCATTATCAAGTTAATTAAATAAACATAAGCAAAACAGACTCTTGGAAAAATATTAGAAAGTTCTCCAGCTGACCTGCGGTGCACCAGTACATCTACCCAGACATTTGTCAGGGGTCTTCCACCAAATAAAGCTGGTCATTCTATAGTGAGCTATTTAAAAAAAAAATGAAACAAATTTAGTTCTCAATGTCTCCTTCTATTGTAGGGCCACAGATGAGTATATGCTGTGACTGTAAAAACATGGTGATGGAAATTATCCGTGCCAGTCGTTCCGACGTGGCTCTCGTCTCAAACAAGTCCCCAACAACTACACCAACCACTGACCAGCGTGCACATTCTCCTAACATGGCCCCGGGCAGTGACCGGCCTCGAACACTAGACATTGTGAAAAAATCCAGACCTAAATCGTTACTGGCAAATTTCAACTTCAACTCTTTCAGAGCAAATGACGCAGAAAGTGATGCATAATGTTATCGATTTTTTATCTGATATCTCAAATGTTTTTAGTACCCTAGGTTTTCATAATGCATAATGCACATTGTGTGTACCTTTAAAGTGATTTTTTTCACCACCTGGTATTTGTAAATGACTGGATACAGTAAATTATTTTTTATTTTTTTTTTAATTTAAAAAAGATTGTAGTTTAATTTAAAATGAAGCAGTAAAGTAAATGATGAAACAGTTTATAGAAGTAGCTTCAAGAGCGTTATAATTTGTAGATGATAAAACACAATTATAGTTCATATATAATAATAATAATAATAATATGTAAAATAAAAGAAAGAATAGTTAAACTAAACCAAAGTAGTGATGTAATAGATATTAAGTACTGGTTTTGTAGTAAAAGGTCTCGGGGGTTTTAGAAATCATAACACCTTTATGTCTAGGAATGTAAGGAAAATTTTGTACAAAGAATACATGCAAACAAACATTGTAATATGAACTGAAAGAAAATGTTAACAGACACTGCACAAGTGGTATGACCTCAAACAATAAATTTGTCTAAACAGCATGAATAAAAAGCATAAGGAGTAAAAAAAATAGTTCTAGATCATTTAGTGGAGGGATACCATCAGATAGTGCACGATATTTGATACTTGTTGGTTGAACAAGGAATATACACTTGATTTCAAGATCATTTAGTGGAAGGATACCATCAGATAGTGCAAGATTTTTGATACAGCTTGATTGAACAAAGAATGTATAAATGTTGTTCAGCATCTTTTTAACATGAGAACTTCTTTTTATTGCCCTTTGGCATGATTTCAGTATGGTCTGTACTCTGTCTACAGTAGCCTTGTGTCAAATATCAAGGTCAAATATCCATGACCTCTGTAATGTACATCATACAAAGTAAATGATAATATGGGGAGGTTATTACAGCTGACCTACAGTGCATCATTGGTTCTACCGAGAAAACTATTGGGGTCTTCCTCAACCAATATCTAGATGATGACAATAATGGAATCGGTTTGATGTGTTAAACTTACACATAGTAAATAGACTAAAATAATCATATAAGAAATATTTATTGCAACAAGTCATCGTAAGCTGTAAATGATTGTTTTCAACACACTTCTGTGTTGACTAAATGCAGGTTCGGATTTACATCAATGTATCCATGTTCAAAATAAGTATTGATCAGTTAACAATATTATATGCACAGTCAGATGAGCTAGTTGGTCCAAATCTTCATTGGATGTAATTCAAGGCTGGCTTGATTAATAAGATCAGTCTACAAAATGTGTTGATCATCTGAGTATAGTATATGCACAATTGTTTGTTAATACACATTTGTTACTTGTTTTCACACACAATGTACATATTTGTTGCAATTGTTGAAATCATGCAATTGATGACCTATGCATTTTTTTCATTCTATTTCTTGAAAAAAATAATTGATAAACAAAATGGCAAACATGGGGGAGGGAGGGAAAATACATATTACTGTTATTTGTTACATAATATGCATTTATGGTATGTTTTATATAAATGGCTATTGCTAAAGATTTTTTTATCATTTTCTGTCTTCAGTTAAGAAAGCATTTTTGTTCTACAAAGAAAAAACAGTATGATAAAAGTAAACATACTGACCAAAATCTGTTATTTAATCCCTTTTTTTTTAATACAACACATGGATTTGAACCAGGAACCACATACCTAAGAGTCAATTGCCCTACTTACTTGGCCAAAGAGACAGCTGCATGGCATATGTTATTTATAAATATTATATTGTATAATTTGAGTAAATCAAAATGCCTAGGCAATTGTTTTATTGAAAATGTATGTCCATGAAGTAACTACTGTATTTAACTTTACTTGGAGGCTAAACAGATAAGTTTGAATCATTAGGAATATATGGTTTTCCAATAATGTGAAGGTCATTTTTAAAAATAAAGATTTTTTTATCATTTTCTGTCTTCAGTTGGTCATTAGTGAACAGGGTTTTTAAGTTCAAGTTACCACGACAATATGGCAGTATGGGTAATTCCTTTTGAGAATTCCCATTATTCTCTCGCAAATTTTTGTGCTGGTTAATTTTAAGTGTCCCGATTGGAAAATTAAAATGAGATAAGAGGGTAGGTTGAGAACTATGGGAGGTATAGGATTCTAGACTGAGAAGCCTTTTTCCAATGCTTAAGGAACTAAATTCTCCTCAAAATACTTAGGGGTCTTAATACTCATTTGAATTTTCTCAACAAGACCTTCAGTTTGAGCACTGGGTTTGGGTGTATATTGATACAGCCAAACAGATTTACTTAGATCTAAGAAAGTTTTAAGTTAGCCACAGATAAGCATAAGTTATTGTTAAAAATGCTTTGTTTTATTTGAAATATAGATTTATTTTGTCATAGTTAAAAAATGTCTGATACAACTTTCATAAGGAAGTCAAATATTAATTATACAGCATCTATATGTTTATTTATAAAAATGTATTAAAGAACATTTCCAATGCTTCCTGACACATATTCCAATATATATATATATATATAAGTATTGTTCATTTTACCAAAAGAATTACAAAAATGTCACCAATTAATTTATTTTATTGTAAAGGTGTAAAGAATTTGTTGCTTTTTTTGTGGATGCACTCATGAAATGTTCACATAGAAGAGAGTATTTATTTGTAAAAGTTAACCATCTACAAAACAGTACCAGTTTTTATGTTTTTTTTTTTTTATTGTCTTTTGCTCTAACTAAAAAAAAATGCTGTAAAGGTCAAGGCCCATTTTGCCATTAGCAAGCATTCTCAGATATATATAATCTACTTGGTGTAAAAATCATTTTCATAAGGATGTCATATGAAAAGGGGGACAACTCCATTACTTTTCAAACATGCTAAAGATACCAATACATTTAGTTTTAACTAATTTAGGCTGTATTCACCAACATGCTAAAGCCGAAGTCACAATTTTCATACCAACAAAACTAAGCTTATTTATAAAGTTTTAATGTGATTTTAAGCTCAAAGTAGCAAAGTCAAAGTGTCATGCAGAAATGCAGACATGTAGCTATATATATGATGAAGATATTGTGCATTGAAATCCATGACTTAAGCAATTCTTACTTAAGAATAGTTGGTGAATACAGGTCTTACTGCATGAATTTACCTGCTGTTTCTGCAGTTTTCATGTGACTAATATATAAATTTACCAATGATTTTTATTATTATTATTTATTTAGAGATTATCGTGATATCTTTAGACTTACATAGAGATGATTTGTGTATATATGTTTCAGCATGATGTCCAAGATGTTGAGACATTTAAAGAGTATTTACATCATAGATATTATATTTATTACTAATTTTATGTTTTCTTCATTTCCGATCTCTTCTTTTTTCATAATTTCTTCATCTTTGAATATTTTCATTGGCAGAAAGTATATTCAGAACTGCTCAAGAAAGCATTTTTGTTCTACAAAGAAAAAACAGTATGATAAAAGTAAACATACTGACCAAAATCTGTTATTTAATCCCTTTTTTTTTAATACAACACATGGATTTGAACCAGGAACCACATACCTAAGAGTCAATTGCCCTACTTACTTGGCCAAAGAGACAGCTGCATGGCATATGTTATTTATAAATATTATATTGTATAATTTGAGTAAATCAAAATGCCTAGGCAATTGTTTTATTGAAAATGTATGTCCATGAAGTAACTACTGTATTTAACTTTACTTGGAGGCTAAACAGATAAGTTTGAATCATTAGGAATATATGGTTTTCCAATAATGTGAAGGTCATTTTTTTTGGAGGTTAAAATAATGTTTGTAAAGTTTCACTGAGGTCAACTCTAACCAACACTGAACAAATGCATGAAAATTGATTACACACCGAATTTCATGCAGTTTTGGCATTGATCTTGTGCATTATTCAGTTAGAGTATAAAACAATATTTAGCAACATAAAGTATGCTTTAATACTCTGATATCATGAAATTAACTCAACAATGCTTGTTTCTTACCTTAATAGACTTTTGTAACCATTATTATGATCCACTGAACAACTAAAATCAGGTCCTACACACTTGTCTATTATTCCAATGATTAATGGTGGTATCCAGTGTTTGCCTATGCCTAATGCATGTAACAAAACCTTTGTCAAATAAACCTTTACTAAAGTTAAGGTTAAGGCTGTTTATAACAGTATGTTGTTAGTCATTATAAATCTTGAATTAAAAGTCCATTGTTTCAGTTTAATTAAGCACAATGGGGATTTCAGCTAAAAATAGATATCAGTGTCAGAGCTAATTACCCGGATTATCATTAAACTTGATCCCATTTTCTTTGTTTAAATATAGTTAACTGTGCAGCATGGCTCGGATAAGAAATTCATTCATGTGGAACAAGGGATCAAAACATAATATTTCAATATCTAAATTTGTTGGAGCTGTCAGTGTAAACAAGCAACCACATGCCATTGAATCGCAGTCTCTGATTGGCTGAATCTTGGTGAACAGTCTTTCCAGGATTTAACTGATGATTGGTAAATTTCAGTCCTACTAGTCACTGTGTTAATTTTTTTTTTGCTTTTTTATTTTTTTAACTTTTTATCAGACACAAGCTTTTTATTTAAAATTTTAGAATAAAACATTGTTCAAATAAAAAAATCATGGTTGCAAAATGTCGAAGATAACAGTGAAAGACAAAGCAGATACTTTGTTACTACTAGTTCTATAAATTAGTTCAAAAAGCTAATCATGCTCATAAATTTTTTATTATTATTATTTCTTTGTAGTAGTAGAAAGTAGAATTAAAAATCAAAAGTTAAAGAACATGCTGACCCATTTGTTATTCTTGACATAGCAGTTATTTCTCTTTTTTTTTTTTTTCAAAAATTGTTTATATTTTGAAGGAACATTTATTTCCTCAATTTTATGTGTTCGAACAAATTTCAAACTACACCCTTTGTATTCTTATTTCTGCAATATTTATTTTTTCTGTTAAATAAAAATCAAAATTATATTCACACAATTTCATTGGTGTTTTCATATCAATCTGTCCTATCCTTTCTTAACAAATGTGAACTTTTCATATTTGAAAACTAACATATGTGCATACAAAATTTTAATTTGGCAAAGTTAATTCATGCAAACATGTATTCCATTGCTTTTGTGATCAAAATGTTTTATTTTACTCATGAAATTGTCTTATTGGAATATTTTATTTTATTGTATTTAGAGCTTACTTGATGCTTTTTCATAATAAATATATGATTTTATTTCAAGTATTTACATTTAACCTGTATTCAAGAAAAGTGATTTAAATAATTATATATGCATTTTGTGAATATATTTGTTTAAAAATTGTTTACAAATTTGCTCTTCATCATATTTACACATACTTACTTTTCTTCCAGTATAAGATTTTTTACATACTGGTGCTGGTTTGTCACTCTTCCAAAAATGTCAAAAAACTTTTTATTGATAAGTTTTTTGTGTATTTCATAATTGTAGACTGTGCTTAATGATAAAGATAAGGTTTATTTGTATTTATCAACACAGGTGGGATTTGTTTCTTTTTTGTGTGTTTCAAGTATTAAATGAACTCGGTAACAGTTTAGCCTGTATGTACATGACATTGAACAACAGAATGTTAACGTATTGCATCAGTATTGAGCCAGTCTATGTATTGTTTATGACAAACATTTACACCTGAGGTATATTCCTGTATATGTAATTCTAAGTTGTTGTTTTTTTCCTAGATTTTTGAGCTTAAACTGCATAAAAAAGTAAAAAAATCAGTTGAAGTATTATTGCTTCTCCCACTCTGGAGATTACATAATAACTACTAGGACAGCATGTTCACGTATAATCAAATGATCAGAGGTTGTATCTGATTTATTTTTATTGTAGCTTATCAAAGTTTTGAATTTTTTGCCAAAAGGTAATAATCAAAAAAAAAGTGCAAACTTTATCAAGTGTGACTATGTCATTTTAAAAGAATCCTTGACCCAGATGGTCAATTTTTACATTTTTTTTCACTTGGACATGAAAAAATCATCATCAACTTTGAGTATTGGGTAAAATCTTTACTATTTCATGTATATAACTATATTTGTGTGTAAATTGTCCATCAAAAGATAATTGGAGAAACAAAAGCCTGTTATAATGGTTTTCAATTATCAAGCTATTTTAACTATGAGTAACTCCGTCTTTTTTGCACAGTAGTTAACTCCCCATGTAAGAAGCTTTAGTAGTTTCAATCTGTGTCCACGCTCCTTTAATATGCAGGCGCTTTGCTCTTAGTAATCCCTATAAACATCATTATTTATTGTCCAAGAATTTTGCACTTTTTTGGTTGTAACTACTTTTACATCAATGAACTTTCTATGAACAATTGTCTTTACTTCATTATCAAAGCTGGTTGATATTATCTATTTGTATAAACAGTGATCATTGTGAATTTTACTACCACTTTCTATTATCAGATATGTTGTTGATTATGTGTCTATATACATGTATATTTTACTGTTGTTAGTATATATTATACTGTTGTTAGTATCATATATACTCCAGGTTGTGGTCAAAGTATCATATTATACACTAGGTTGTGTTTTTGGTAAACAGTTTCTTCTATACATGTAAATAATAGAACCATTGTTTATAGGGTACCATAATTTACAAATATCCTAATTTACACAGAACTATAACTTACAAAGTACCATAATTTATGAAGAATAGTAATTATGAAGTAATATAATTTGCAATTAACCATAATTTATACAGTACCATAATTGTCTGAGTAATGTAGACGGTATCAAAAGTATTGACGTACCATAATTTATTAAGTACCATAATCGTCAAAGTACCATAATTAATATAGGACAATAACTTTAAAAGTACCATAATTTATAAGTACCATTTTTGATAAAGTACCATCACTTCCAGAATCTGCTAAGTACCATATTTCACAAAGTACCCAACTATTAATTTTAAAAGTACCATAACTAACAATTAATTACAATCCTTACTTACCATGTGAAAAATGCTGTCTTTGTTATCCATTGTTATAAATACAAGCAGTAAAAATATGCAAGATTAACAAAGATAAACAAGATTCTATTACCGCTTAAGCCTGTGTTTAATGCGCTTCAGAACATTTATTGTAAGGAAAAGTATGATTATGTGATTTTATTGTTAACCCAATTATGCATCACTGTAGATACAATTGTTAGATACACACAGTATAGGTTTGGATTAGACAGCTTTTCGCTTTGTTAATCCAGTTGTTTTATATATCAGTGATCAAATGTATGTATGATTTATGTATTACTGTAGCTGTTTCTCATTTGTATATATATCTGATAAAGGCGAGATGTTTTGTTATTGAAAATTAAAATTTTAAACAACACAATAAAAGATGCGAATAACTGGAAATAGTTGTTAGTTATTTAAGCCTTGTAAAAGTGGTATTTTAATATTATGGTCATTTTTAATGGATAAACAATATTATCATATTATATTATTTGTTGTATTTTGTTTTGTTTGTTTTTTATGTAATTTGCAGCAACCAATTATTATCATAATAGCAACGTCCAGCTTTTTGGTGGAGGAAACCCCCAGACAAATGCCAGGATAGAACCACCGGCGCACCGTATATCAGCTGGAAGACCTTCCGAACTCCTCCGCCCCAGTGGGATTCGAACCCACGTGGTGAGAGGCTTAGCAGTCAGAGGAGTTACAAATCCCCGACAGTACCAGTACGCCAAGGGCGCCCCCCCCCCCCCCCCAAAATAATATTACATATACATTGCTAATATAGCATTTTATACAGATAAATATATGTGACAAAACTGTCATCAATCATTTCACTGCCTTTAGTTATTGTTTCTATGACTCAAGCAAATATGACATTATCTGATTGGATGAAATAAGCTGTCAAGCAAATATGACATAATCTGATTGGGTTAAATAAGCTGTCAAGCAAATATGGCATAATCTGATTGGGTGAAATAAGCTCACTCCCCATCTCCTGTGTGTGTGCGCGTGCGTGTACACAAAATGCATGTGTATGTATGTATGTTGGGTTTTTTTGGTGTGGGTGGGGGGAGGTGGGGGGTCTTAAAGAGTTTAAATGTCACAATAAAAACAATGGTTAGTAACATTTAAGTTAACGGGACTGTCTCCTGTCTGCCGTTAGGACTTAAAGTTCAATAAACTAACCATTATTTTAATGTTAAACGCTGCACTAAATGGAGATATTTCCTCTCAATAAATATCGAACTTTTTACAATAAATCATACTATAATATACAACAGAGCATAACGAGGTAACTAGCGGATATCACTTCCGTTATGTTTGCACTTACATCATGTACTAAGAATTGCTATGTTCACGTGTCAATTTAGCAATTGTGTTTAATAAAAAAACACACACAAAAAAGCAACAAAACTAGCAGATATCCCCTTACGTTTTTCAGAAGACAGCCGATTTATAATGGCGAAGCTACCCGAGGACTTTTCCGAGTGTCGTTGACAACTTGTGAATGTGTCCTTATCTATATAGACCCAAGCTAAAACATTTATTCACCTAACACACTCCATGCAATTCATATTATGGAGTGTCTGTTTATACTTGCTGTCGAAGGTTCAAATTACGCATACAGCTACAAGCCCATGCGGCAATAGCTTATCGATCGTGATTTATAAATATTTCGAGACATTTAAATGCGTTATATTTGGCGATAGTTTGCACTCAGCAGTGGAAAAAGTTCAAATATACAATATACGACCGAAGAAGGAAGAGTCGACATTTTAAACCGTGGAACGATGATCTCCTTTCTATCATACGTGCGGATATTTATATTATTGATACCAAAAAAAGTGATCAATGGAATTATGTCTGAGTTGACTGAATGTTTGGATGCGTAACAAGGAAGTTATAAATGACGAACTGACGTGCTTCGTCTCCATTGGGTTAGCGGAGTTTGACCTGTCTATATAAAGATCGATATTTATTATTACTTGTGTACCCATTGTTTGACATTCCCGTTTGGATAAGCTCAGTGTAGGATTAGCCAGTAGTGTACTTCACAGGGCAGCAAATCAAACTAGCAATCCAGAGGTTACTGTGGTTATCGATTGCGTTACGTTACGATTGCAAAATGTTGTTGAAGATAATTACCAATCAACCGATTCTTTAGTAACCAGTGCCGTTTATACAAAAATGACATGTAAGTGTCAGTTTTAACGATTTGAAAATTTCGAGATAAATTCTAAAAAATGAAATTTTAACAAGCCTTCAGCAACACAAAGGTATAGTGATGGAACATATCATTTGACTGTCTGTGCCATTTGTATCCTTCAAACAGTGAAAAATAGAAATAACCGGAATATATACAGAAAACTTGCATTTTACATGCTACAGACACCTTTAATCACAATTCAAGATAAAAAGTTGGAACACAAAACTTGAACAGAAATGTAAAAATGTTTGATCACACTTCAACGTGATATTTTTTCAGGAACATTTTCTAACACACACGAACAAGAATATGGCGGCCTCTTAATGGGACATTTCAGCTTGAAATGAAGAACACAGAGATCAGTGATAAGAACATATAAAAGACAGATATTGACATTGTTTTAAACACAAACTTCAAAATGGATCTTAACATCTTAGCTCGTTATAACAGAATAATTTGATGACTTAACACAAAGGACGGCTAACATAGAGGCATCACCTCGAAATATTTTAGCAGAGACTTTAAAACCAAACAGTGATAAATCAATAATGGCAACCTCTGAACATGGCCCTTTACGAGACAATTCTTCGAAAGGACCAAGAGCCCGTCGACGTAATCGGGCAAAAAGTGAACCAGAAACCGTCACTCATGAAACTCTATCAGCCATGAACCAGACACAATCCCAGGAAACTGGGAACCCATCAGAAGTTCTTAACTTCCGGTCACACCCATCGTCTGTTCTGAGAAATGTTTTAATGTCGTCAGACTTTGTCGAAGAATCGTGTACAGAATGTTTGGCTTCAAAACGGCTTGAAACTATTGCTTCCAGCCGGTGTTTACACTGTAGAAACTATTTCTGTCGATCATGCTTTAAACGTCACATGGAACAGAGTTGTTCCAAGAAGTTGTCCAGTGATGCCAGTAATAATGATGTTCGTAATGTATGTAATGTCAAATGCGAAGAGCACCAAGATAGTATACAGTTAATTTGCACATATCATGACTTTCCGTGTTGCGAGAAATGCGCCAAAAGCCATAAAACAAATGAAACATGTAATCTCGTAGGCTTAGGTGAATATGTAAGAACTTCTTGTCTGGATGGCAGTAGAATTGTGTCAATGAAAAAATCAACATATCTGAAACTAAACGACCAATTTAAGGACACCGCAGAAACACTGAAAAAAGTCAAAACAGCTAAGGCAAAAATACTCGCGTCTGAAGAAATTACCATTGCAGAGATTGAGGCGTTCACAAACGAACTGGTGCAGAAAATTATCAGCGACAGTGAAGCTTTGGTACAAGACCTTCGACGAAAACTCTGCGAAAAAACAAACGTGCTTGATGAGATTGAAGCTGGTAATAAGCAGGCACTTGGGACAATGACGAAGGATTTACAGGTCCTTGGACAACCAAAAGTGCTTAAAGAAACACTGCTAACTGAGTTTGTCAGGCTTAAGATGATAGAGAAAAATTTAAAAAACAACGAAATGCTTGTAAAGGACAGTGAGGCTTTAGCGTTTAAAGGTGTGACATTTACAAAAAACTCGCATGTGGTCAACTTCTTAAAAAGGAATAGTGGTTTAGGGCAACTTTCGGTGAGTCCTGAATTTATTAAAACAGCAAATAACGAAGAGTGTGGTGAAGATAACGTTTTTAAAAATCCAGCAATGCATATACCAACATCCAGCTCTCAGTGTTTCTTGTCTTCTTGGATGTCAGGTGACCAAGTAACAGGAACGTGCATTTCATCAATGGTTGTTGTCGATTATGTAACACTATTTCTTGCAGACTACGACAACAGACGACTGAAATTGTTCACAATGGTGTCCAACAATCTGGTGCCGTTGCATTCTCTGACACTCGACGACGCCCCTCGTTGTATTTGTAGCACCGGAAGTGAGTGTGGAGAGTACTGTGTGACGTTCCCAGCAGTCAAAACTGTTCAAACGTTTCTCATTTCTGAGTCAAAGATTGTACCAGAACATCTAAAACTACGCTTC
Organism: Sinonovacula constricta; assembly: GCA_007844125.1. Taxonomy (NCBI): domain Eukaryota; kingdom Metazoa; phylum Mollusca; class Bivalvia; order Cardiida; family Solecurtidae; genus Sinonovacula; species Sinonovacula constricta. The sequence goes on from CM017565.1 coordinate 20,367,093, forward strand.
AATATCGAATGTGTAGGGATAGTTCAAATAAAAGACACACTGATTGTTTCGGGATATTCGGGCGATCGATGCAAACTTTTGTCAACAAATATCCTCTCAAAGGAAACCTGTGTGGTCTATAAACAACAGGATTGTCCGAAAGGTGGTTTATTTCTTACCAGACCAGACTTCCTTTCAAAAACTGCCGACGACAAAGTTCTTCTAATCAGTGATGCGGACAATGGAGTCTATGGTGTCAGTACCGTTGATTTTAAAATCGTTATTTTTCGCTGTAACGTTCCAGCGTTACGGTGCCCGTTAGGTGTGACGCCAGGAAAGTCAGGATACGTGTACGTCTGTGGTAACCAAAGTTACTACGTTCATCATTTCTCAATCAAGGATGGGAAAGAAAACGTTTACGGAGGAAGGGAGGTGTTTCAGACAAGAAACCCGCAGAGTGTTGTCTACAATGACAAAATGGGAATGCTTATGGTGTCGTTTGATAATAGTTATGACATCTGCTGTCTCTTTGTGTGACGTCATTGGTGTGACGTAGAACTTCTGCTACCACCGCCGCTACAGCTGCTGCTACGTCTGCTGCTGCTACTACCTCCAACTTTGAAACGGGAACCATAGCCTTTATGTGTTTAACCGCCAAATTTTGCGTCTTTGGTGCATTGAATAGGCATTATCAGTTTCCAGCCATTGGGATAGATTTGAAATAAATAAAATGTATTGGTAATTTGATATTGTTAGTTTTAATTAGTCAGTAAGATTAAAAAAAGGTTCAAATCAAGCTGCTAGTGACTTGGATGGCATTCACAATGGCACTTCCACTTTCTTGTTGAAACCATGAATGGCGGTATCTGACAGTTTGGACCATTTTTCTCTCTCTCACGCCACTAAGTAAGTTATGGTTACCTGAACAGATCCCGCGAAATGCTGTTTATTGGTGTCCTACATTCATGTGAACTGTAAAATATAACAACACATTTGTCATTACAACAATGCATTTCCTATCCGAGTCACGCAACAAAGCTCTGACAATGATATCTATTTTTAGCCAATCACTATCGTGCTTATTTATAGATTTGGTAATTATGGAGATTTAAAGCGATAAATTTCACGATTTTGTACTAACAATTGTGGTCGTGTTATAAACATGTTATAAACAGATTAAATTTTATGTAAGTTAATGCACGAGCTCCCAGAACAGGTGTAAGATGTGTTGCGTGTAATAAATATAGGCAAATTGTCAGATAGCACCTTTAATGCAGTGCTTTATTATTCGATAACTATTGTTCTTTTCTTCAGGATAATTTACCATTGTTGTAGCAATTCTCGTGAAACCTTGTCTTATTTCCGTATTCCTTAATAATGCACGTTTTTCCTAAACGCGATAATGAGACTAAGGAGTGCAATTACAAGTGGCCTTACCAGATGCGCATGAATATTTATTATTTACTTGGTGCCATGGTTTAATATCTAACGATATGTCTCAGAAATTGACGTGCCATAAAGTAATACTTTAAATGCAACAAAAGTTGCTCTTGACAGCAAATATTTTCTAGACACTGAAGTCAGTTGCTTTCGTTCAAGGCATAATCTGTTGTGTGTTTCCAATGTAATCGAAGTTGGACGGTGTATTATTTTTACCTCAAGGTCACTCTTAATTTCTCTCCCTTTTTTTAACACATCTCAACAACCAATTATGATCATTATAGCGACATCCAGCTACTTTGGTTGAGGAAGACCCCAGACAATTGTCTGGGTAGAACTATCGACGCACCGTAAGTCAGCTGGAAGATCTTCCCACTTAAAGTCCGAACAGGACTCGAACCCACGCGGTGGGCGAAATTACAAGTCGGCCACTCTACCTCTACGCCGCGAACGCGTAAAGCTTATGTTAGATTACTGCAAATAAGTTATGTAAAAAAAGAAAGCAAAACAACAACAAAACAACAACAAAAACGAGTGTATAACCAGTTAGCCACACGCGTATAACTTCATTGTATCATCAACAGTTTACAAGAGCAACAGCAAAATACTGCTGTTCAGGATTCGGTTGTAACACAGCTTTATACTTAGTGAATGGTTCCGTGTAAACGTATATAAAAGGTATTGATAAGGGATGTAAATCGAATCCCAATATGATATTCGAATATTCGTTAAGTGTATTCGAATCATATTCGAATATTCGGAACGAATTTAATAACACGTTAATTTTCCATTACGTTCAATGGGTTTATTCATTGCAAAATGTTTATTTCTGGCCATAATTTACATTGCTAGCCTAACTTATTGCAGAAGCGGCGACAGATTTATGATTTTAGCATAGCATTTAATTTTAAAACGACAATCATTTCTTTTTGAAATACAAGCGGCAATATTATCAATCCGCCATTATCCTGTTTATAGGACCAAATGGGGTGTTTTTCACTCGGTCAGCGGTAATTTGCAAGAGAATACTGTCAATGAAGAATGCCAGTAAATGCGTAAACAATGTCATTGTAACTTAACAATCATTATTATTATTATTATTATTATTATTATTATTATTATTATTAACATTGAAACTCTAACAAAAAACTATACAGTAACCAATCAATGTTAAGATGACCTGCAAAGTCCCGTATAATATATACATTAATTAGTCACCTTAAATTCGGGTGTCCTTTTGTTACGTGTTGTACTTCGTGCATGAACCTTTACAATTTAAAGACATTTTGGGTACTTATTTACTTAATTGTATTAACATATGTCGTAATAAAAGAGCTACTTAAGCTCCTTTTTATGTTAACATGTCGATTTAATTAGACCATATCAGATTTTTATTAGATGGAACTGTACAACACATGCAAAATAGCTCCCAATTTTAATATTTGATTCTACTAACCGCAGACAATGTATGACAACAAACAGTCAATTATGTTTTGTGAACTAATCTTATAAAATACATTAATATTTAAAGATACGCAAATACCCCCAACAGAGGTCAGATATTGTTACAAATATTAGATAAAGGCAAACTGTCGGATACCACCTTTAAGCATTGTATATTTTATTGTTATTTTTGCAGCGGTACAAACCTGTATGTTGATTTACTTATACCGAATACATACCTTCCAAATTGACTGCCAACATAAACCAAGAAATAAAAAGCAATTTCAATGTTTGTATCGCCTTTGATGCTTTGTGACAATGTTGTTGTTATTTTGTTGTTTTCTTGTTAATATTTTTTATTTTTGTTGTGTTTTTGTTGTGCTTTTGTACATTATAATGATTCAGGTGTTCTGAGGAGTATTGTCCATTCTAAGGTCAAATGTGCAATTTCTTGTTTTTATTCTAGTATACATATGTACGAGTTGTCTTTCTTGTTGCCAATGAGGGTGTATATATGAAGAGTGAAGTATAACACCGCGTCAGAGAAGAACAATCAAGTTGTTACACACAAATTACTTTATCTTTTGATGCTATTTGAAGCAAAAAATAATCTGACTATTTTCTTTAATTGTTTTTCATATTTCTTCCCCATTAATGGCAAAACTGTCAAAATGACTACAATTTCTTAAACATAATAAACTATACCCAAAGCAATGTAATACACACAACAAACATTATTGTTGATAGTGCATGAAACAAAAAGTAAAAAATATGTAGTGTTTTTATTTATTTATTTATTTATTTTTTTTTTTTTTGAAAAAGAATGCAAAAAATAAACACTTATTCTGCAAATATATAAATATATTGAATTCTTTATAATGATTTTTTTTTTACTTTTTAAAATAATACACTAATGTCTTTAGGTTGACATTCTACATTCTCCAGATATCCATGGTTTCCCTGGTAACCAATTCACTATTAATAATACAAAAAGAAGTGAAATGCATAAACAAATGAAACAGTTTCAAACAAACAGCCTAGAATAAGGTCCATGTTTAGTTCAGTACATATTACCAGACAGTTTGTATAGTCTATTTGTGTTTTAATAGGTAAATAAGAAAAGGTCCTATCAAAATTTTCACAGATATTTAAATTTTATCTACCTGCAGACCAAGGCAGACAAGGTAAATGTAAATGTGACAAAAAACACAGAGACGAGACATAACACACAAAAAGAAAAACCATCAGTTACCGCCTTGGAACGGTCAGTCGGCAAAATGGCCAACTGGGGTGCTTAAACCTGGTTTGTGGAGCGCTCCAACCTCGCACTTCCTGACGGTTTTTCTATCAAACAAACAGTGTAAATAAAAGTATCCCGTCAAAGTGACACAACTAACAATAAGCACCTGCATCGGGAGTTAAAACAGATATAATGAACATATGTACAGTATTTACAGTAGATAAAAGCCTCGGCAACCAAAAAATTCCAAATGAGAGAGTAGTTTAAAATAAAATAAAGCAGTACAAGCGCTGATATATTATAAGAACCATATAACGACGTCATAAATGCCATGACGTCATATGCCAAAAGTGTCAAAAGTGAAATGTAAACAATATGGAAGAAACAATAGAATTTTAGAAAATCAACAAAATAAAACGTAGTATTGTTTAGAGTTAATCGTTTAAAAACATATTATAAACGCCGAGGATTTATCCGCAGTTGACATATTATATATGATAAAGATTAAAAAAAATCCCGATGTTATACCTACTGTGCAATCTCACGTAAAGGGTATGGAGACTGCTCAAGTTAAAATCACATCTACTAAAACATGTGTGAGATAGTTGTGTTGAGTGACGTCATACAGTATTTCAGCATTGTGATGTCATAAAGTACATAAATAAAGCCAGGAAACCAAACCCATTTGTAAACAACGTTATTTTCAAAGCAATAGGCAATAATGCATACACTTACTAGAGTTATCGATGTATGCAATGTACACACATACCGCCCCAAAAATGAGAAGAAAAAACACGAAAATACGCTGTACTCTAGTACCCGGAAAGAACGATCCTATAACTAGTAGACAGATCAAGCAGCAGAAACGCTATCTGAATGATACAATTTTAAACCTTTACAAGCAGTTCATTCGAACACACCGACATAAAATGGATGTCCTATGTTACATTCAGTCGCCTTCGCCCATTCTTTATATTTTCATAAAAACGTCGAGAGCCGTAACACCTGCCTCTGTAAATTATACAAAAACATTAAACTACGCATTGGAAAGCTCTCATAACTCAAGGTGATACTTGGCAAATATCCTGACATGGTAGCAAGAAGTTTTGTTTGTGAACAATCTAGTAAGGCATGTGCCTATGACGAATGCAAAGAGTGTAAAGAAAGAACAATTAGATAGAATGACGAGTTCGAAGATGGCATGATGGGACAACAGATATAATACCAATAATAGGTAAACAGAGCGGAAACCATTAATACCAAAGACGGCACAAGAACAGTTCAGAAAACAGTGAAGCAAACAGAATTCAGTACTGCAGAAAATCTTCTAAAAGAGACAACAAAGTTGATGCGTGAAAAATACCTTTAACACATTTACAATGTTTCACAATGTCCCACCAGTACAAAGTTTTAAAAGAGAAGAAAGACACTATAACTAACTCAAAAGCAGTAATACATGTTTACTTCTCAGAGAATTACAACTGCAAGCTCAGCGAAGAAATTCAAGCCATGCATATCGGAGGTTCAAGAAATCAGATCTCACTGCATACTGTTGTTTTGTATACACACACGAAACCAGAGTCCTTCTGTACCGTCTCTGAAAACACGTATCATGGGCCAGCTGCTATTTTGGCACATCTTCGTCCGATCTTGTCCCATCTGAAAGAAAACTATCCTGGAGTCAAAACAGTTCATTTTGTGAGCGACGGTCCCTGTACTCATTTTAGATCGAAGAATCATTTCTTTTTGTTTAATAAAGAAATGATGCAACATGGGTTCAAATCCTCCACATGGAACTGAGGCAGGGCACGGGAAAAGTGCAGCACATGGAATAGGGACCACTATGAAACGTACTGCAGGCAGAATAATAGCACTTGGTGGCGACATTAACAATTCATTAGACATCTGCAACAAAGTCGGCAAAGCTCTGCAAAGCGTCAGGCTCTTCCATGCAAATAATGAAGATATTGATAAGTATAAAAGCCAAATACCTAAAGATTTGCCGACAATTAAAGGTACTCTGAAGCTACACCAGGTCCTTTTACATAAGGAACAAGTAGGAAATTTGAAACTGAAAGTTCTCAGCTGCTTCTGTAAATGGCCAGACAACTGTGAGTGCTATTCGGAGGAGACACCAAACTATTTGTTTGGCACAAAAAAGGTATGTGTACTTATATATGCAAGATTTTGTAATGATAATATGTGACTGCATAATATTTTATGTATTCACCTGACATATAATCAATTTAATAATTAATAATACGATAACAATACAAACACAAACACACACACACATGCGCGCACAAAGATGTATGCACTCACGTGCACACGCGCGCCCGCACGTTTGTGCATGCACTTCTGGGTTGCTGTCGCGTATGAAGGCAAGGTCTATCCCGGGATAGTGCAGGTAAACCTACATGCATATATATCTTTATTTGATTGTTTAATGTTCTTTTTCATAGTCGCTTTAAAATAATACAAGTATGTTTTTGTTTAACTAATTTTATAAAATCCATTTGTATTTAAATTAAACTTTGTGAATCCAGGACATAGATGACGAATCTGCAGAGGTGCGCTGCATGTACAGGATCGGTGACAGGTTCTTTTGGCCACTGGTTTGAGGATGTCATTTGGTATAAGTGGGGCGACATACTCATGAGGATTCCTGAACCCCCAAACTTCACATCCAGACATGTTCAAATAGATCCAGACTACTGGAAATCTTTATGTTCCAAATATAGTCCAGCGGTTTTCGGTAAAAATATGGAGGAATTGTTCAAATTCGGTTAAAAGCACCAAATTTTGCACAAAGTTAGCTTTTGATGTACCTTTTGAAATGTGATAGAGACCCATTTGATATCTTTCCAATATGGCCGCTTTTTTCAAGATGGCCGCCATAAGTCAGGAACATGCTGCTATTCGAAGGATTTTCATCGTATAGTTACAATTTTGGAGTCTATACCTATATTTGCAAGGATGTTCTAAAAATTAAAAGCAAATGTAAGCACATCAGACAAATATTTAAGGAGCAAATGGCCTTATACACATAACTTTGATTGTCGTTTGCATCAATAATGAAAATACAAAAACATTGTACAAATTCTTTTTGAAAACAATACAAATTCATTTTTAAACGGGGTTCAGTGAATTCGGACAATAATAGACAGCAACTTAAAAAACACTACACTTTTTAATACTTTTAACATTTTGTTGTTTATTAAGAGATATATACACGATTCACAAAAATATTGGTTGTTGTCAAAATTAGCATTGTATTAAACAGATTTTTTAACGTGACGGTTAAGACATTTTTGTGAGAGTCACTTGAAATGCAAAGTCATATGAGAGTAAATCATTAAAGCTCATGCATGGCCACAAACAAAGAATAAGTAAGTGAATATGACTCAAGTCACGCTGGTAAAATCATACATGAAATTAAATGTTTAAAAAAAAATCTTATTTTGCACAATTTGAAAATCGAAAATCAGAATATATATATATATATATATATATATATATATATATATATATATATATATATATATATATATATATATATATATATATATATATATATATATATATATATATATATATATATCGAATTAAAAGACAAACAAACAGAAATATATGTATTCCAAACCGTAAACATGTAGATGGAAAAAGGAGAGCTCTAACCCTTTACCGTTTCACAAAAAAAAAAAATGAAAAAAAGAGGCGCTGCGATCGCGTGGCCCGACAAGGAAAGTAACTAGCAAGACAAGATACACAAGTTTCAATGGCGGCCAGAAATAAGTGTGCGGTCATTCAACTTTACTGGCATTGATATTGTTTGATATTGTTTCTGGCCGCCATTGAAACTCGTGTATCTTGTCTTGCTAGTTACTTCCCTTGCCAGGCCAAGCGATCGCAGCGCCACTCGCTTTTTGTTTTTCGTTTTGTAAAACAGTAAACGGCACAAGGTTAGAGTTGTCTTTTTTTCAGCTACATGTTAACGTTTACAAAACGGTTTGAAAAACGTATGTTTGTTTTTAAATTCGATATAGAAAAACAAAACAAACAAAAAAACATTTTGTACATTTTACGTTTTTTTTACTAGAAAAAACAAAAATGAAAAGACGATATTTACAAGCACACTATGACACGTTATGTTTAAGTGTTTGCCCAAAATGTGTAGCCTAAATATGAAACACAACCCGCCACTGTTATATGTATAACATTGTCAAGTATTTAAAGATTTTCATGAGGATTATTGCATTTCAGATCTTATCTGCATTTAAATTTCTACCTACTTGATAGTGAACTTGCCATGTAAGTTATAATTTCCACGTTGTGATATTTCTTCTGTATTAAAGAAATTCTGTCTACCGGTATGATTTGTTGTATATTTTGATGTGCTTTGCATTGTTTAGTTTTCATTACATACAAACATACATAATGGCGGGACGATAATGATGATACTGTTATTGATGATGACGACGACGACGACGACGACGACGACGACGACGACGACGACGATGATGATGATGATGATGATGATGATGACGACGACGATGATGGTGATGATGATGACGATGAAGAAGAAGATGATGATGATAATAAAAATGATGATGATAAAAATGATGATGATTACAATGATGATGGTAGACTTATTCAAGAGGAGGGAGAGGAGGAAGAAAAAGAGGACAAAGACATCCAACGTAATAACCTTATGACCTCTGAGGCCACTTACTACACTTGGTCACAAGTGTTTTGATTGTTTTGAGCGCCTGCCTGCTTATATTCCCCCTACACTCGCCCCTCCCCATGTATCCCTAGAGATGCGCGCCGAGCAGTTACAATTTAAACAAAACCGCCCAAAGCGACCATCTCGTCTGTTGGGAAATTACTTCCATATTATGTGCAGTTGCAGACGATGCATTCTTTGATAGGGACATTTGAACGTTGTTGAACAAAACAATATGGAATTGATGAAAGGTACTGCTTGTTATTTGTTTGTTTGTTGTTGTTTTTTTATGTGTTGTTGTCTGGTTAAAGACTGCTAAGATTTTTGTATTATTTCTTCGTATTTATCAATAGTTCACTCAGACTTTCTAAAATATTTTGTCTGATATTTGGTCAAAATATTCGCAGAATAGAGAACTGAAGTGAAAGCTTGTTTCGCCGTAATTGTTGCATTAGTTGTCTTGAAACTTTGGAAATGGTGTAATTTTTTAAGCCATAATATATTTCGCAGACACGTGACCATCCCCGCAACGGAGTTAAGTTGTCGAGGGTTACAAAAAATAAATAAAAATAAAACAATTTATTTTATGATATAATTAGGAGCTTAAATATGTTTGCCAATAAAAAGGTAATGCAAAATGACATTTTTTTTTGTTATTGGTATGATTCCAACCAGATACCCCATGTACAATCCAATGTCCTCCAATTTCGCCACCCAATCTTGGTTTTATAATATATTGTGTATATTAAATATTATTATTTATTTCAATTGGTACATCTTAAATAAACAACTTTCAACATAATCTATATTATAGTTTTGACGGGTGACAGCCAACGCTTATCGGTATTTAGAAATTACAGTCAGACAATCGGATGTGTCAAACGCTATGGACCGTTCTAAACATGTTCGTTTTAAGATAAAACTTTTAATCAATCTAAAAGCGGCAATTTATTTACTGCTTAAAGGTGGCATTCGACAGTTTGTACCATTTTTCCCCATCAAATTTTAAATAAGTCACTGTTACCTGAAAAAGACATGCAAAATGCCGTTCATTGATTCCCTAGATCTGTGTAAACAGTGAAGCATAAACCCACTTGTCATTGCAAACAGTAATTCCTATGATGGATATTTTTAAACTAAGAAAACCATGTGACAGCTTACTTTTAAGATCACATTATATCTTCATCCGGGTAATTCGATATCTATTTTAGCAGAGGTCACCATCGTGCTTGTTTATAGATTTTGAAAGAATAAACTTTAAAGGTGTTTTTCTTCGAGACTCTTACTGTCTAACAATATAGGCAGTGTTCGAAATCGTTTTTACTTAGACTAAAGTATGATTTCATGCAGAAATTATATTAATTAAATATTTATTTTTTGTCATATTAATACAAATGACATTACTAATGACCAAATCACGACAAGCAATCAAATGTATTTTTAAATAATATCTTTGCAATTAGTATGAAATAAAAAAAATACCCTAGCGATACAAAACAGCTTTGAAACAAAGCACAAAAATGTAAGGGCCGTTATTTTTTCCAGTAATCTGAAAAAGAGCCATCTACATGTGCATGTATATAAAATTGAAGTAAATTGATACACTATTAGTGTTTACTAAGTAGATGGTTGCTAATATACGTGTTTATGGTCAATAAATGCCTTACGGAAGGTTACAATTTGCAGTTTACTATATCCTGTCACAGATAGCGTATGGACAAGAAGTAACAGTGCTTAAACACGTGGTGCGGTGCTTTATGCTGGCTAGTCTGATGTGCCATACAGTTCTAGTTTTGTATTGTGTTGTGTTTTTTTTACCGATGGCATTGTTTTACGGGAGTAACCATGGCTTTAAAGGTGGTATCCGACAGTTTGTCAATATCAAGTACATTTAACAATAATTAGCAGTTAATTAATAATATTCCACTGCTTTGTGTGTACAAACCTATACTGTAGTCTTAAACAATACGATTTTGAACACTATCTGAATTGTTAGATGGAACTAATCGCGAAAAAAAATCATTCTGAATGTGTTTTCTTTCCAAATGTATAAACACACAATAGTGGTCTCTGCTAAAAATAGATATCGACGTCAGAGCGCATTACCCGGATGACTTTATAACGTGGTCGCAAAAGTAAGTGATCGCGTGTTTTTCTTAGTTAAAAAAATAGTTATCTCTGCAGCGTGACTCGGATAGGAAATACCTGTTTGCGATAACGAGTGGTGATTTATGCTTGACTGTTCACACATATCTAGGACATCAATGAACCACATTTTGAAGGACCTTTTCAGGTAACAATGACTTATTTGGTTATCTGAGAAAATAAATATTGTTCCAAACTTTCGGATACCACCATTAAATTATCAAATTACCGGTGTCGTATATTGTTTATATTTTGTTTACTGAAAACCTATTGAAATCTCAAGCCCTTTTTGTCAATTTGTTTCCATGGCAATTGTTTGCATGTGATAACATTGATACTGGCAATAAAATATACTGAAACTGAGTCGAAAACCTAATCGGTTACTAAGCAAGATAATCTAATCATTATATATGATAAAAAGTTCTCTTTTTTTTCCAGATGTTCCAGTGTATGTTGTTTTATTAGCTACGCTGTTGTATGTAAAATGATGTATCTATAGTGCACTCACATGTTTTTGTCTCGTTTACTATGAACGAATAATCGTCGAATCGTATAAAAAAATAGGATATTTGTTTTTACGGTGTAAGGTCAATGTGATATTACCTAGCGGTCAGTAAAATATTAATTTCACGTGGGGCTAATTTGTGATTGTGTGAAACTTTTGAACTCAGTGAAATGAAATAAAATTTGTGCTTAACAGTAAAATATCAGAATTTATATATAAAAAAAGGTTAAAAAAAACTGTAATATACGCTAGATTAAAACAAATTTTCACTTTTTAAGAAGTTCTTACGTCAGTCTAGCTCCATCAAATTAAGGATGGCAGTGAATAAACTTTAAAATTTCGACTAGATAACACAGAGGCTGCAGTTTGTATTAGCCAACTAACACTGCACAATGTATAGGAGGGGGGGGGGGGGCTTCATTTGTTTCCTTAAAGGAGCTAGCCGTCAGTTGTTTAAAGATGTCCTACATTTAACTAGAAAGCCATGTGCCCATTAACTTTTGACATTAAGTCATCATCCGGGTAGTTCGCTCCAACATCGTATTTTGAGCAGAAATCCCTATCAGCTTATTTATAGATTGGGAAAGAATGAACATTTAGAACGTTTTTTTCACGATTGGTACTGTCTAACAAACAGGGTAGTGTTAAAATTCGTCTTAACGTACGCGTTTCAATTAGAATTAATTTAATTAATTTAAAGTAAAAAATATGCCGATTTTTTTCAAAAACAATGATAACAGGCAAACTGTCGGACACTACCTTTAAAGTCCATGTTTTCCCATTTCCTCAATCGAAGACGATGTAACGGCCACGTTACTTGAAACAACCATTTCTTGACCTTGTATTAGTAAGCACAGGGTACTATATTACATCTCTCGGTACCTATTACCGCCACATTCCGAATAAATTAATGATGTCATATTAAATTTTGAAAAATAAATGCTTCTTGGTCTGTTTTTATTATTATTATTATTATTATTATTATTATTATTATTATTATTATTATTATTATTATTATTATTATTATTATTATTATTATTTTGACTGTGCTTTTTTTTCTTCATTTTTACTGTGTATTTTTCCAAAACGTTATCTGTAAATACCTCACAAACACAACACAACGGTGTCTTTTTCTTGTTAAACAATTATGTAAGCAATCGTTTGCACATATTTACAAAATAACTATGTTAAAGTGGCATAATTTGGTGTGGCATTCTTCGTATTTCCCACTGGTATAACACAAAAGTAATGACATAGCACATGCACTTAACTGCCTCTATGCAAAGTGCCACATGCGAGAGTAATATCTCTATATAATGATGACACCCAGTCAGCAACCTTCTTTGACAAACTGTTAACAAGAAAACCTTATATCAATTGTTATGTTTATTTTTTACCAAATGTTTTAAAAGTGAAAGCATACCAGTACCCGAATATGCTACAAAATGCAGCAAAGTTCAAGTTGAAACATTTTTATTGTTTTGTTTTGACATATTCGTTTTTTGAGACCGGTCGCAATAGCTAAAGCGTCAGCTTGCGGATCGGGAGGTCGCGGGTTCAAAACCAGGCCGGGTCAAACCAAAGACTTTAAAGTTGGTAGTAGTGGCTTCCCTCTAACGCTCGGGGCTAAGGGGACAGCATGACGCCTGACTCGTCGGTGTCAGTATAATGGATCGTCCGGGTTCAGTCCCTGGGCACCTCATAAGTGCCCCTGTGCTCTAATGATAGAAATGTCGCTGCACAATATCGGCAAAAAAATTCCGGCAAATCCCAAATCCCTTTCATTTTTAGGTCAGACTTATTGCCGATATTACCCTCACAGCTAGATAGATGGATAGATCTATTCCGGTAAAAACATGGAAATAACAAGATGTCTAATAAACACAAGCAACGGCATTTATCAGCACATTACACACATAGGCTTGAGCCATGAATGCACACCAATACTGGGGATAACACAAAAAAGAGAAACAGTATTCCCTTATTTCCAATGAAGTCTCTGAAATTGGCTGCATGACTCATTAAGTCACGTGGTTGTGTTAAAAAGCATTAATTACAAATAAATATCTAATTTAAATCAATATACTGGTGAATTGAGTAAATACAAAAAAAATAGTGGAGTGAGTTCCAGATTGGAAGGTTATATAGACATTTTGATCATGTATTGGTCTGACGCACTACGAAGACTCCGATATGAAACCACAATTAAGTTCCCAGAGAGATTATTGTAAATATGATATTGAAACACATTTCCTGTCCTACTTGAAGTAAGGCAGCTGACCTTTTGACACATACAGATGAATTATTTTCCGTAAAGTCCCTCGTTCGGTCATTCATCTTGTGCCAGGGTTCGCCAATGAGCGGACTTCGCCGGCGAAGGGTCTGATCATTCGGAATACCGACGAATTTTGTACACTTACGGAAATATCCGAGTTGTGACGATTTCGGTCAGCTTTGGGCGGTTATTCTGCAGATGACTTAAGAATGACAGAACTGCAGAAGTAGTTCCGACTGCGCTTTAGTCGGAAATCTTTGGTCATGATCCAAGGAGTATGAACATCTCTCTGCAGCCGAAATGTATCAGCAACTATTGTAGTTTATTTATTAATTTTGAATTTGCAATGGACCAAATGGCCAAATACCCATACTGTCTATTTCAACTTGATATTGATTGATAAGTGGAATTATTGTACGTTAGAGACATCTAGAGAATATGCTGATTTTTTCAGTCCATTCGTTTACGGCAAGAGAGAGAGAGGGAGAGAGAGAGAGAGAGAGAGAGAGAGAGAGAGAGAGAGAGAGAGAGAGAGAGAGAGAGAGAGAGAAGCCTTTGTATCTTCAAATTAACATTATAGTCAGTATTGCTCATTTGTACGGCAAACTTTGTCAATAAAATAAGAATAGTTTTAACTGAAATTGTTAGAATAAATAGGGAAAATGGTGACAATTCATTTTTGAACGTTAAACAAAATCATGACTTCTGTCGTGTAGTAACTCAGTATGACAAAGTTTTCTTCGTAGTGACTCAAGTGACATCATTCTACTCATTTTTTTAATAATGTAATTTTATGAAAATATGAGATCACCGGATGCGCTAAGGTAAATATTTGGCTGTAATTGTGCGACCGTCAATTATGGGGTTAAACTGAATGTCTCACTGGTCGTTAAATGAGTTGAGTCAGTAGCTAGAGGGGTCTGATTCATGCGGATGGACGAATTATGAAGGTCATATACATACGTTTATACTCCCTCATCAATCGCCATAGACCGTTATAGGTTCGAGAGCTGTGAGTAGCGAAAGGCCAGTGTATAGCAAGTGATAACACCACCAACAACAGCATTATCATTACCACCACCCCAAGTAATGTCGCCTACACCATTGCACAACGACAACCACTACCACCACCACCACGAATATTATCATCATTATCCTTTGCAAGGCCATCATCATCATCACTATTAAGTTTCGGTAGACGCCAGATGTGTCATGTGCAATTTTAAGTTCTGTCAAACCACTTTTATATTACAAAGATCTTTTGTGAACTTCGCTAACTCAATCTGGAATGATAATAATATTCGGTCTGCGTGCTCAGAAATATCTTCAAAAAAACGTCATCAAAAACGTGTATTTTTCTATTGCATCATAAACTGTGTGTCTGTCTATGACTGTTTATGTCAATGTGTGTGCATGATGTTTGTGTGCGGTTAATTTTGTTGTAGAAGGCCACGTTAAAATAAGACTTTGTTGTAGCATCGTTATGAGTATATGTCTTTATGTGTTACTTTCTGGAAATAAAGCTATTATTATTTTATTTTTTATTATATTTATTATTATATTTATATTTATTATTATTATTATTATTATTATTATTATTATTATTATTATTATTATTATTATTATTGAAGTTACGCTGACATAGACATTTATGTATACATCGACTTACAAACTGAACAACATATCGTCACTCGTTGATCCCACCCACATCCACTTGAAATATTAGATAAGCAATGAACAATGAACAAATGCTGCACTATTCAACTTTATCGCAGTAAATAATAAATATATATACACAGTTAGGGACCGAAAATTTCGACCTAAGCAGTGAACAGACAAATTTGACTTTAAAATCTTATTTTTTTTAGATTACATGTATGTGTTTTCACAACTTTACGCTTTTACCTGGTTGGTGGGAGTAAAACACGCCCCCCCCCCCCCCCCCCCGGATCCATCCCTGATTTTTTACGTTATATCCATGACGTATTCAAAAATGCCCTTTCATGCTACCTGTTATTAATTAAGTCAATACACAAATTTTGATATATTGAAATGCTGAACTCTTCAAAGATGTCAGAAAATTGATATATGGCTATCAATTAGTAACACCCTCGGAGCGAAATTTGATGTCACAAATTTGAATTCCGGCCTCAAATGTCAGTCTTACATCGATGTGACTGCGTGTAAGTAGAATATTGGATCTGATTATCAAAACTGTGATGGCACTGTAACATACTTCAGTATGGAATTATGAATTTTGGCCAATTATGACAGTGTTTATACACTTTCATTATCACCCGGAACTCCTCGATCATTTCTAGACAATACTGAGGTTTTCGGGAAGGCGGCGGAAAGTGCTTAGACTCACCCATTATAATGTTTCAAACCTGGTGGAAAATAATGTGACTTTCTGGTGCTTTTGTTAGCACTAATGACAGGTTTGTAGCTTTGGTATTTCTAAAAGTGTTAACTTGTTCTTGAAATGATTATATTTTCCCTGGGGCTGTCTCTTCTTAATAATCATGCCATGTTCAATGATATTGAAATATAAAATCTCGCATAAAAATATACATAAATATACTGTCCAACTCAATGTTTGCGAGGTATTCCAGCTAACCTGCGATGCGTTCATCACATACATATGTCTGCGAGGCATTCTATCTGACCTGCGGCGAGCCGGTGGTTCTACCCAGACATTTAATGCAAATCACACGACGCCACAATGACAATACCCGTGTCGTTGCCGCGACATCTACGTACCAATATCGTCAGCACTGCCGGGATGCCATTTTTTGTTTTTTACTTTTTATTCCCTGGTAACCTCTGTTGCTGTAGCTTTCTCTTGTTGTTTAAACTGCCGCTACTGTGTTCGTTTGCAAATTAACTGTTTTACCAGTCCACATGCATATAACACCACAACGTGAATTACCACACATTTTCTCTATTATACCATCTTAGCATGCACGCCATACATTCACATCACGCTGCGCACGTGCTAAGTGTATAAGATCAAGGGTGATGCTGAATTGAGCTATAATTGAAGCATATATCTCGTAGAGAGGGCAAAACGTCATCGCTATGTCTTCGTAGTCGAATGTCATGATCGTGCTAAATACATGCTTCACCGGGCATGTTCCACCGAGGCAACCGTTAGCGTCGAAAGCTTCCCACGAAGCCTAGGTCGGTTCTTCTTAACCCGACAATTAGAAGTGAAGTTGGTATCCTAATTCAAAGCAACGTTTAAGGGCAATCGGAAATATTCAACAGTTCATTGGCTGAGAGCTGATAATTAATTAATGGGAAAGAACTTTGCGCCTCTTTCAGACGAACAAGTTAGCGTCATAACGAATATTCGACTTACCAAAGAAAGGTGTTGTGCTTTTTTCGGATATCTTTATATCTTAAATGGTTATTTTTAATTGTAATTTATTTAGAAAAAAATCCGGAGGCAGTATTCGGATAAAAGGTATGTCAAAGTAGCACATTTCAAATTATATCAAGATTTACGTAGCTTAGAAAGGACAATTGAATGATTTTATATTAATAATTGTTAAATGAGGTGCACGTTGTCGCCGTTCTTTTTTGTGCTATTTTTATTATTTTGTTATTTTATTTATTTTATTATTAATAATATTATTATCATTATTTATATAACCGTGACCTGCAATATTTGCATGAATGTTTAAGTTCGTGGAAAATAAGATATATTATCAATGTTTTGTTATCTGTTGTTTGTTCTTTTTTCCAATGATATTGTTTGAATTCCTAAAGTATCGGACCTTTATACAATTTAAGTACTGTTGACTGCGATATTTCTGCACTTACATTACACGGCATCCGAGATCGAACAGAGTAAAGGCGCTCAACTTTCAAGAGTTGTCTTATTGTCCCATATTTCAGTTGTGCATAAGTATTAAAACTTTATTGAAATGATTTAACAATGTATTCGGTCTGCTGTCAGGATGCTAGAAAACAATCCACTTGAACAGTTATCGAATTAATCTTGTAAACGACTTGCACTAACATTCTCACCGGTGAACCATATTTGATAAACGTTTTATACAGATTGTGCTTGTTAAAACAATTAAAGTTCGTACTGTACATCTAATCCACTTATATGGGAAAATGAAACATCTGTAAACTCCCGAAGTTTTAAGGACTCGGCAATCATTTTGCACTTTAAGAATTGTACAACTGAACTCATTGTTTCTGTTGTTTCCAAAATTTTCTCATATTCACCGCTATACAAAATAATGGGACTGGACCTGATAGCACAATCGGTAGAGCGTCTGCTCCAGGTTCGGGAGGCCACGGGTCCGATCCTGGTCCGCGACATGCCAAAGTAGTTTAAAATGGTAGTGGTATAGCTCTCTTGCTAACGCTCAAGCAAATATGCGGGTAGTTCCACGACTGTATGGCCCAGTGTTAGGATAATGTGACTGGGTGTGATATCATGTCAGGTGTTCAAGGCATGTTATACACAGTGAAGGCAGCATTATATCTGCTTCAAGTGGACACTGTCTACAGATATATAAAAATACTGTTGGTGGGACGATAAACCCAATCAACAAACAAAATAATGGTCTATAATAGTACTGTTGACGGAAAACACTCCGGACAGAACCGCTGACACACCAGACATACCACATGCTTTCTAAATGACTTGGAGTCAAGCCTTAGAGTTAAAGGTCTTAATGTTGGAGCAAACTTTGAGACAAATCAAGATCAAAGTAAAAAACACCAACTTAAATATGCAAAAAAAAAGGTTTCTGACTTTTTCTTGCATTTAATTGACTTCATAACGAGCATATTGTTTAAAACCCTCCAAGGGTCGGTAATATGGACCTTTGATACAGATCATATTTATAACAGTTGTATTTTTTTGTCCGAATTTTATGCTAGTCCACCGAAGACAACTGTATGTGTCAGTCATGTGTCCATGCTAACTCACTGAAGGCAACTGCATATGTTAGTCATGTGACTATGTTAACACACTGAAAACAACTGTGTGTGTCAGTCACGTGACCATGCCAGCATGCTAAAGGCAACTGCTTGTGACTAAAACCTTGAACAGATTAATCCCCAAGCACTAAGCAAAGTTGTGGAGTTGTTTAACATACCGTACACGATGAACTGTATGTGTCAGTTATGTGTCCATTCTAACACACTGAAGGCAACTGTATGTGTCAGTCATGTGTACATGTCAGCATGCTCAAGGCAACTGTATGTGTCAGTCATGTGACCATGCCAGCACGCTAAAGGCAACTGTATTTGTCAGTCACGTGACCATGCCAGCACGCTTAAGGCAACTGTCTGTATCAGTCATGTGTCCATGCCAGCACGCTAAAGGCAACTGTATGTGTCAGTCACGTGTCCATTCCAGCTCGCTAAAGGCAACTGTATGTGTCAGTCACGTGACCATGCCAGCACGCTAAAGGCAACTGTTTGTATCAGTCACGTGACCATGCCAGCACGCTAAAGGCAACTGTTTGTGTCAGTCACGTGACAATGCCAGCACGCTAAAGGCAATTGTATGTGTCAGTCACGCGACCATGCCAGCACGCTAAAGGCAACTGTTTGTATCAGTCACGTGACCATGCCAGCACACTAAAGGCAACTGTATGTGTCAGTCACGTGTCCATGCCAGCTCGCTAAAGGCAACTGTTTGTATCAGTCACGTGTCCATGCCAGCACGCTTAATGCAACTGTATGTGTAAGTCACGTGACCATGCCAGCACGCTAAAGGCAACTGTATGTGTAAGTCACGTGACCATGCCAGCACGCTAAAGGCAACTGTATGTGTCAGTCACGTGACCATGCCATCACGCTAAAGGCAACTGTATGTGTAAGTCACGTGACCATGCCAGCACGCTTAAGGCAACTGCTTGTGACTGAAACCTTGAACAGACTGATCCGCAACCAATAAGCAAAGTTGTGGAGTTGTTTAACATCACGTACACGATGAACTGTATGTGTCAGTCACGTGACCATGCCATCACGCTAAAGGCAACTGTATGTGTAAGTCACGTGACCATGCCAGCACGCTTTAGGCAACTGCTTGTGACTGAAACCTTGAACAGACTGATCCGCAACCACTAAGCAGCGTTGTGGAGATGTTTAACGTCACGTACACGACGTATCTGGCAAATATGTTTAGATATAAAAAATGCAGATTCTTTATCATATTGACCATGGTTGGTATATTGATTTCTTTAGCACACCCAAGAAAAAGTAGGTCTTTTAAGATAACATACCTCTGAGATACTCGTTTGGAACTTTTCTGGTACGAAAAAAAATCTTATCTCTGTTTAACTAATGAAAGTATGACATTTTTGTGTATATTAAATAATATTGTATCAACAATGTAAGATACGATCAAACTCCCATAGACTCGTACTGCATGGAAAACAACAGCTGTTTTGTTTTGGGTGTATCCTGGTTAAGTTTGTATGCTACTTCAAACAAACTGTGCCAGTATTTGGAGAGCACATTATAATACAAAATAAGACTAAGTTCATGCATTGAAAATGGATGCCTAAAATAAAAAAAAAATAAAAAAAAAAAACACGAGAAAATGCTGATTAGTGGCGTAAAGAATTAAAAACAAACCATCTCAACCTAGTGTTTTCATTTTTTTGTAAAACTCAACGTGCAACGTAAAACGTGGATTATTATATTTGTGGGTATTCATTTGTGAACATTTGTGGGAAATTGCTTTTTTTTAAATTTGTCTAAATAAAGAGGATTCTGGACATTACCTGAATTGTTAGACGGCATCAATCACGAAAAATCGCACTTAATTCTCATTCTTTTCAAATTTATAAATAAGCAAAATGGGAAATTCTGCTAACATAGATACCGACGTCAGGGCGGGTTACCTGGAGAGTGAGATAATGTGATATATAAAGTAAGTGGTCACGTGGTTTTCTTAGCTTAAAATAACTTACTATGCAGCGTGTCTCAGATAGGAAATACATGTTTGTAATAACGAGTGGGATTTTATGCTCGTGAACACCAATAAACAACATTTTACAACGGGGGATCTTTGTAAGCAAAATAAATCAAATGGTTGTATGGGAGAAGAAATAACTAGTCCAAACTTTAGGATACCACATTTCAGAAATCTACTTTTCGAATAGTAAATACCACTTTTTAGAACCATATTCACGATTGATTAGATGATGTTAGATGTGCATCAATACTGCGTAATAGTCTTTCTTACCCTAGTGTTTCTACTTCTCAATGTTAACCTTTCTTTTGAGAGTCATTTCTATATGTAAGATACACAAATCACTCGTTCGATCACTCGGGTCTCTTGGTTTGTTCGAACTCGTATAACACTCGGTTTGCCCGAACTTGTATATCACTCCGCTGAGTGTTCGAGTGACCGAACTTCGACTTATCTTTTGGTCTCTCTGATTATAGACGATTAATTCTTTTTACTTACACGCTTATCAGAAAAAAGCATCTGTTAAAACTACACTGCAAGGACGTCAGAGTGAAACCTGCTCACGCAACAACAGCGCTGTCATAAGTGTTTGATGTGTTCACCAATCACGCATCGCTATCTTCACGGAAACACATACTTGCTGGCACTTAGGTTTCTCACTTTCAGCTTCTCACTTCTCACGCATCCTATCCAGTAAAACGTAAATTTTTATTCGGGCCACCTCGTGAAACTTCGTCATTCTTCATCCTCACTCTCAGGGACACATTGTAATTGTTTTTAATGGCATCATACGTATTTAAAACAGACGGCCCACAAAGTTTCTATTTAAACGTTTTAACAGTGCGGACCCCTCCTTGACAATTTCTTTACCTTCGATGATAAGAGATTGCGACATAATCTAAGGAGTTCCGGGTGATTTCGACAATGTTTCCGGACTTAACGGATGTCGAGGCATCTTGCATCCTTCACAAGAATAAACACTACAATAACGATCTCAGATTCATTTTTCTTTCATCTTCTTGACTTATTCGTGTGGATGCTTGATTTGTGTTATCTTTCGCAAAAACAAGAGCGAGTAAATAAGACCATATAGCAGCCTTTAAGTTGTCCAGTTTGACAATTTTCTGTAAATTATAGCTAGCATTGAACGAGTATCTTAAAGTGTGATAATTGGCACTGTAAATATGCAAGGCTATGTGTCAATTATCAATTTTGTATTCGCCGCGTTAGTCGTGAACAAATGGTCCAAGCTGTCGGGGTCGGTTACTACCATTAAATATGAACGTTGTCCCGCGCTAGGTTCTCCTAACTTAAAATTTATCCAGAAGAATGGTATGTTTACATATATGCTAGTGATCATAGTTTGTATATTAATCTGTGATTCATTGTGGATTAAAAAACAATAACATTGTAAAAAGGCAATTTTCACCGACCCTGGCCAATCACTTTAGGGTTTGTTCCGTCAAGTAAGCCATAATGCCGATTCCCAATGACAAGAGAGGGTAACCATAGCTCTTGTTATGTTGAGGAAACGGATGCGGTTCTTATGCATCGAGACAAATATTTGGCGACGAAAATCCAACTGTCAAGTAAAGTATTGATAAGGAAAAAAACAACTCAACAACGACGGCAACAACAGCTGTAGTCAGCAACAGCCCACTTGCACATTTGCATAAGTGGTCATGATAGCCTGAAAGGCTAATATACATTCGAGTGCATATTATTGCATCCTATTTTTATATTCAACTGGTCCCAACCAAGTCGGTAGAGACTTCCGATTGCAAACAAGTGTGTGTAATATAATTGTAAATGAGGAAAACTATATGACAAATACGATTTTTTATTGTGTACAACAGTTTTGATTAAAAACACAAAAAAAGTCTCTAGAGTTGGTTTTAAACATGCATTCAAAGTTTGTTATGCTATTAAGTATGCCTTCAAAGGTGGTATCCGACAGTTTGGCCCATTGTTTTTTACTCCAAGTAAATTGTTGTTTCCCGAAAAGAAGCCGCGAAATGCTGTTTATTGGTGTCCTTAATGCATATGAAAAGTAAAGCATTACATCCACTTATCATTACAAACATGTATCTCCTTTTCGAGCCACGGCGCAGAGTTATATGTGTAGCTATTATTTAACTGAGAAAACCACGTGGCCACTTAATTTGAGAGTACGTTACATGATCATCCGGGTTATCTGCACTGACTGATATCTATTTTAGCTGAAATCCCCATCGTACTTATTTATAGATGAGAAAGTATGAACATTAAAAAGGATACCGTTCACGATTTGTACTTTCTTACAATTGAGGTAATGTTAAAAACAACCTTTACTGTAACTACAGTATGACTTTATGCAGGAGTAATGCGAAAATTTCGCATAACTGAGGTAAGATGTTGTTACATCTATTAGATATAAGAAAAATATCGGATACCACCTTTAAAATATATTTTTTCTACAATTTGATCTTAAACCGCCAATAATCCTTACTGCTGGCCCCGACGAAGTCTAACATGACTTCCGATTGCAAACTTACTGCACGTGGGGACTGGTTAATTAATTCACTGACCCTCGTATCTATAACTGTCGTCTAGGCCGACTTTTTCGGTCCATTTACAAGTGGGCCTAGTTTAATAAATAGGAAATTCTGTGGTGGTTGTGGTCAGAGTATTCCGGAAAAAGGTTTGAATTGCACGGCTGTATTGGGCGGGAATTCTGCACGAGGGTGTCTGCTTCGTATGACAACCTCAACTACATAATTTTATTTTGGAATTTGTACAATGGTTGCTATAAATTTACAGGAGGCAATACATGCTGTAAGAAATTGTTGTGTGGGTGAAAGAAAATAATTGACGTGATAAATTTATGCTTGAAAAAATAAAAGGTCAGATTAAAATGACATCATTACATTTGCGTAAAAAAACTAAATATGCCGCAAAACATTGGATTTAATTAAGACCTTATACATATATCAGGCTGTTTATTTCTGAGTATTACAGAGCGTTGTATGATCCAAACGTTGTTTCTGTTGTTTTTACAGAATTGTATTTCTATTTTCAGATTTATGACCGTAAAGTTCTTCAAACCACAATGTCCAGCATAACAATAAACACAACAATGTCTCTACCATCTCCAGCATTTAGTGACAGTATGATGTCATTGGTGACACCTAAATTACGTCACAGTAACAGTTCTTTGACGCCTGAAGAACAGTTCAGGATGCTAGTGGAATTTAATGACGCCAAGGCTGCCCTGTATATACCGGTGATCGCTTACATGTTGATTCTCACCATTGTGGGGACGTTTGGCAACATTCTTGTGTGTTGCGTGTACTGTACCAAAGCGACAAAGACTGCGTCGACGTTTTTCATTCTGGCATTGGCCACACTTGACCTTTTAACATGTCTAATCGGAATGCCGACTGAGATTACCGACCTCAGGTATCCGTATATGTTTAAAGCAACAGCCGCTTGTAAGATGTTGAGATTTACAGAATCTGTAACTACAATCGGCTCATCGGTAGTTCTCATTGCCGTAGCAATCGACAGATATCGTAGGATCTGCAAACTTGGAAGGATGATTTCAGTGGCCTGCGCCAAGCGCATCAGCATCGTTGCAATGATGTTAGGAGTGCTTTTGTCTTGGCCTGCTGTGTTTATATTCGGTCGGTCCACAACCTTTCTTCACCCCGAAATTCCTCCAGGGGTGGACTGCTCCACGGATGACTCAATGAGGAAGACCCATTATCCAAGCATGTACTACGGTTTTCTGGGACTACTTTTTATCTGTTGCACTGTCTTCTTTTCAATTACCTACTGCTCGGTAGGGCTGCAGATATGGAGACAGAAAAGGGCAAAAATTGGACAGAACTGCAACAATCGTGACACGAAAGGGCGCACATTTAGTAATAGCTCGACCAAAGAAGACCAATCCACAGTCTCCGCAGAAACACCGCCGGAAGTTGCGTCAGATCACGTCAGCACAGATATGTCGTCAGAACAAATGGCTATTTCCAAGGCTAAACGAAAACAAATGAAAGAACGGCGCATGTCGGCTACTTCATTTAGCAGCGCGAACCTTAAAGCTGCGAAAAAACGTACGATTAAGGTGACACGGAATACTGTGGTGTTATTTGCTGTAACGGTAGCTTATGTTGTCAGTTTTTTGCCGTTTCTGATCATTATGGTAGCGCGAAGCGTCAAGAAAGACCTTGAGGACAATCTAACCCCAGCTGAGGAAGTGGCATTTAAGTTCGCGACGAAGTCCTACTTCATAAACAACGCCATTAATCCGCTAATATACAGTTTTCTCAATCTCAACTTTAGAAAAGACGCCAGGAATCTGTTATTGCGTATAATGAATGCATGTGTGTGTTGGAGGAAAGACGGGTCATAATTGCCGCGTAGCAAGCACGCGCTGGCTTTAATGAATTAATACAAACTTCAATTAAGAGTATATGAAGGTTTGTTTTTCCGTTTTGAAGGAAATGTAAAGCAGTTTCCGAGATGTCGTGATGGCTAGACGTGGAATACTCGTGTAGCTCTTGACAAACTCAAGGACAAGTTGCGGTGTTGTGGAAAATAAATAGAGGCATTAAAGGTGCTATTTTCAGACATCTTTCTAGAGGTTCCGACAATATTCCCTCAGGGTAGTACCATTTCTGAACGAAGAGTGATAAAATAAATCAAAGTGCTAGTAATGTAAATAAATCGTATATATAGTGTACCTATATATTTTATTTCATTTATGAGACATAATTTTTATGTTAGTCGTTTTAAACCGAATAAGTCAACTAAAGTGCAATTTCTTTTTATATTTATGATTGAGTGTTCTTATGGTTATGTTCGTTTTTAAGCAGTGATTCGCATTTCGTGACGACGGAGTATGAACATTGTGTGTAGATATTTGTATGTATAAATAGTCATGTAGCTGGCATTTGGGTGGATTAAGATGTAGTTTTGACGTTTGTTTTGTTATTTTCGGATATAGACTAATTTTGTGGCGTTTGTTTTGTTAACGACTTACTATCAATGTCAAACGAATTCCACTTTAACATAAAATTGAAATACCAATAAAGTAATAACACAAATCGTCATTTCTAAACTTTCACTTGCAAACCCCGCCCACCATAATATCATATAGATTAATTTAATCTATCAAGACATTACAATCTATACGTTTAAAAAAATAATATTCGAGGATTCGGAAAAAATGCCGAAATGCTTTTAAGGATTTAAATTATAGTTTCAACGTCTGCCGTTATCTCTATTTGCTATTCTGTCAATTTGCACACAATAAAAATTCTTCGTTGATGTTTTGTGTGTGTGTGATTTTATTCCGAATATTATAGTAGTCTGGTTCAACGTCCATGCAAGTTTTTTCTTTTGTTTTTACAAGGAAACATTTCCTAAAACTTCATAAGGAAAAGTTAACGAACGAAACTTATCGGCGGATTTTTTTCTTTTTGTAATAGAATTTTATTTGAAATTTGCTATTTAAACAAATGTGACTTTTAAAACACACACAGTATAATTGGCCTTTCATGCAGATAGGCTCCAAATATTAACATGTTTGATTAATCTACGCATTTGTATGGATAAAGAATTCAGCAATGTTTTGTGACGTTTTTTACCATCTTTATTTTATTTATATTTATCTATCTTTTTATCTTTCTATGTCGTCTAACATAGAAAGGTAACCTAACAAACACATTATGAAGACTTATATATAACATAAATATCATAAATAACCAGTGATCGACGAGTGTACTGCGCAGAAGTCTTATATGGGGGACATCCTTTACAAGTTTATCGTGAAATCTAAGCCGCAACGCGTGTCCATGTGTCCCATATCTGAACATTACTGTTTTATAATTTCCTACCACAAACAAGATGAAAGAGAATAATATAAGAGATTACATCAAAGCATTTGTACTTTCAAGAAGTCCGTTGACCTCAATAAGCACTGTTATTGACAGAGAAAGTCCGTGTATGTTTGGTAATCTCCGTTATGCTGTATTGTTTCTTAATAGTTCATTCGGTACTTGAACAAAAGTATTAAAAGCGTTTTGAACAAAACAGGAAATAAAAACAACCTTGTTCCCGGATGCTATCGGATGGAAATTGCGATTTAGCATAGCTGTTCCCGAGTGCAGTCGGACAGGATTTACGATTAAGCACGAATGATCTCGATATGATTCGAAAGTATGATGAAGCACGAAAGTTCCCGATTCGGTTCAATTACGGATTTTCTCGGTTCAATTGGAACTCGGGTAATTCGGCCTTCTGTACATTCATCCCTCTGATGTATTTAGTCTGATGACTATCCTGGGAACTAAACACTCTCTTACACTGTCGATTAATTACATAAACATTCGACTGTCACGAAACATAACTCTGATGGGAAGTAGAGTATTTGCTACTTTGTTTTCCTTCTTCTCTGCTGCATCTTTATTTACAAGCTGCATTGCTATCATCGGTATACTCGGTTTCTTTTGTTAAACAATACTTCGCCAAACAGCTGCGAATTCCTAAAAAAAAAAAGACCTATATTTTTACTATATTTTTATAATTGCATGCTACGCATTATTGTTGCAAGCTACAATGTAAAAAAAACAAACAAAAAACAACCCAAACTCAGTTCTTTTCATAAAAAAAAAGGTCTCACAAAACAGCTGCGATTTCCTGTTTTTGCTAGCTACACTATCATCCACATAAAAATGCATTCCATAAGAGGCGCCAAATATGGCCGAGGTGAACCGTCAACATAAATGTATACATCCGAGAGATGAATTATCCGAAGTGTTCCGGATGGTTCTCGCTAAGGTTCGGAAGAAAAGTACGATTAAACACGAATGTTCCCGACACGTTTCATAAGATTCCACTTGACTTCAGCTGACTCACAAGGACACTCGTGCTTTTATGAAGTATTAGAACACTTAGCGCCAACACTTACCACGTGCGAATTAGTAAGTAATATTTGAGACCTTACTGACCCCAATCTTAGTCTCTAAGTTATGTAACAGGGTGCACAACTGTGCGTGCCATTACATACCCTACATTTGGAACGGATAAAATCCCTTACGAACAAAACTCCTTCCGTTCTTATTAGCAGAGGCAGCCAAAATCCACCCCAACCCCCACCCCTGTTTATTTTACAGAGCTTACAAACTACCCCCTGTACTATGGCCGTATTCTGCAACATGTTTATTTGGTTCGCACTATTAAGTCTCCTATATAATAACCCCTAAATAATAACACAAGTTTATTTTTTTAAAGAAATCCAACGGTCAGAAATATTTTCTATTGATTTTGTCCGATTATGGTAAAATGAACGGAAGGGATTTTGTCCGAGAGGGATTTTATTAAAAAAACAAACAATTACATTGCTAAGGTGGATGCCATGAACATGCGCTTTTTATGCACTTGTCATTCCGTATCTCGAAAAAACGGTGAAGTCCGCAAAGACCATCTAACTATAAAGGCCGTTATGATTATAGGCCCAACTTCATGAATTATAGATACCAGTCGATTTTCAAGTACCCTAAATATTACAAAATATACAACAAATGTTGCAAAGATGTCCAGAACCAATTACAAATTATGAAATAGAAGGGTCGCTGTTGTTGGCGTCCCAACAACAATGTAATTATTGTAAAGATGATTAAATTATATCGTCGTTAAATTTCAATTTAAAAACAGAAAAATACCCACACACTTTAATCAGGACTACTACTACTACTACTCATACTACTTCTACCACTACTACTACTACTTTTACCAGCACTTTTACACTTCTGCTACAACTATTACTACACTTGCACAACTACCACTTTGACACTTCTTCTTCACTACCACTGTTATTATTTCTATTACCACTGCTGCAACTGCTACCACTAGGACTACTACTACTACTTCCACAACCACTGCTACAACTTCTTCCTCTACTACCACTACTACTACTTATACTACCACTAATACTATCACTACAGCTTCTACTACTACCACCACCACTACTATTTCTACTACCATTTGCATCAAACCAAATATGGAGACACACACATGCTGTACAAACCTGAACTAAAAAGTCTTTTACATTTATATTTATATTAATGAAAATTTGTAAGCTGGTTATGATAGCTTTCATGAACAACATACGACATTATTTTTCTGAGCATTGGCACGTGACAACTATAATTCACAATTGTTTACAGATAGAAGAATATAATTTTTTCAAATAATTATTTGGGCTTCCATATTCCATCAAAACACAGAAACCACTCCATACGAAAAGCACACAGTTTATACATAATGTCTACATTATCAGCTACATTTGTTAACTTACATGAAGACAGTGTGCAAAAATAGTTTTTTTCTTCTACAAGCAATATATACCCACCAGCAATGTTTTAGTCATTTGGAGAAAGCGCCCAGTGGAAGCAGATATAGTGTGTAACTGTGTATAGCATGCAGTGAACACCTGGCACAACACCACACCCAGTCACAACATTATCCCGACACCGGGCCAACCTGCCCTGGAACTACCCTTATATTTGCTAGAGCATTAGCAAGGGAGCTAAACCTGTACCAATTTTAATGATTTCAATATGTCACAGCTGGGGATCAAACCCAGGGCCTTCCCTACCAGGAGGCGATGCTCTAATGATTGGCTACCAATTCCGCTCCACATATACAGTAGCCTTCACTTTGAATAACATGAATGAACACTGGTTCCACTACCAGCATCATGTTCCTGACGCTAACCAAACTAGTTGCGATACTTTCCTAATATCTGCTGAATACAAATATAATATACTGCAGTGCTCCAGATAAGCGTCGTTTTATCGTTTTTATTAATTGATTTTGATGTAGAACGAATTGAAAATAAAATCTTATCGTACTGAAACGATTTTGGGAAGAGGAAAACTGATTTAAAATTGATTTCCTCATCCTTTTGTTTACAGTTAACATTATCAGGGCAGAAATGTATATACAGTTACACATCGGTTGGGGTGAAACTTACAAAGTAAAAGATACGAGTGCACCGTTTAATCGATTACATATGAATTTAGCATTTAGCAGTCAAATAAGAGGTATGCCACATGATGTGCTAGGGTGCCCTGCATGATTTGTGCAATGGCTACTTCTAGGAAATTGGTTAGATATTTACTAAAACTGTCAAAAAGATCATGTAGTGAAAACTAATTGACGAAAAAAATTATCTGGAGCACTGATACTGTAAATCTGCCAATCGCTGCTAGGTGGGGGCTAACAAATAACAAGAGCAATGTTCCAGCTGCATTAAATGTGTCATTTATTATGAATACTTGTTATGTCTATGTAAAAAAATCTATGTAAAACTAATAAAATATGTAAAATGATAATTATCAAAAAGTGTATATTTAAATGTACAAGCATATGAAATAAGTTAAAATAATGATATGCTGAATCTAGGTATAACAAATTGCAAATTGGAAAAATGTGAAAGTAAAATAATGTGAAAGAAATGAATATGATTTTAGTGGTAACTGATGGAAAATATCACAACACTGAACATAACAAAACAAAGGTTTCATCACTTGCAGTTCAATAATACAAAATCATTTTTTAATTAACAAAATTTTATCCAAAGAAAGAGATAATATTCATGGAAATTATAAATAATTTTATGTTATCCTATAGTTTAGATTATTATATAATTAATTGCTTGTCCCAAAATCCATTTTAGCCTATGTAAAAACAAAAGTGACTTGCCACATTCTGAAATCAGATTGCATTATGTTCACTAACACTGCTTTTATAAATGATTCAATATTCTGGTGTGTATATATATATTGGTGATCACACATTTTCCCACCGCAACATTTCTTCCCCCATTCCCCAGCCCACCCCCATCCCCCTACCAACTAGAGGTATGCACAATACACAAGGTGGCACTATATTCCAGTAAATGTGCCAACAATAAAGGAACAAAGTGTTTAATGAGGCTTACTGTTGCATTGTTTCATTAGTTTTGAATCACCTTGACAACCATAATAAAACCGTCACTATGACATGATATTACTCTATGTTCTACAACTAGTGAAGTAGTATAAATGATGAATAAATCAATTTTATTTTTTTTGGCAATGTCAGCTAAAACTAAGTTCAATAAATCTAAGATTGTCATCTTTTTTGATGTGTCCGTTCATACTCAATCTGGGACTCAAAAACATGTTCCAGCTACATTTTACAACTACATCAAAGGACATTTTTCTTTTCTATTTTTTGTGTGTAGACACAATGTCAATGTAATAAAAGACTAGTAATTAAGTGTATTAGTGTATTTCATATATTATTTTTTATTTCATCTGTATGATTAACTTTCTAAAGATAAGGGAAAAATGAATGATAAAAAAGCAACATATGCTTGATGATGAACTTGGTAAATTTGAGGAGTGTCCAGTCTAAACTGTGTTTAGAAATGACACTTAAGTAGATGCAAAAGAATAAAATTAAGGTAAAATTTTCTTGAATGTTCAAAAATGCATATACAGTACTTTATAATATCTATTAACTTGAACTAATCAAAATTTCTTAGACATTCTAAAAAAGTCTGAACCTTATTATATTATTTCTATTAGCTTGAACTATTCTCTGCTTTAATAATAACTAAATGATATATTTGTGTTGTAAACTTCTCTAACAAAGGTCACTCACAGGCTCCTGGTTGAAGTTCTACTGAAATATCTTTATAATGACAGTTTTCAACAAGTACGATAATTTCCTGAGAACATCTATATTTGTGCGAGTAAAGGAGTAAAAGTGGCAATCATGAACACAGATGATATGCCATTTATCTATTAAATATATATGACTTTATTTTATTATTTAATAATAATAATGATGAAAATAATAATAATAATATAATAATAATAATAAATTAATAATATTGGTTAATAATAATATTGCTGATGATAATGACAAAATCATAACAATAATAATAAAAATGATGATATAATAATATAAAAAATACAATATTGATATTAATAATAGTAATAATGATGATAATATTAATATTTGATCAAATGGTAAACAAAAATGGAATTAAAGCAAACTTGTTCATACATTGCACAATAATTGAAAACAAACATGAGAATACCATGCCAATAAGAGGTAAACAAACAGGTTTTCCGAGTTCTATAAATGGGATGTTATGCATAACAATGTTTAGCAATTAATATAAACTAATATACAAATCATACAATTAGAAAAGTTGATGCTTAAATAGTATTATATACAACACAGGGTCTTAAAATTTATTCTAAGTGATATACATAATAATTCCCAACCTATCACCATCCTCATTTATCATCATCTATCTTAATTTATCAACATATATGTAATCATCATCAAAAAAATGCATCATCATCATCATCATCATCATCAGTCATTATTGTACTTTTTACCAGAGAAGCCAAATGATGCTCAACATCTTCATCTTTCCATCTTTAAAATTTTACAATACCATTTTATGTCCATGATGATATTCTTCTTTTCTTCTTTACAACATGCTGGCTTCTGATGTCAAGTAAAACAAATTATGTTTCATGTAAGGATATTCAATTCAGTTACCTCAGATAATGTCACGTGTCCTGAATGATCATTAAAAACAACAAACTAAGCCTTGTTTTTGATATCAGTATTCATGAGACTCTTTGAACAGTGTTTTACCTCTAACAACAAAAATCTTGTGTTAAACAACATATACCTATAACATAAACACAACTTATGATTATGCAATGAAAAGTGACTAAGTTTCTTAAACCAATGTCATAATTTCATCAATAATCATGGACAGATTGTGACGGAGACTTAAGCAATGGTTGGCTCAATGTCAGCTGTTGATATTATTTTCTGTATCAGCTTAAACTCGGTTCTATAATATCTCTGTTCAAACCATATCAAACTACTGTATATAATAAGGATTCTGCCAAGCAAGCAGCATTGCGGAAATACAGCAATCTGCTTGTTTTAGTCCCCTTAAATGTGATTGAAAGATCGGTCATTGCAATGTTTCTCTTTGCATTCACTATATTTTTCATGCGCTCCAATAGTTTTACAACTAGATAACTATGGCATTCATTACCAATGATTGTGATACATGTATGTGCTGAAAATATGAACAACCAGTCTACTTGTTATCAAATATGGCTGCCAAACAATACATGCGGTTGACTGATTTTTTATCGCAAAAAAAATAAAAATAAAAAAAAAAAGCTTACAGAGGAAACTGGTACATGCCAGAGAGAAAATGTGCAGAAAAAGTTAATAATCAACTCTTATGTCAGATACATTAGTTAAATTTCAGATGATAGCAAGGAGATACAATGTTATATCAAAAGATATTACTGGTTGTCTGAGTTTTTTGCAGTCATGTGCAAATCACGCTATACAGACAATAATATATGGTTGAGTCGGCTGAGTGCTGATATCTGGCGCAATGGCATAATAAAGCTCTTACTCAGTAAGACTGAGTCTTAGGACCTTTTTTCCCCAAATGTCTCTAAAATGATCTGGCTGGGGGAAATCTCTGTCCCCATTAATACCTGACCTTGGCTCAGCACTAAAAATGCTCATCTAAAATCATAAACTAATGCCTTGTGATATAGTCAGTGTCCTGTAACTACATTTTTTTTAAAAGCATGATTGAATGGCTTGTGAAAAAGTTTACGTGTAGAGCCAAAGCTCCCCTTGCTTAATTTATTATACAAAGCATATCTTTAAGCAAAATCTTATGAATTGTGATACAGATTTTGTGAATAAAAGGTCCCCAGTTTCCCTCAATAACATTATTACATAACAAATACATCAACATCTTGTGATACAGTGTTTGTTATTACTGAAGTCTTATATTCCCTCACTAAAGTCATCGTCCGTGTCGTCATCAATCTCCAAAGCCTGCAGGTCAGGACTGTAACTACGTGATCCACCATGACCCGCAGATCCTGTTGTTTGGGAGGAACGACGCAGTCTGTAAAATGGGCGTTTCTTATAAGTAACCTGAGCATCATGTAAGGGTGTGTATTTTTAATGCTTATTTTTAACTTCACTTTCACACTATAAAGAAAAGCATTTGGGGAGAATTATTTATGCTAATACCATTATTTCTCCTCCAATCCACCTATTGTAGGCTGTTATCTAAATGATCTTGCACAGTTTTGGGTGAAATTCTTTATATATTCCTTTAAAACATGTCTCTCAGCTTATCAGGGAAGCATTTTACTTGTAAAGGAGCACAAACTTACAATGAAAAAACAAGAATAAAAATTGCAAATTAGTGCTCTTACCTGTAATTGTAGCCAATAATATTATCTAAAAATGTTAAAATAATAAACAAGAGCTGTCTGAATACAGTGCGCTTCACT
This sequence comes from Sinonovacula constricta, assembly GCA_007844125.1. Classification (NCBI taxonomy): domain Eukaryota; kingdom Metazoa; phylum Mollusca; class Bivalvia; order Cardiida; family Solecurtidae; genus Sinonovacula; species Sinonovacula constricta. The sequence goes on from CM017565.1 coordinate 20,401,198, forward strand.
TTTCTTACAAGGGGCATAACTCTGCAAGTAACTTTTAGGGATGATTTCCCTGTTGAAATGGGATCCCCTTTACATTATAGTGAACAAGTATTCCATGTCTAAAGTAATTGTTTATTTTATTATGTTTATTGACTGACCAACATTATTTTTTAGTTATTTGGAGATGGTTTCCACTTTAAGTATACATAGTGTTGCCTTCATACCATGAATGCCTGGCATGTACCACATTATCCTGACTCCAGGCCAACCAGTCATGGAACTAGTTTACTACCCTCATATTTGCTTGAGTGTTAGCAAGGGAGTGATACTGCTATTATTTTTTTGCGACTTTGGTATGTCACAGCCTGGGATCCCACCCAGGGTTTAGCAAAGCCTGGAGCCATAGCTCTACTGATTGCGTGACTAGGTCCAGTGCAGTTTGAAGTTTAAATCGTTGACAGTTTTCAAAAAAATAAACCTTAACAAAAACGTTAACCATATTTGACTCTGGCAAGAGGATTATGAGAGGGTCTTTCCATTGAAAAGAAGATCTACCAATGATGTTAGAGCTCGTTATCTCACCTGCTCTGAAGGTGTTCCACTTGTAGTTGCAGATTCTCCATCTGTTCTTGAAGTTCATCACATGTCCGCTGGACCTTTCGTACATTGTTACTCTGCTTGTCAACCTTGATATATTAACAATTTTTTAAAAATCAACAGCATATCAAATCAACACTTTTTCTTTATTACATTTTATTTTTAATATTAAAGCTTACAGATTAGCAGTAATTAGGAATGTAATTCCAGTGTAGTCTAAGGACTCACTTGGGTAGAGCCAGTAATTGGACAGCAACTACCTGGAGCAATGTGCAGTAGATAGTACTGCCCACTGACTAAAACCTAATATCCATTTGGAGGTTCAGACCAGGGAACTTTCAATCCCATGTCCATTGCCTCAATGACTTGACCACTCATACTACCATTCAATCACTGATTAAACTCTTAAGAAATGAAATTTAAAGTGATTGAACAAATTCTACTGGTCTAATGAAAAATGTATATTTTAACTGGTAAAATTTACTGGATTGACAGCTATTTAGGTAGAGTGTTACTGTAAAACCTGTATAAAAAGGAACAGGATTATAATGATATCCAAAGCCAGGCGGTCACTAAATGGAACACACTAGTTTATGTGTGTTATGTGTGCAGACAGTTTCTGAAGTCAGTCATCTATTGTGGTTAATTAAAGCATGTTTGGCTCTTTATGATATTACTGCAGGGTACAAATAACAGGTGGATCAATTTTACATTCAGGTAAGTACCAATGTGCATGGGATGTTTTGTAATAGCAGTTGCTTGCCAGTTACAGGGGAAGGTTGCACGACCTGATTTGCCAGGACTTAAATCAAATAACTATGATATTTATTGATTTATAACAAATGTAGTAATCAATTTATACCCTGAAACATATTACTGTACCTAAAAAGGATTGTTTATATGCTACTTTTAAAACTTTACCTCATCTTCAGCAGCTGCTAGTTCCCGTTTCAACTCATCTACGCGACCTCTTAACCGCTTGACCTCCATCTCGAACTGATCACAGCGCCGCTTGCTGTGTTCCAGGTCAGTGGTTCGATCCTGCAACGTTTTCTTTAGCTTCATTTGTACATGCTTCAGGTCAGCTAGCTCCTGGGTAATATATACATATACAGGGTGAAATAAGCAATATAAATGTAATTAAGTAATTTATATGGGTTGGTTTGAGGGATTTACCAGCATTTTTGCCAATACTGTGGAGCGACATTTCTATCATTATAGCACAGGGGCACTTATGAGGTGCCAAGGGACCGAACCAAGCCAATTCATTATACTGACAAGTCAGGTGTAATGCTGTCCCCTTAGCCACGAGCACTAGGAGGGAAGCAACAAGTACCAACTTTAGCAGTCTTTGGTTTGACCCGGCCGGGGTTTGAACCCACCACCTCCCGATTCGCAAACCAACGCTCCAACACTTGAACTATTGCGGCGGTGGGTTGGTTAGTACTTTTAACATTTTACGACTGTGGCATATTTGGCCCAGGATTTGAACCCAAGTCTGTCATATCTCGAGTTGATTCTCTACAGATTGTGTTACCAGGACTGGTCTGTACCTTAGGTACTTGTTAGAAGGCTTCTTAATGAGCAACCATGCTATATGATTTAGTAACCATATTAGACACTGACCTACTGCAAGCCCACTCAATGCTAGTCTCTCATTTCCTCGATCTATCTCTCCCCTTTACTATGTCTATCTCTCACTCCATCTCTTATTCATTATCTATTTCCATTTCCTCTCTTTGTTCTCATTCCTACAATCAATGTGTTTCGCTAACTTTCTTAAGATGACATTCAATCAATGCAACAAATTACAAAATACATATTTTTCTGCCCATCTCTCTTTCACTCCAGGTCTTTCTCCATTACCTTCACCCCCACTCCTCGTTACTTCACATTACGACCCACTATGCAAGAAATTAATTACAGAACACACCAATGTCTGTCTGTCCCTCTAACAGCTTTTGTCTCTCTTATCCTCTTTCTCTCTCTTTCACTCGATTTCTTTCTCTTTTTCTTTTTCCTTTCTTCCTGCTCATTCTCAACATTCTTTCTCACTCTCTCACAAACTTCTTACTTTGGTTTTCTCTGACACTTCCATCTGTAGCGTCTTCATGTCCTTGTTCACCACAGTGGTGGCATGACTGCTCTTCCGTTCTAGCTGTTCCTCAAGGTCACTGATCTGAACTCTCAGCTTTTTGTTCTCTCGTTCCAATGCTTGTTTCTCTGTGTCCAGTCTCTCTCTTCTTCCCCATTCATCTGCATTCTCCTTCTGTAGTTTCTCCAGCTGAAATAATGATAAATGTTGAACAATGGTTACTTTCTTGGAGATATACCCTTCTTTCTTTTTTTTTCTTTTTTTCTTTTTTTTTTGGGGGGGGGGGGGGGGGGGTGCTTATAGCATGAGTAATTTCTTAGGTCTTGATGTTGACACCATAATTATAATGTTATGCCAATGGTCTAAAAAATAATGTTTTTCAGCAAAGACAGTTTTTAAGATTATCTTTAATAACAACAAATTGTATATATTTATCATATGTACCAATCTCACAAAGAGCATCATAAATATATAAGTATCTTTAATGTTTTACATACTCCACGACATTGCATCCAAACCTCATATTGCTGGTACTTAATATTTAACAATGACAAAAATTTACCAGTGATAAATAAAAACCAAACAAACATCATTTCCTAAGAGTAGAACGTTTATGTATAAATTTTATGTTATGTAATTCTAAACATGTTTTTATTATCTTGATTACATATTAATTCAAACTCTCTGTTTTGATTGATGTGTTGTTTCAAATTGTATTTTGTATCTTTGATGTAGGACAAATTTTCTGATTTTCTTCCAAATTGTCTGTTTCTTTTTCTCACAAGTATTCTCAAAAAAACTTACAAAATCTATTGTGGTAAACATTCACAGTAGGCACTAGGAAACTGATCTGAACCAGTTACAAGGCTGACAACTAGTCCCATGATTTGCCGTTGGACAAAGAAGTTTTAAGATATGTCAATACTTTATAGAAAATTAACATTACAAAATAACCGACATGCAATCCGAGCTGTTTAAAATTGGCAAATTTGTCCTGTTTTAAGATTAAATTGCAAAAAATGTATTCAGAATTGACCCATTAGTCTGTTCTTTAAGTAATCAATATTTCAATACAAACACATGAAACTGGCATAAATTGACCATGTTCCAAACAAACAGATTGTTACTCTTCAGTGTAGAATAATGCCTACTGTGCATCGTTGCTTAAAATATGCTAATGTATCTTCTTGTTGAGTCGTAATTGAGGTTCTCATTGACCTTTGCAAATTGACATAGTCTATGAGAGCCTATATCCTTGTGCAATATACTAAAAATAAAAATGCTATAGAGATAATTACAAAGTGGAAATTTAATTTATATAATTTATTTTAGAAGATAAATAATACCATGTAAATGAATTCAATTCAGATGTAAGGGTCTTTCACATATATTAGCATGTATATGATCAATACTCTGTGTTTGTACACTCAAGTACACCATCTTTAGTTAACCTCAAAACTGACTATAGTATGTGTATGGACACAGTTACAAAGCCTACCTCTGCCCTGAGTTCACTGAGTCTTCGATCCATTGATGTCTTGGATGTTTGCTCCTCTTCCAAGTCCGAGACAACCCTCGTTAGTTCATCTCTATGTACTTCTTTTATTCGCTCAACCTGGGTTGATAAACATATATCATAAAAATGATAAAATGGAATGCAAAAAACAAACATTATAAACTATTTAAGGTAAAATTTGCAATTGTGTCAATTTTGTTTAGAAAACACACATGTTAGAAATGAAACCAAAAATACTTTGACAAATGTATTAATATTAGACTTTCCTAGAATTTTCTTTAATGTATGATGTGTGTTCTCTTTTTTTAAATAAATGAACACTTGGCTTGTAACATTATTCATTGTATACATACTAAAAAGAAATAAATATAATTGTTAACATCCCTCTTACCAAGCATCAACAATAAAATCCAAGGATTCCAACTATTTCGACTACCCTGGACATAAGCTAAAAAGGGAGACAATTTCTTTTTCAATTATTACCTGAGATTCCCAATCTTGTCTTGCTGCCTTCATCTCCTCACACTTCACTCTCCAACTGGTGACCAGTCTCTCAGACTCTTCTAATGACTTGGCTATTTGATTTTTCTCCCTAAATTAATATAAAAAACTTAGTATATAAATATAATAAAAACAACTTTGAAAATAATAATAGAAAAAAATTATAACTGAGAATACTGAATGAGAAAGTAAGAGAATATGAAACATATAAAGAATCATCTGTGACTCTAACGAATCAAACTGTAGACAATAAAACTGAATGTGAAAATAAGTTAAAACCTCAGAGCAGTTTAGTTTGATTTTTACAATTTACTAAGATGTTCACAAATTTGTATTGTAATTCTAATATTCATTAAGGACACTATACTTATGTGAGGTTAGCACTTTTTATATGGTATTAAACCATGTCAAACCTTAATTTCAAATTATATAATAGAAATATTTAATCGTTAATATTATGAAAACTCATTACAAAATCATATTTTAAGAGAAAAATTATTTATAAACTGCTCACGCTCTTTCAGCAGCAATTGTCTTTTGAGATTCATCCAGTTTCATTTCCAACAGAGCCAGTTTGTCTTGTGCCAAACCGCCTGATGTTTCAGGCATCATGATAGAGCTGGCTGATGTTGAAGCACTTATTGAAAAATCAGACAGAGGTTCAACAATTTCTAGTCGAGCACATTCAGTTTCTATCTCATCAGTGGAAATCTTAATAGTATTGTCTGTTCCTGGTAACTCTTTAGAAGTAGTTTCAGAGTTTGAAGCATCTGTTATAGATGCAGCTGAAATATTTTTATCAATGGAGGTAGTCAGAGACATGGGTTTAGTACTAGGATCAACTAGTGGGTGTTTATCAGACACTTTTGACACATTTGAATTACTCTTGCTCACCAAGTCATCCCGCTCACGTTTCAAATTATTCATCTCCTTAATACAAGAGTCTAATTTAGCTCTAAGCTGTCTGTTTTCTTCCCTAGCTTTGTTGCGCTCATTTCTCACTTTGCTCCATTTTTCTCGCCAGTTTGCTGTGCAATCTGACCACCATCGCATGGTTTTCTCCATCTGAGAGGCTCGAGCTCGAACCTCTTCCAACTCTCGCTGCTGCAACTCCAGCCTATCTTCAAGGTCACTGTTTGCATTGTGAGGTTGGGGTGCCCCAGGCGTGTGGTTACTATCTCTACCAGGAAGCGGAGAGGGAGCAACTGGCAGGATAGGCCCAGGTGTGGCTCGAAGGTATGAGACATCGCCTTTAGGCATAGCTCCTGCTGCACTAGACTTTTGGCTCATGTTTTTACTCCTATATATAAATAAAAAAATAATAGGTTCCATATTGAATGTGCTAATAAATGTAACTAGAAAACCTACAGACACACAACTTGAAATACAAACACTGAATATTTTTTGTATAAAATGAAAAAAGGAAAACCTGTCACTACAAATTATGGTATTTTATTATTCCTGTCCCATTATCTGGATGGTAATAAAAGCATATAAAATACACAATCATATAGGAAAAGATCTAAAAAACAACTTGTTTTAGCAATGTCAACAGTTTGACAATTTACAATGCGCGAAATGTGATTACAAATGTAAAACTTTTTTAAAACGCTTTGTATAAAATATAAAAACACCGATGAAGCAATGAAATGCAGTAAGCTCAACCTAATTTACCTATTTTATCAATCCATTTTACATCAACAATAAAACAATATTGTATTGTTTTTGTTTTTATTGATTGCGAGACTTTGCGAGATTACGACGGCAACACTTCACTAAATGCTATGTGAGCATTTTTTCGTAAATAATTGATTGATAATTTATAAAGCTTTTAGGTGTTATTTCACAAACTGCATTAAGTTGTTTTATACTTTAAATTATTTTAAATTATGATTGTTGAAGAATTGACAAATAAATGAAAAAGAAAATTTATTTTATAAGCTGTTAAAAAAGACAAAATATTTAGTGGAATGTAATGAACTTGGTCTAACTTCTTGACCAGTCGAGAAATAAAACAGACGTTTAAAAACACAGACCGGTCAAAGTCCAGCAGGAATAGCGGTCGAAAACATATTCGAACTAAAATGGCATCAGGAAGAGTCGAGTAAGTTCATATCCTTAATTTTATCGGGCTTTCATGATACGTCTGTATGGCGAAGATAATTGTTGTGAATGTGATAAAATATTAAACCAAAAGAACAATCAAGTTTCTAGACTGCTGTTAAGATTTTTGTTAGCAGAAACTGTCATGTGACTACTGACTATGTGTTTTGCTAACTATCTTAAGATGACAATGAATCAAATTCTCCTCAAGCTGACAAAGTTATTTTAAAGATTTTGGGGTGTTGAGTTGAATTATGTCTGAGTTCAAGTTAGGCTAGGTTAGTCCTCTAAATAAGACCTAGCTTTTTTTTACCTTTAAGCTAAGTTACCTTTTAATTTTTTAATTTTTTTATTTTGCATATCAAGAAAAAAGTAAAGAATAAACATCAGCATAAAAAGTGATGAAAAAGATGTAGGAAATGTGATAGCTTTTTTGTTGGAATGCTTGGCAACTTGTGCCAAACCCACTTGTGTTAGGTAAAATGGGTACATCGGACAACTCATCCCATGCATGTCCCAAGTATATGCTGTGTACATAAGGAGGCAAGTGTTGAATGATGAACATTCGCACATTAATTGCATGTGCTAATTACAGTCTTATAATGATCGAAGATCGTGATTAATGAGATGATGCTGACTTTTCCATTTGTTTTATATTTTATGCATTTTGATTCAGATGTTTGTATTTATAATTCTCCATGTTTTATACTCTGTATAACTGGTAATAAAGATTTGCTATGTTAATGTTCTCTTCATAATCTGTTATCATTGTCTTGTAAAATCATAAAGTTCCAAGTAATTTTGTATATATTGATTACCAATCAGTCAGAAATTAGTGACGGTCACTAGCAGTTACTCTTCCATGTTTATCCTCCCTTGAAAAACAAAAAGAAAAAAAAAATTACACATAGCAGACAACAATTAACAACCCACCATATCAATTAACACCCTGCAATCAGTTTTATAACACTCCCTGCAGTTTACATAGTCCTTACAATACATCACATAACACAAGGCGAGTTAACTAATATTGGTAAGAATTTTCACCAGACGCATGTTGGTTTGGCATGAGTGGCCCTGTCACCTATATGTTGGATGAAGCAAATGCCTTGTAAATAGTCTGCACGTGCTCCAGAGTGGGACTTGGAGATAAGGCTGCTCTAACTAAATAACTGCCCAGGTACAGACCGCTTTAAGATCTTCCCTCTGCATTAGGGACAATGAGAGTATTTCTCCTTGTATATGGTCACCATAAGTCAGTCTTAAACTCTTATTTTCTAATAAAGAGAAAAGCAGAGCTATTGACTCTCTCATCAGCATTGACATCTGTGTTATCACTTTTGTTGTCCATTTTTAAAAGAGAACCCATTGAAAAGGAAATTAAAGAAATTAGACAATTAATTTTGGGAAGTTATGTCCCCTTTTTTATTATAAATTTTCATGATACTGTCTAGCCTTAAGAAAAAATGGAGTGCTCTGTCAACGAACATGTTGTTTTTATTAAAGAGGAAATAATGACTACACTTATTTTGAGTATAGCTTTTTCTAATTCTTCCATTTGTGTCTTATCAGAATAACCCCCAAAGATCTTACTAGCATTAAGTTATATGGCAGTAACTACCAAATGTGTTATTTTTTAATTGTTTTGGTATAAACGTCTTAGCTTATAAGTCTTAGCTCAAATAGAAGCAGAGATTTCCCACATCTGATGACAGAATTCTACCTAATGAAATACTATCAATGGTCTGAAGCATAAATAGTGAGTGCAAGAGTAAACAATGAATGCTCTGTAGCTCTTCTAAACCAGCAAGAAAGTTAGCATTCAATCTTTGCCAATGTCCCTACATGGGCAATATAAATGTGTGCACTAAAGTAAGATTTTTCATCTTCCCCATTTGTCATTCACTGATAACTTTCACATATAACTAATCCCACAGGCAAGATTTTAAGCATATTTCAATATATGTCATTATTGCTTATAATAAAAAACCCTTCCTGTATTGACTTAAAAACACACACACAAACACATAGTAATACAGTTTCTCCAGAACTTATTAGTCAATTAAGGTTTCTTTTCTACTTGTCCATTTAACTGGTATAAACTAACCCTTAGAAATAAGATCCAAGGACCATAAATCTTTGTCCATTTTCTAAAAATGTCTTACATTATAGAAGCAAGGTTAACTGAGCATGTAATATTTTTGTTTTACATTTGTAAGTGTAAGCCCTTCATCTTCTAGGCCAGCTTTCTGCAGGGGTTCTCACACCCTTGTTGTTCCCATGGTGATGTTCAAACAGAACCGAGAGAGGCTGTGTGAAAGACTGAGGAAAAACCCAAATGTTCCCAAAGGTGCTATTGTTGTCCTCCAGGGAGGAGAGTCAACCACTCGATATTGCTCGGACCACGAACCACTCTTCAGACAGGTATAGTTAGCTTATGGTGGATGTTGTATATATTTTTGTATCTTTGAACATCCTTTTATATGTTATGGTGGTAAATGAATCACATGATAGTTATTATGGTGTTATGACAACATCCAGCTTTGATCCTCGTAGGACTTGCCCCTTCACTTGAAATTATTTTAGTAAAATCTCTTACATTTCACAGATCAGTAGAGGGGCAGGTGGGGGCCAAGGTTATTACACATAGAGCTTGAGTCTGATCTCATCTTAAGGCATCTTATTGGTTAGATTTTAAAATTGAACCAAAAATGATAAGTTGGGCACCGAATGATCTCTGACTCAGGCTAAAGCTATTTACCTTCCTCACAATTAAACTTCAAGCTTGAATCCAAACTCCTCCTCAAGGATCTGATTGGATGAAGTTTAAACAAAACCTGATATCTGACCAATCAAATGCTTGAGAATAATTTCAGACTACAGCTCAAAGGTTTATTACCTCAAGCTCTGGGCCCTCTTGGCGAGGGATGGTGAGTTTTAATCAGATCAGCAACTTTAACCATTTGTCCATAATCTATTAAATAAGTCTCTTTTTTACTATTTTATTCAGTCCCTTCATTTACATTTTGCAATCTTTTTCTTTCCAGGAGTCCTATTTTCACTGGCTGTTTGGTGTTGAAGAACCAGATTTCTATGGGGCTGTGGAGGTTGACACTGGCCGTGCCATTCTGTTCCCACCAAAACTGCCTGACGAATATGCCGTTTGGATGGGCAAGTAAGGCATATCTGTCTCTACGAGTGATATGTGATTTATTTCCTAATCTTTATTTATCAGTAGATTTTAATTCGAACTATGAAAACTGAATTTTGTTGTCTCCCTTGTAGGTAGTTATTTGGTATGTTGTTGCTTTTTATGTTTCGCTCCTGATAGGGAATGCAATGATTTGAGACCTTACATAGCTGGCTTCTCCACTGACTGCTGTCAGTTAGTGGCACAGTGATTTTGGGAGCTTTCATGTTGTTGTTGATGCACTCTCATCAACATGTCTTGGCTAGTTTATTTATAAATATTATGAACTATGATAAATTATCCACTTATAACTGCAATAATTGCAAAAGCTACAAACTGCTGAGTGCAAATAAAATCAAAACTTGTGGGAAATGAAGTAAATAGGAAAATTATGATAAAAATTAAACTATCCCAGAATTGCTGTAGTTGAATGTATGTTTGCAATGGTTGTTTATTGGTTTGACACATAACATTTTTAAAGCCAACTTTTTCTGTTGTATAAATGTGAAGAGCAGCTTCACATACTTTCATATTTACTTAACTTTATGTGTTATGATGAAAGCAGACAAGATAATGTACAAAAAAAGGAATAACTTGAGCTGTGCAAAGGATTATTTTGGAAATACACATCCATAGTTTTATTAGAATTGAAATGCCATCTTTAGTTATTAAACCTTTATGTTTCTAAGTTTTAAATGATCAGATCCGGGCAAATTGTGGAGATCAAGATCTCCATCAAGTTTCTAGCAGTATGTCTTGAAACCTTAAGTTTAGCATGTACCTTTTAGCAAGTGACTTAGACTCACTCCTGGTATTGGGTTATTTACATATGTAGGAATACAGGGACAATATTTTTTTTTCAACCATGAATGTTGTAGGTATAATTTAGAACATGTTTATTTCAGATTGTTATCTGAAGAGGATTTCAAAGTCCGATATGAAGTGGACGAAGTTCATTTCAGCCCTGAGGCAAGTTATCTTGTCAGATAGTAACTTTTTTTTTCTGTATTTTATACATGTTATGTCATGTTCTAACCCCCATCCTACAAGATAACACCATGCTATGAGATCACAGTTGCAAGGGTTGTAAACCACTTAATTTGTGTACTGTAGACAGGGATGTCATATGAGAGAAAAATCATAAAACAATAAGTCCCACTTGATGCACATGGGCTAACTGTGAAACAAGAGAAAGAAGTGGTGTTGACACATTCCAATTTTCAATGCCCTTAAAGATATCTTGTGACTCCTCAGCCCCACACCACATGGATGAGAACTTTCATGTTGGGAGCTTTTCCAGCTAACCTGTGGTATGCCAGTGGTTCTACCCTGACCACTAGTCTGTGGTCTTCCTCAACATCATCTTACAGACATACATGCAGATGTGTGTCCTCAACACCATCTTACATACATACACTCAGACATGTGTGTCCTCAACACCATCTTACAGACATACACACAGACATGTGTGTCCTTAACACCATCTTACAGACATACACACTGACATGAGTGTCCTCAACACCATCTTACAGACATACACACTGACATGTGTGTCCTCAACACCATCTTACAGACATACACACAGACATGTGTGTCCTTAACACCATCTTACAGACATACACTCAGACATGTGTGTCCTCAACACCATCTTACAGACATACACTCAGACATGTGTGTCCTCAACACCATCTTACAGACATACACCCAGACATGTGTGTCCTCAACACCATCTTACAAACATACACACAGACATGTGTGTCCTCAACACCATCTTACAGACATACACACAGACATGAGTGTCCTCAACACCATCTTACAGGCATACACACAGACATGTGTGTCCTGAACACCATCTTACAGACATACACACAGACATGTGTGTCCTGAACACCATCTTACAAACATACACACAGACATGTGTGTCCTGAACACCATCTTACAAACATACACACAGACATGTGTGTCCTGAACACCATCTTACAGACATACACACAGACATGTATGTCCTCAACACCATCTTACAGACATACACACAGACATGTGTGTCCTCAACACTATCTTACAGACATACACACAGACATGTGTGTCCTGAACACCATCTTACAGACATACACACAGACATGTGTGTCCTCAACACCATCTTACAGACATACACACAGACATGTGTGTCCTGAACACCATCTTACAGACATACATGCAAACATGTGTGGTTAATAACCTTTACTAGTGTAACCATTAAGGTCAAGGTCATATTCAAGGTCAGATATATCAAATCCAGTGACATTTCTTGTACATTAATGTTTCTTGGGACAATGACCTAGTTAAAATGATATATGCCTTTGACTTCTCTTTTTATCTAACAGATTTGTTTTTGTTCACATTCATTGGTAATATCAGATAATTTAAATTATTTAAAATGTTAAACTACAAAGCACATTAAATAGACAGCTTTCAATGTAACAAGAAAATGTGTTACTGTTGTTACAAATCACACCTTTTAATTATCACATCACCAGTGAAGTGATTTGCTTGTGGACAAATTAGGTCTTTACTGACTGACCATTGTGACAGTGGTGCACAGGAAACTAAATATGCACAGTAAAGTACATATGTTTCAATATCCTTATTAACAAAACATTAACTGGACATATATTATGCATGATTTAAATTAGCTTTTCTTTCAATTTTTGACATTTAAGGTACATATTCAAGTAGAGAAGGCAGTTACCTAATAAAGAAATATACAGATATAGTTGTCACTCAGAAATAAACCATTAGTCATTGATTTGAAACACTCATATTATTGCTATAAAGTATACATCATATCTAGGTCTTCTAGAAATGTTAACATCTGTTTACAGATCATGTTTCTAAATCATCTGAACTTGGAAACATTTAGGTCTGAGATGATGCAAATATTCAAATTATGATTTGGAAGGAATATGCCATTCTTAATTCATTTAAGCAATTTTTTCTTTTTTTTTTCTTTTCTTTTTTTTTTCTTTTCTTTTTTTTTAAATTACCGGCCGTAGCTCAATTGGTAGTCCATCGGCTTGTGGATCGGGAGGTCACGGGTTCAAAGTTGGTAGTACTGGCTTCCCACCTAACGCCCGGGGCTAAGGGGACAGCATTACACCTGACTTGTCGGTGTCAGTATTATGAACTGGCCAGGTTCAGTCCCTGGGCACCTCATAAGTGCTATAATGATGGAAATGTTGCTGCACAGTATCAGCAAAAATGACGGAAAATTCCACCCCATTCCTATTTTAATTATTAGAATATGTTATGTCTTTTTTAGATTAGCAAAGTTCTAAAGGACAAGTCAGCTACGACACTTTTGACCCTGGTAAGTATTTAACATTTTTTTTGTAAGCCATTATTGAGAAACATCTATTTCTCCTGCTTCTGAATTTCTTCCTTGTAATTTTCTCTTCACTGCTGTACTGTCTCGCTTAGCACTCTATATATATATCTATATTTAGTGCTGCTATCAGCACTTGTTTCTGTTTTAAATCTCGGTTGTGGTTATTAATTCATTTAAGAAGAATGTTTAGCAACCTGGTGTTTTATTGATAATTGATGTTTAAATAATTGTAGTCAGTTTTACTGGCTTTTGAATAAACATGCAATAAATTCATTTAAAAGAAAAGAAAAGTTAGACAGTATCTCAGTAAATAACAGATAATTGACATGTAATACATGTTAGTTGTTATATACATGTTCACTATTTAATGGCACTTTTTTTTTTTAATATATCACATAAATTCCCTCAGCATGGCTTAAATTTGTATAATTTATGCAATCAGATTCTATTGGGGACCTATATTTCAGATATAGAGTACTGGTATTTAATCAACAGTACCTTTATATGTATATCATTTTAACACTCTGTCGTTAATTGTTCTCCACAGCGTGGCTTGAATACGGACAGTGGAAAGTATTGTAGGGAAGCAGCCTTTGATGGTATCAGCGAGTGAGTACACTGTTAACTCAGAATTTGATGCGAAATTCCTTTAATTTTTATATTTTTTTTTAGCCTATTAGCTTCTATTTGTGTTGATTAGGTAGTTGTGTCAATATTACTATCTTGTTATTCAATTAAGTAGTCAGAACCCTTTGTATTTTGTGCTTTCAAATGTTAGAGGAATAAGAAAAAATACCTCCAAAAGTTTTTTTTATTTATAGACCATCTGAAAAGTGCTTGCCCAAATATATACACATTTTTTCCAATTAGTGGATTAAAAATTTTGACAAAGATTTTGCTACACTTAAATAAATTATATGTGAATCATTTAAGATGTTATTTGTGTACTGTAAGTGACCCGAGTATTGATTAAGGTACATTGTAGAATATCTTTGATTTAGTTAAGAATCCTCTGTAATTCTGCATTATACATTCACATAACTAAATCATCATGCTATTCTGTAGATAGAAATATCTACTAAAATAGTGCATTGTGGTTGATGTACTACTTAAGTTATACATGTTTCTAAAGGTAAAGCTCCCCAGACATCATATTTTGTCTCAGCAGCCAATTATTTCAGGATCTAATCCGAGACATTTTGGTGGCTGCCTAAAACATGTGTATTGATTAAAGGCAGACGGCAGCAAGGACTTGTATTTTGGAAATAAAAAACCTATTTAACCCTTTATTTACTGGATACACTAATAGAGTGGAATGTATTGTATGTTTATGGGGTAAATAGTGTTTCTAGCAAGTAAATGGATTGTATGCTGCAAGAACACCTCCCTAGCAAAAGTTGTTTTATCCCACCATCTCTGTAAATATCGGTTGATATAACCCGTGTGACAAAGATGAGCTTTATCAACCGATATTCACACACATGCTCTAAGCCGGACTATTTTTTGATGACGCCATCAGGATTTTATGTGAACGAAACTAATTTATTGTGTAATTATGCTTGTGATCACCCTAAAAATGTCCATAATATAAAGATTGGTTAAACAGAGCAAACAAGGTCATTAAAAAGTGTGTGTGTGTGGGGGGGGGGGGCGTGGTTGAGCGAGGTCTCGATCTCTGTCCAGCAGGATTGAAAAATTTAAGAAGCAGCATATTACCGACTGAGCTAACCGGACAGTTCACTGCGACTTTCTGAAGTTCTATTTAACAATTATATTAGAAAATAACAATCATCAACGCTAAAAGCTTTATTAATCATAATGTACACATTTAAAATTAAAAAACTTGCAAAACTTGAAAAACTCTGAAAACAAAATGTAATATTGTTATAGCCTATAGCATTAGAGAATTTGTTAAAAAAATAAAAATAAACATATTCAGTTCTTACAAAATTGTATTCATGTCTTCAGTTTGTTCATTTGTGTCATAATTTGTTTGTTCTATCTTTTTTATCAAGATTAATAATCATGGAACATATCATATTTATTTTAGGTTCACAGTGAACAATGAACTGCTGCACCCAGATATTTCTGAATGGTGAGTAAATAATTTTACCCATGTTACAGGCCATTTGAAATTGGTAAAAAGAATTTCCAATGCAAATAAATGACAATGCCGTATGGGTATTGCAACATGTATTAAAATTTTGAAAGCCTATGACAAAGGTATTTATGCAACAGTCAAATTTTAAAGTTAATTAAAAAGAAATATACTGACACATGTCATTACATACAGCAGAGCAAACCCAAACAGTTGCCGCCTTGGAATGATCAGCTGGCAAAAGGGCTGACCTTCCTCAAATTTTTTCAACTTATGACACTTGATTTGAAAGTAGTTCTTTTTTAAATATTAGCATCTGAACAAACTCTGATATTTCATTCTGTCATAATTTCATACTTGTAAATAAGAAATCAGCTCATAGAGTATGTTCTTTTTGAATTTACAAAACATACATTGTATATGGTCACAACATAAAAAATAATAAATGCTAAAATTTGCATACATGTATGTATTTTTTCAGGACATTGTAAAAAGCTTTACATTGTTTATTATATATTGCATTAAAAATTAAATAATACTAGTTGCAGATCAAAATTAGCTGTAATAAAAAATCTAATCTTGAACTGTTATTTCAGTTCAAAAGGTGAATCCCATCCTTAAACTACGGTTTAAGTACTCACATTTGAATAAAATTTAAAATACCAAATTATTATTACCCCATTAGTCACGTGATTCTCTCCCCTTTAGTCGGGTGTTCAAGTCGGACCTTGAACTTGAGGTTCTACGGTACACAAACCGTATCAGCAGTGATGCCCACAAGTATGTGATGAAGAACGTCCGACCTGGCATGTATGAGTATCAGCTAGAGACGTGAGTAAAATAAACAAATGCATTTAATATATGGACATATAGAGAGCATATGCTTCAGCTATTTAAACTCATTGGAACATCAAATGTGACCTTATCTGGCTTCATACTGTGATCACAGTGGGAGGTAATGGCTTGTGGGAAGGAAGTAGTGGTGGGGCGGGTCTAGCCAGTTGGACACACCTTCAGGCTGCACTGATATCAGGAAAGGGGTGGGAATTACAGACCAATGGCTGTGCAGTAAGCCATAAACAACCAGAGTGACTGTTTTATGACTTCTTCCCATACGACCCTTCTATGTATGATACATTAATCAAGTTTCCAGCTGTGATCACAGCATTGGGTCATCTCTTTGGGGAGGTAGTGGGAGGTAGGGGGAGGTAGGAGGAGGGCTCATTTTAAATGCCTTTAAGGTCATTAGATAAGTACATGCAGAAAACAATGTCACATTTCTACAGATAGGACTTGGTATCTTTTGAAACTTATGTATACATTCCATTTTCATTACAGAGCATGAATTTATTTATTCACTTTTTCATCTTAAAGAACAACATTTAAGTAACATTTAGTAAACAGAGGTCGTAATTGCTGTGGTCTGTGGTAGTGCAACCATGAAAGGTTCAGTGTCTGTAACCTAGTAACCTAGGCAGAGAAATACCAATGTCCTAAACAATTGTGGTGATAGTTGCAGCTTTTAGGCTGACTAAAAATTAGTATGCTTTCATAACTGAGGTATCTATTTATCATAAACATATAAATAACCAGCCCTGGATTTATAGCACAGTTCATAATGTGAGCCTAGTGGATATTTATAATATATGAAATAATGAAACTGAAGTATTTTTAACACCATTACTTTTTAAGATCCTCGTGACTGTGGAGGTTACTTGAAGGAAGAGATTAAGGATGTTTTTCATGTCTTGCAATCTGAGCTATTACACCTTTCATATTTAAATCTTCCTGAAAAATTGACCCGCAAAAATAAACAACAAGGCAAGGGTTTTGTTGAATATATATTAAAAATTCTCAAGCTCAACCAAAAACAATTACTTAAGTGGTTAAGATACTTTGCCTATGATTATCTTTAACTGTATGTCCAAAACTGGTCCACTTAATATATACATAGACTGGGTATATAATACTGGGCATGGATCATGTCAGTTGCTTATGGCATGCTCTTGAAATTAATTCAGTACTATATCTTATTTCAAATGCACCAAGTCTTGAGATGACTTGGAGATTGGAAGTATAAGACACAAAAGTCTTACAAGCATTAAATACAAAGTATTTTCAGTATCAATAGATGTCATTAAAGATACATTTCTTGACCCACTTAAAGATACATTGCTTGACCCATTTAAAGATACATTGCTTGACTTACTTAGTCTTTTCTAAAAGAAATGTAAAAACATATTATTTTTGTTAAGTCATCTTTCTGACGACATGCAG
Source organism: Sinonovacula constricta (assembly GCA_007844125.1). Lineage (NCBI taxonomy): Eukaryota > Metazoa > Mollusca > Bivalvia > Cardiida > Solecurtidae > Sinonovacula > Sinonovacula constricta. Next base: position 20,418,918 of record CM017565.1, read on the forward strand.
TGTATTAGTGGTTTTACTCAGATCTGCCCCAACCAGTTATAGCTAAACATAATATTGACTAAAATTGTTTTGGTGCAAATTAGTGCATTTAACATTTAAGGCAATGAGCAATTTGAATGAAAATTAACACAAATAAGTCAGAAAGAAGCATAACCATTTTTGTTTGTTTTTCTGTACAGTCTTTTTCAGGGGTATTGCCAGTTTAATGGAGGTGCTAGGATGTTGTCATACACCTGTGTTTGTGGCAGGTATGGACCATGAACACTCATATATGTTTATAATCACATAATAGTTACTCAAGTATTCTCTTCTCCAGTCTGTTTCAGGGGTATTGCCAATTTAATGGAGGAGCTCGCCTGCTGTCATACACTTGTATCTGTGGCAGGTAGGCACTCTGATGAATTGACCCTTTATTACATGTCTGAACATATTCAAACATTAAAAAAATGATTCCTGATTCCACATTACATATAGCTCCATCTCCATCTTTTGTCCTGCAGCCAATAGACTGCTGGTGTTTATAAGACAGTTTCATCAAAAGCCTTGGAGCCATGGCATGGTTTCATAAAAAGCCTTGGAACCATGGTGTGGTTTCATTAAAAACCTTGGAACCATGGTTTGGTTTCATCAAAAGCCTTGGAACCATGGTTTGGTTTCATTAAAAACGTTGGAACCATGGTTTGGTTTCATCAAAAGCCTTGGAACCATGGTGTGGTTTTATCAAAAGCCTTGGAACCATGGTGTGGTTTCATCAAAAACGTTGGAACCATGGTGTGGTTTCATCAAAAGCCTTGGAATCATGGTGTGGTTTCATCAAAAGCCTTGTAACCATGGTGTGGTTTCATCAAAAGCCTTGGAACCATGGTGTGGTTTCATCAAAAGCCTTGGAACCCTGCTGTGGTTTCATTAAAAGCCTTGGAACCATGGTTTGGTTTCACTTAAAGTCTTGGAACCATGGTGTGGTTCATCAAAAGCCTTGGAACCATCATGTGGTTTCATCAAAAGCCTTGGAATCATGGTGTGGTTGGGTCCCTGGTGTGGTGTCATCAAAAGTCTTTCATCAAAAGTCTTGGAACCATGGTGTGGTTTTGTCAAAAGCCTTGGAACCATGGTGTGGTTTCATCAAAAGTCCTAGGATCTGTTTGTAGCCATTTTTGTCTAGTCTTAGAAACAGTTAATGACATAAACAATAATATATTGTTGAGCTGGGCCAAGCGCTCATATTTGGCCTGCTGGCAAAATAACTTCAGGGCCTTCAGGCCTAAAGGATGTTATGTTTGACTAGGGCCTGTTAACAGCACCCTATATTTATAATTATTGTTAATAATACATATTGTTGTATAAAAAAGTAACCTTGCTGTCAGAAAACAGTATTGTAGTTAAAATGTTTCTAAGATGGCTGATTTGAAATAATGTCTTGATTGGGAAAAAGATTCTAAAGATTTAAAGGATTTAAATTTTCTTGTGCTGAATAATGATGCCACATTTAGCCACATTTAGTTGTTGACATAGCATTGTTTTGTTCACTGGGTCTGTTATCAATAATTGGCCTTGTTGATTGGACTGGAAAATATATATTGGTGTATGTGCAGCCATATCATCCCCAAAATCATGACCTTTTTATTACTATTTATAGTGACATTAACAGCATATTTATTGTCATAATTGTCTTCTTTTTTTTTCTCTCAGTGGTGACAATGGCTCAGTGCTGCACTATGGTCATGCTGGTGCCCCTAACAGCAAGCAGCTTCAGGATGGAGATATGTGGTAAGTGTATAGTGTAGACATATTTAAACCTTTACTTGCTGGAAACACCTTTCGCCTCTCACCATGTGGTGCCGAGCCCTGTTCAGGGCAAAGGAATTAGTGTGGGAAGGTCTTCCAGCTGACCTACATTTGTCTGGGGTCTTTCTCCACCAAATAGCTGGATTTCACTATAATGATCATGATTGGTTGCAGGTATGTTTTGAAAATAAAAAAAGAAAACACCATTCACCCCATTAACATAAAATATATCCCACCTTAATGGTGCTTCCAACAAGTTATGGGTTAATCATTTACATAAAGTAAAATTTTATTTAGCAATTCATCTCTTAAATTTTAACAAAATTCTTAATTAGACCTAATTAGAACTAACAATAAAGTGTTGGGAAGAAAAAGCGTGTGTTAGATCATTGAACTCTGGAACTATAGTACATGAAACAATTGTCTACTTAACTTGATAGTTGTTGTTCCCAGACTTGATAGTGTAAGATAAATGTGACTGACTTGTGGTGTCACATGTGCAAACTTTAAACAACGTATAATAATAGTTTAAATATATTAAACCCTTTGAAGGCAGTAAACACCTTTCTGGTGGAGTAGGTATTATAATAATGGGGTGAATAGTTATTCCGGAAAGTAAAAGATTAACTGAACTTGTAACTTTCAGATAAATATTCTTATTCTGCTTCTGTTTATATGCCACACATTCTTACTTATTTGTTAATCACAACATGTAAACTAGATGTACTAAGATTTCCTGCTAGAACGAGAGCTGGCTAGTATAGATCTGCACTATTTGGCCAGGCATGTTTCCATCCTTTATGTTTTCCAGCCTACTGGACATGGGTGGCGAGTACTATTGCTATGCCTCTGATATCACCTGTTCCTATCCCTGTAATGGCAAGTTCACTGAGAAACAGAAGGGCATCTACAATGCTGTCTACAAGGCCAGTAAAGCGGTGATGGAAGCCATGAAACCAGGTAAATGACGTTTTAAGCTCTTCTCTAAGAAACAAAGGGAAGATTGGTCAGGATCCTCTTGTTGCCGTTGGTTAACATTTTTGTTCAGGTTCAAAACAGCCAAAGATATTTATTTTACTTTTTTGTTTTCAAAAGTGAAACCAATATTAAATGTGCAGGTAATCCTAAAATTATTTTTTGCACATTTCTTCTTCTTTCTTTTACATCCTGTTTTTCCACATGTGCGGGGTAAGACGGCTATACCAAGTTGACCTGTTCTAAGTTTCTTCTGAACAAAGACTGACAACTTTCACTTATGCTAATTTTTCTCCTTGGTATTTTCATTATAATTATACAGCTTTGAGAAAGTAAAGCATGCTGTCTATGGCGAGCATTTGTATGCAACAGGGTTCTTGTTTATATCTTTTTTGTTCTTAAATGTTACTGTCACTACCAGGGTATATGTAAGGGTAGTTATACTTAGAGAGTTAAAATTTATTTGTTACCTGTAAAGACGACCTAGAGTCACCACATCAGTCTTTTTTGTGATACTGTTTGCTATTATGCCCCACCTCTTGAAGAATTGCTAAGGAGCATAAAGAGTTAGCCTTATACATACAACTGTATGTTGGAGCATATCTCCATATATTTTCCATTTCCAATTAACAATTTATTGAATTAAGTCATAGTTTATTTATAAGTGTATGATATCAAAGTATAGGCCAAGTTTGATTACGATTACTATCTGCTTGATATAAGCAGAGTTAATGGCTCTTTCTTGAGATATTTTATCCTTGCCATCTGGGCACTTTACTATTGTTTTGTTCTGTTAGTAGTCTCATTAGGCCTTTCATAGGAACATGATTTAAGTAAACTTCCTTGATTTCAAGTTATAGAAAAGGTAATGATTATTATAGACTGCATTAAGTACACTGAATGTAATCATTATAATATAAAGACTACAATCCTGCTAATAAAATTGCTAATATTTTCTGTCTAATGAAAATTGTCATTTCAAAACCACAGTGTTGTGTAGAATACAAACGAATTTATAAAAGTATAAGTTAAAAACAAAGAAAGTAAGAAAAATGAATTAACTCTGCTTTTGTATCATAACAATGCCACATCCATTATCTCCAAAAGCCTGGAAGTTGTGTATTAAGGACATTAGATTGATATTTCTAAAATAAGTACTTTCAAATAAAGGTTTTCATAAGGTTATATAGATTTAAATACTACAAGGACTATATTGTATTTGTGTATTTCAGGAGTATCGTGGGTGGACATGCACAAGCTGGCTGACCGTGTTCACTTGGAAGAACTGAAGAAGCTTGGACTGGTTCAGGGAGATGTGGATGAGATGATGAAAGTTAGACTGGGTGCCATCTTTATGCCTCACGGACTTGGCCACTTCATGGGCATTGACACACACGATGTCGGCGGTTATCCAGAGGTATGTTACTGACATTGTTTATTCGGACTAGTCCAGGGTTATATGGGTTAGATTTATTTTATCATGCACCCCGAAGGGCGAGCATTGTGTTGCAGCTTTGTCCATCTGTATCTCCACTTGTTCATTCATCTGTCCATCATAATTTTGTCTGGAGCAAATCACAAACACTGTTAAGAGATGTCAACATGAAACTTCATAGGCAGAAAGATCTTAATAAGGAAATTCCCAATGTTCAGGAACCACAACTCTCTTTTGCATATTTTAGGAGTTATGGCCCTTGGTTGTTTTTGAAAACTGTAAGTGTAAGCAACATGAAGCTTCATAGATAGATTGAGCTCAATGAAGAGAAGTGCAGTGTACAAAAACCATCTCTCTTTTTTTTGGCATAATTTAGGAGTTATTCGATCCCGGGCCGCCACATACCAAAGTAATTAAAAATGGTAGTGGTATAGCTCCCTTGCTAACGTCAAAGCAAATTTAAGGGTAGTTCCCCGACTGATTGGCCCAGTGTCAGGATAATGTGACTGGGTGTGGTATCATGCTAGGTGTTCATGGCATGCTATACACAGTGACGGCAGCACTATATCTGTTTCAAGTGGACACCGTCTTCAGATAACTGAAATACTGTTGGTGGGATGATAAACCCAAAAAACAAACATAATCAGACTTCATTATCTCACTGACATACACTTGAAGGTGTGTCCCGCATGCTAGTTAGAAGTACAAAACTCAAGGTCAAGCTCAGATTTATGGTTACTGCATTTTACTGGCCATATATCAATTCCACTGACATTTCTTGTGTCTATAAGAATGTAATTTGGCTTAAAGATTGTAAATTTACTGGGCCGACAGGGCATCAACAAAAGTGACAGTTTTTTATGTATTTTATTGTGCATTTTCCTACTCTTTGAAATATCATGCAGGGCACGGAGCGTATCCAGGAGGCCGGCCTGCGTTCACTGAGGACTGTTCGAACCCTGGACGCCAGGATGGTGCTCACCATAGAACCGGGCATCTACTTCATTGATGTGGTATGTAAAAGGGTACTGAAGAACAGTTAATCTGTATACCCCAGCCTTGACAATAATGAAGATGATGATCATGATGTTCATGATGATGATAATGAAAAAGATAATATTGCTAAACCTTATATTTATAATGATAACTATATTTTCTGAGTCCACCCAGTTTTCTTTACAAGTTTACTGCCCATTAATTTCATTCTGCTTATCATACCAGGAGATTTATTAACACAATTTATGCACTTTGCACTAATGGTTATAAAAACTCCTTTTAATTCACCAAATAATTTAAACTTACCATTATGTTGTATACTTTTGAATTAGTAAGAAACAGCAGTAATTTTTGACAAGCTGTAGATAAGTGAAAGTCTTATCTAGCAACTCGGAACCTGTGAGCACATTTGGTCCTCAAAATACCAGAGTCATTAAAAAAGGTAGTGGTATAGCTCCCTTGCTCAAGCAGATATAAGGGTTGTTCACAACTGGTTGACCAGATGTCAGGGTTATGTGGCTGGGTGTGGTATCATGCTAGGGGTTGAAGAAATGCTGTACACAGTGAGGGCAGCACTGTTTCTGCTTCCAGTGGACACTGTCTCCAGATAACTATCGGGGCAATAAACCTAATAAACAAACTTATCTGGCAGAAACAACAGCTTGATCTTACACTGTTGGTTTCATAAACATTATCACATCAAAACAACTATGAGTATCTACAGTGTATGGTTTGGAGAGCTGCTGGATTTAGCCTGAGAAAATGCCTTGTACTATGCACAGCCTTTGGTTAATTTACTTTTATGATATACAGTCGAACTTCGGTTATTCAAAGTCATCAGGACCGATGATTTACTTCGAACAATGCATGGGTTGGAATAATCCAAAGTACCTTTACTTACAGAATGTTTCGACTAGGAGCACACCATTTTGAATAACCTTATTCTCTGCAGTAGTGTGGAAGGAGCAATGTCTATACGATAATACTTTAAACAATGAAATATAAGAAAAATTAATTGTTGGAAATCAAATGCATAATACATTGTGCCAAAAAAAAACCAAAATGTATGAATGCATGTATGTTTGTTTGCATAAAGCATTGTCGAATACACTGTAACATACATTACATAATGGTTACAAGTACATAGTATTAAGTCACATAGTAATAAATTGTAGCTGATCTGGGTATCCCCCAATATCTGGATCCTTGTCCAGATTGCTCAGTTAAGATTTCACCCATTATGCTTACCATTTCTCAATTGAAATGATGGTTATACCGGTCAGCATTTATACCTACCCACCCTGACATTTGCAATATTTCTGTGAGACCTAAATACAAGCCAATCTTAAAATATATTGTCACTCTGCTTAATTGATTATACATCATAACTGATTGTCAAACTGATCAACACGTCATATCCTTACTTGATTATATCATAACTGATTGTCAAACTCATCAACACGTCATATCCTTACTTAATTGTATATCATAACTGATTGTCAAACTGATCAACACGTCATATCCTTACTTGATTGTATATCATAACTGATTATCAAACTGATCAACACGTCATATCCTTACTTGATTGTATATCATAACTGATTGTCAAACTGATCAACATGTTATATCCTTACTTGATTGTATATCATAACTGATTGTCAAACTGATCAACACGTCATATCCTTACTTGATTGTATATCATAACTGATTATCAAACTGATCAACACGTCATATCCTTACTTGATTGTATATCATAACTGATTGTCAAACTCATCAACACGTCATATCCTTACTTGATTGTATATCATAACTGATTATCAAACTGATCAACACGTCATATCCTTACTTGATTATATAACATAACTGATTGTCAAACTGATCAACACGTTATATCCTTACTTGATTGTATATCATAACTGATTGTCAAACTGATCAACACGTCATATCCTTACTTGATTGTATATCATAACTGATTATCAAACTGATCAACACGTCATATCCTTACTTGATTGTATATCATAACTGATTGTCAAACTGATCAACACATCATATCCTTACTTGATTGTATATCATAACTGATTATCAAACTGATCAATACGTCATATCCTTACTTGATTGTATATCATAACTGATTGTCAAACTGATCAACACATCATATCCTTACTTGATTATATATCATAACTGATTGTCAAACTGATCAACATGTCATATCCTTACTTGATTGTATATCATAACTGATTGTCAAACTGATCAACATGTCATATCCTTACTTGATTGTATATCATAACTGATTGTCAAACTGATCAACATGTTATATCCTTACTTGATTGTATATCATAACTGATTGTCAAACTGATCAACATGTCATATCCTTACTTGATTGTATATCATAACTGATTGTCAAACTGATCAACACATCATATCCTTACTTGATTATATATCATAACTGATTGTCAAACTGATCAACATGTCATATCCTTACTTGATTGTATATCATAACTGATTGTCAACTGATCACATGTCATATCCTTACTTGATTGTATATCATAACTGATTGTCAAACTGATCAACATGTATATCCTTAACTGATTGTCAAACTGATCAACATGTATATCCTTACTTGATTGTATATCATAACTGATTGTCAAACTGATCAACATGTCATATCCTTACTTGATTATATATCATAACTGATTGTCAAACTGATCAACATGTCATATCCTTACTTGATTGTATATCATAACTGATTGTCAAACTGATCAACACGTCATATCCTTACTTGATTATATATCATAACTGATTGTCAAACTGATCAACATGTCATATCCTTACTTGATTATATATCATAACTGATTGTCAAACTGATCAACATGTCATATCCTTACTTGATTGTATATCATAACTGATTGTCAAACTGATCAACACGTCATATCCTTACTTGATTATATATCATAACTGATTGTCAAACTGATCAACACGTCCTATCCTTACTTGATTATATATCATAACTGATTGTCAAACTGATCAACACGTCCTATCCTTACTTGATTATATATCATAACTGATTGTCAAACTGATCAACACGTCATATCCTTACTTGATTGTATATCATAACTGATTGTCAAACTGACCAACACGTCATATCCTTACTTGATTATATATCATAACTGATTGTCAAACTGACCAACACGTCATATCCTTACTTGATTATATATCATAACTGATTGTCAAACTGATCAACACGTCATATCCTTACTTGATTATATATCATAACTGATTGTCAAACCGATCAACACGTTATATCCAATTAAGAACTTCAACCAACCAATAAATGAAACCAGACAACTAAGTTACTGGAGTAACATCCCTTTGCAGTTTGACTGGGGACAATACACAATGGTCAACCGGTAATCAAGCTTTGTTTAAGATGTATGAAGATAGCATTAAAACTGTACATTGGGGACCAAAATTGACCTCGAATAATGCAGAAACTTTGAATGAATAATCGGATGTTTTTACATTAAATCATATAGTGAAAAGATGTGATTGGGCAATGACCATTAATAATGCCTTGGCTTCGGTAACAACCCAAGTTTGAATAACCGAGGTTGGAACTCTCTCCTAAAATCCTTACATCATAAACATTCCTGTAGTGTGATAAAACTGATGATGCTATGACTTTTAGTAAAACATTTTAAAATCATTTTTTTAAACTTACTTAATGATGATTCTACTTATTCTTGAATTCTTAGCCCTTTGGCCTTTATCAAGAGAAATTCACATGCTCAATAAAATGGTAATTGAAAGGCGGAGCATTTTTATTGAATGCTAAAGGGAACAGGACCATAAAAAGCAAACAACACACTTGTAAAATTCTCCCAATAAATACTAGAGGGCAGAAATTTCCCGAGTGATAATTATCTAGTTAAATGCATATACATGTAGTGCCTTTTAGGAACAATTGTCTGTATTTTTTTAAAGATATGAAGTTTGTTAATTTTTGTATAAGTTATTAATACTAAAATGTTTAAATATGATATGACCTTTTTCTAGCTCCTGGATCAAGCTCTTGCCAACCCAGACCAGGCCAGATTTCTGTGTCGTGATGCCATTGAACAATACAGAGGGTTTGGAGGGGTAAGTAGGCTGTGCAAGGCTGCAAATGTTTAATGCTGGTGTGCAAATATAAATGCTTTTGATTTAATAAATTCACCAATTTGTGAAATATTATTTTAATTTACACAAATGGATGTTGTTGTTATTAAGACTTTGTAGATACATGTAATTACATTTGGATATCAATGTCTTTGTAGATACAAATCTTTCTTGATCATTATAGCTCATCATCATTCTTATAATTAACATTACCCTCAGTATTATTAACATCACCCCCATTTACATCCTTACAATAAACATCACCATCATCACAATTCTTAGCATTAACATCACAATCATCCTTATCATTAATTAGCATCACCATCACCTTCATCATTAATTAACATCATCCTCACCAATATCTTTATAATTAAAATAACCCTCACCAACATCCTTTTTATTAACATCATCCTTCATCAACATCTTTATCATTAACATCATCATCACCAACAACATCCTTATCACAAACATCACCATTGTCATATCCTTATCATTAATATTATCATCAACATCTTTATCATTAACATCACCAACATTCATATCATTAACATCATCATCACCAACAACATCCTTATCACAAACATCACCATTGTCATATCCTTATCATTAACATCATCATCAACATCTTTATCATTATCATCACCAACATTCATATCATTAATATCACCAACATTTTCTGTTTTGACATTTCCACTACCAATATTATGAGAAGCGAGATTTTCTATCACTCTCCATATGCAAAATTAATATTCAACAAACCTTAGCCACATTTTCGATGCAATATTAATATTCATGAAGATTTCTTTTAAAATTTATTGAAATATATAAATAGCTCCGTCATCAGGACATGTTAAGTAAATAACTTGGATTATGGTTTTTATGTGATATCAATATTGATGTGGACCTCATTGTTTATGGTGTATGCAAAAATGTTAGCCTCAATTTTACATATGTCATACATATTCAAGATCTCATTAGGAACGGTGTATATCCTTTCAAGGCTATTTCTAAGATTTCCTGGGATAGGGACATTGTTTACATGTTTCTTGTAGGTTTGATCAGAAGCAAATTGAAAGAGATGCATTTTGGATGTGATTAAAAATTGTATTAATTAGTTTAAATGTCTCTCAGTTGATTGGCAATGCTGATGCACTCTTGATTGTTTTGTTAGTTTGCTGTAACATAATTTTCTTTATCTTTGTGGTAGAGTCACTGACTTGTAACTCCTGATTGCTTAGACTCTCACTGCATGGGTTCAAATCCAAGTCGGGCAAAGGACTTAATGTGTGAAGGTCTTACAGCAAACCTGCACTGTGCCAGTGGTTTTGCCCAGACATATTTGTGGCGGTCTTTCTCTATCAAAATAGCTGGATGTCGTTAAGATGATCATAATTGGGCTGCAATTCTTTACTTACAGGTGCGTATTGAGGATGATGTTGCTGTTACTGCAGATGGAATGGAATGTTTGACAGTGGTGCCACGAACCGTCGAAGAGATTGAGGCTATCATTGCAGAGGGGCGCCAGGGGCAACAGGTGCCTCTCCCACAGGATGGGCCGAAAGTTGCCGTCTAATTTCAGAGGTCAAGGTCATCAAAGATAGGTCATCAAAAGCATTTTTTCTCGATGAAAGTCCTAAACTTGGTGCAAACATTTGAACTTTTAAAGCCATCTTGTATATTTCTGTGCAGTGTTTTGGAAAAAGGTATAATTAAACATTTTAAAGTTATGAAGTGCATTTTTTTTTCAACAATACGGGTAGAGCAATTTTGCAAGATTATTAAATGTTTAACTTACAGAGGAAGTATTGATCAAAGTGTTAAATATGTTTGATATAGGAAAATAAAAAACTTTTGACTTGATTGAAAATTCTTATTTTTTTAAGACAAGAGGAGTGCTTAATTAAGAAGAAACTGTTAAAATGTGCTTTTTGGTACTGAAAGGAAAAGAACACTAGTATTATTTATTTTGTATATTGTTATTAATATAATTAAAATTTTGTTCTGCGGGCAACCTATGAAGTTGGATAATGAAAATATTGATAAATGTGAAAGTGATACATATGGTTTTGGGATCACTTAATTTAGGTAAAGTTTGGATGTAAAAAACTTGTACTTTTTATATTATAAACATATTTCTTTTTCTTATAATCATCAATCAGATCAGAACTGGTGAATGAAAATCCTGTCTCCTGAGTCCTGTTATATAGGACGTGCCCTGTGCAATGCCATAACCTGTAAACATTAAAGCCACTTGGTCAGTTTAGTACGACACATAGAACTGCACAATGAGTATTTTATTTATTTTAATTGTGGTACAATTTAAGCCAATTCGTGTAAAATTTATTATTGATGTATATTCCAGTATAGACACTTTTGACATAAATGTTGTTAAGCTTTAAGAATAGTTAAAAACCAGTGTAATGCATTTGCTTCTCACAAACTAAGGAAAAGCTTTTGATTGACAAGTTCACATGCAATCTACTTATCAGAGTAAATATATTTGAATTTATTATGGCTCAACAAAGTTTTTTGTTATTTTTTTTTAAATTAAAAAATGCAAATTTGACCCAGTGAGGCTAAGTCATATATGAATACTGTAAAAAAAAAATCATTTTTTTTGTTACTTTTTTTTCTATAAACTAAAGTGTGCTCTAATGTTATTAGGCACTGATATTTTTGGTGTTTTAACCTATTTGATTTCATTTGGCATTTGTTCACAATTCACTATATACACATATATAATAAAATATATTCTGCTACATCTGCTTGGTTATACTTTTTGAGCATTTTATTCTGATGAAAGCAATTGACATAACAGCTGATAATACTATGTCTACAAAGTCATGTGACTTAGGACCTTGCTGACCTCTATCACTGACAGCAAACTACAGGTAGACCTTGAGGGTGGTATCCAACAATTTACCTATATCATATGCACGTAACAAGATTTTTTCACGGTTTCTGAAAATCTGGGCATAAACCCAAACTGTAGTCTAATTAGACAAGTTTGAACCCTGCCTATATCTTAAGTAGAACACATTGTGAAAAGATCACTGCAGATGTTCATTCTTTTCAAATCTATGAACAAGAGTGATAATAGTCTCTGCTAAAAATAGATACGTCAAATCGGACTACCCTGATGACGATATGATGAGATCTCAAATGTTGTCCCAAGGTTTTCCTAGTTTAAAAATAGCTATCTCTGCAGCATGGCTCAGATAGGAAATACCTGTTCACAATGAGGAATGGGGATTTATGTTTCACTGTTCACACAGATCTACGGCATCAATGGATAATATTTTGCAGGACCTTTTCAGGTAACAATGACTTATTTGATTATTTGAGAAAAAAATATTCGGTCAAAACTGTCAGATAACACCTTTAAGTTTTGTGTCATTGCAAATGTCTCCTTGATATTATCGTCAGTAGTTAGACTGGTCTGAAAACATGTGACTGTCGGCTGACACAATTTATTGAAGGATACTTACAGCAGATGGCAGGTTCACAAATAAGTGGCCATTTTAAAATTATTTCACATGAGCAGAGTTAAAAGTAACTTCAACTTGGTTATGATCAAGTGGGGATGTGCACAGTAACTGGTACATTGACTTTCCCCTGCATTTCCCCCCCCCCCCCCCCACTATTAGGGCTGCAAACTTTGCACGAGTGTGTGCTTTTAACAAGTGATTATGGTAGTTTGACTTGGGCAAACTTGATAAATATAAGTAAGGTAAATAAAATCAGGGAAAAAGTATGCCAAATAAAACAAAATCTCTTCCGTCATTGTTGAAAAACACAAGAAACAATTTATCAAGTGTACAGCGTGTTTTGCATGAGTTATGTGACATATTCATTAAAGGTGGTATCCAGCAGTTTTGACCACAATTTCTTTTCTCAAAAAACAAAAAGACAGTTACCTGATAGGTCCTGCAAAATGCTGTTCATTGATGTCCTAGATCTGTGCGAACAGTCAAGCATAAATAACCACTTGTCATTGTGAACTGGTTTTTCCTATCTGAGCCACACTGCAGAGATAGCTATTTTTAAACTGAGAAAACCATGTGACCACTTACTTTTGAGATCACAATATAAAGTCATCTGGGTAATACACCCCTACAACGATATCTATTTTTAGCAGAGACCACTATCGAGCTTTTTATACAGTTGAAAAGAATAGAGATTTACAGTGGGTGTTTTCCGCGATTATGTCTAACAAACTTAATTATGGGTTTTAAAAAAATTACACCCAAATTAACCAGAGCAGTGGTACGCTATTATTATATGTATTTGATATAGGCTAACTGTTTATACCATCTTTATTGTATTTTGATAGAGTTCAGTTACTTTGAAAACTGTCAAAGCTCCAATTGGTTAAGGCCACGTTAACACCGCATTCGCTTAGTTTTCCTCGGAGTTGGAGAGAAACGTTTTAATAAACAAGGGCTGTCACAGAACATTTGCTCAACTGTTGCAGTATTAAAGTATGATGCAAACTTACTAGCACTTGTGCGATTTAACTTCTGCTGGAGACCAGTGGCTTATTCTTGGTAGTTCTTATACTTTTTTTTTATTTTAATTGCCATACTATAATAATTTGTTCATTTTCTGTTTGGTCAATTACCATTTGTGTTCTTTCCACTTGATACAATTATTTAATGGGAAGACATGGTACACAGCATGAGATTGAAACAAAAACAACAAAGTCCATTATGTAGACAATAAAAGTTTAATATTACTACTGAGCTTGATCGCTCATCACTTGTGAAAATATATTCTTGTAAAAGTAAATTAAATAAGGCAAGGGCAAATGGAGAATAATACAGTAAAGCAAAAATGACCTCAAGAGTTACCAAACTTGCCAGTATGACCAAAACATATTTTATGAAAGATTTATCACTCTTAAAATAGTATCAGGAAAAAAAGCATGTTGAACAATTAAATAAAAGGAATGAAAAAATATACATATGAAACAAAAAACAGTTGTTTTTCTATTAAAAGGCCTATTATTTCTCACACAAAAAATGCAAGAAATGTACTGCAGTGTTTTTTTTATAGGTTTATCAGAATAAAGAGAAGTAAACAATGTAAATGAAGGGTTACCTTAAAATGAACACCATTACTAGATATTTACATTGATGATATAATGCCATTATACTAAAATGGTTATCTGCAGTAAGTTAATGACAAGTAATATTATTCTTACCCGCGTCAATAAATATAAATGTCAATATATTTCAGAGTAAATGTGTTTGTACAATACTTGCTTACATTGGCTCGGGACCAAAAAAAAAATTAAAAAAAATTACAACAATATCTTAGAATGCTTGTATGTACAATATCAATTTTACAATTCAAAGTAATTTTTCTTGATGTAAAATGTCTAAGAATGCAACTTAACATAAAACCTAAAACAGGATTGCTTTGTAAATCCTATCACACCTTATTGTGTGGAGGGCTTATCACGCTTAGTTCTTTATTTGCCTTGACCCTATTCCACTGGTTTACATTTGAATCCTGTCGATTTTATAGAGTGCCAATTTGAATTGTTTCATTCCAGAAAACCACTTTCCATATTTTGACCTTAGATGTAAGCAGGGGGCGTGATCTGGTGATTCTTTAGCAAAATGAAGCTTTGTGGTGAAAGGGACCAATTCCTGACCACCATAGGACATATTTTAACATGCTTTAAAATTTAATAAAAGCAATTAGACGTAAAATGTCCCAACCTTCAATTTTTATTTTAACCACAACATTAAACAGTAAACCTCAACACAAATACTTTATTATTGCTCTTTATTTTCATTTTTTAAAAACTTTTCTGGACAATTAATTCTTCATATAATGGCTGACACAAAATTGTATGGTCTTTGGTTAAAGATAGAGCTAAACAAAAAATGCATTGCACACCATCCAGCTTATTGTTTCTGTTCTTCGGGTCTTACATTGCTACTATTTTGGGGATAAGGCCCTACGTTTTCTTCTCTATGTGCTTTCTTGTCAGCTTAAACAAAACCTGCTATTTTTCTTTCTATTGACCCATTACTTCTTTCATGTGCCTTAGGAGCGAAGTGCATTGCCCAAACTTTTTCAAGTTCCCATAAGGAATCACATGATAATTTCATCAAGTTGGAGCAATAGCCAAACTCATTTTTTAATAAAGTTAAATTTTCCCATCCAATTTCTCGCTACAGTTACATGCTGTATGTAGTAATAAAAGGATTTATCAACCTACCTTTGATTTTACCAACTTAAATTTGTTTAATGCATCTAAAATTCTATTATAACTTTTATTCATTTACCTCTCAATTTAGGCTTGTTTATACTTCAACAAATGCTCTTATAACTAAAAATGATATGAAAATCAAATTTAGAAGTTAATCACTTATATTACTTTGCTGTGCTTACAATGTAACTATTTTACTTCATACAAACTGTGTACTTTCAGAACAAAGAGACCTTCTTTATTCCCCATGAGGCTGACCTATAAATTAATTCCTGATATGATCGATGTTAATAATCAATATGTACATACACTCTATTGTTATTTAAATAGTGCAGTCTAATGCCACTGAGTAGTAAGTAAAATTTTGTGAAATGCATTTATGTTATATATATTAAGACTTGGTATTGAGAAAGCTCCACAAGTTTTCGTTCTCTACAATCCCAGGTCTATTTTTGATGCATGCACACCTTAGGTTGACAGGCATGGTATCAGAAAAGCTTCTACAATTTTTCTACTAGCATTCCATAAATCTCATTGATGTGCACACTGCACGCGCTGACCTCCAGGCATTTCATCGTCATCATCCTCGTCGTAAGCCTCTCTGCGGTGTCCGCTCTGTTGAGCTTCATTAAACTCCACCATATTGACTTCCTCCACATGCTCTCCTTCAGGGAGTTCAGTCTTCGGTCGTGGAGGGAGAAGCTTCTCGAGTTTCTGATAACAAAATATATTTACATTTTACTTGAAGTGTTTTTAATTTTCAGAGCGTGGCTGTCTAACCTAAATTTTGACCTTATAACATATGCTAACGCAAGGCTAGCCTGAATGAATAGAAGAGCGACTCGCATTGGTAGAAATTCCTTAGCATTATATACCATAGTGTTTCTATTATATGGGGTATATGCAGGGTTGTCATTAGGAGGCGGCTGGCAGCCAATTTGACCGCCTCAAATGAAAATTGGGCCGCCTCAAATTTGAAGGGAAAAAAAGGAAATGAGTCAAGAGCATGCCCCCGGACCCCCCCCCCCCCCCCCCCCCCAGCAGCGCTTCGTGCCTTTGGCGCTCGAATAGCCTAGCCTCCTCCAAAGTTAATTGAGCCTGCTCAAAATATTTCTAGTGACAACCCTGTATATGTAGTTATTAATACAGACATTTAAGTCATAAACATTTCTAAATCAACTCCCTGCAGTATTAGTGTGTATAGCACATCCTACATTCATTTAAACTTAATCTCTGTCATATGCCATAAAGCAAATTGTTCAATTCTGCACTAAGTTAGTGCTTTTTAAATGTCAGTGTATTACATGAGGAACTTCTGAATTATGAGGCACAGATAGAACGAGTAACTGTTGTAATAATGTATAATATTTTGGTGTCTTTGTTTTTACAATTTTATTTGCAATAAAAACATCAACACAATAAAAACATTTTAAGTTAATGCCTTACCAATGCTTTTTTTTAAAGATCTTTCTTTTTTATTTTTGGCTTAAATGTCCCAACGTATTGAATACAATCTTCTTACCTGGTACTATCAAATTATGTTTGGTTAGTTTGTTTTGTTTATTGGGTTTATCGACCCACCAATAGTATTTCAGTTATCTGGAGACTGTGTTCACTGTAAGCAGATATGATGCTGCCTTCACTGTATACAGCATGCTGTGCTGGCACAATTCCACACCACCACATTATTCTGACTTTGGGCCAACCAGTTGTGGAATTACCCTTACATCTGATTGTAAGTGAGGGAGTTATACCACTACCATTTTTAACGACTGTTATGTCGCAGCCCAGGTTCAAACCCAGGGCCTCCCATTCCTGGAGCAGATGCTCCAGGAATGGGTTTGTAGCTATATGCTTCTTTATTAAAAAGCTGTAATTAGGCATAAGTTCAGATTACAAGAGTTAAATGTGGAAAACACACCGAAACAAGATACTGACGGAGATTTAATTACCTGTATTACATACTTCACCATTATCAACAATATCTATTTTACTGTAAAAATAATTAACATTACAAAGGACAAAATTAATCAAATGATAAATTCTAAGGTGTTCACCTTCAGCTGTTGTGGGGTAGCAAAGTTCTGTGGGGGGAACGTGATCTCAAATTTGACAAACAAATCTCCTTTCTCAAACGGACTTCTGTATCTTGGAAAACCCTCCTCTTTTACCACACGAACCATTCCTGCAAACAACATATTTATAATGTAAAAATGAACCAAAAATTAGAAATATATGAAGCTTGCCTGCCAGTCATATGATGCTAGTCAATTAACAACAAAGGGCCATAACCTTTACATAAGATGTGTTCTTGTTAATTCTTGTTTTTATGCACAACTTGGTTACAATTAAAATTATGTTCAAACAAAATGAATGGTGCAATGAAAACAAAAACATGTTTATACAATAATTCACTCATTAAACAGGATGGTACAGTATTTATGCCTAAATATGTATAAAAAAATGACCAAAGCAAAATCCTGTAAACCTAGGGCTATCTTTACCCACCCAACTAAAATTAAACAGGGTGGGGAAAGACAGCCCTAGGCTTTCTTAATAAGAACCAAGAATTAATGTTAAATGTGCATCTGATTAAAAGAAAAAAACATTAATTCTTGGTTCTTACTAATATTAGTACACCTACCAGGTTCAATTATAGCTCCAGGAGGGTTTTTGATCAGCAACTCTCTGCCATCAAGTTGTTTGAGGGTGAACTCAAAACCACAGAGTGCCTCTGTAAGTCCTATATTGTGTGTACAGAACAGGTTATCCCCCTCCCGTGTAAACAACTCGTGCTCCTTCTGGTGAAGAACTATAATCACATCGCCAGGCTCCTGGTCAGGCTGGAAATGGTTATTTTATCATTATGCAATTTTAAGTAGTTTTCTTTTGTTTGTTGGGTTTAATCCACCAACCCACAGCATTTCAGTTATTTAGTGTGGTGTCCAGTTGTAGCAGATATAGTGTTGCCTTCACTGTAAATAGCATGCAGTGAACACCTACATGATACTACATAGTCACATTATCCAGACGCTGGGCCAACCAATTTTAGAATGATATTTGCCTGAGCGCTAGCAAAGGAACTAAATCACTACCATTTTTCAAAGACTGATATGTTGCAGCCCGGGATCAAACAGGGGGCTTCCCGTACCAGTGCAAATGCTCAACAAATTGCGCTACAAGGTCTGGTATATCACACTCATTCTGAAATTTTGGCTAAAAGAGCTTTATAAAAATTTGATTACATAATATAAACTACCTTCACTCATCATCATCATGAATAGCACGATTATATTATATATGTTTGTTAATTCGTTTTATCATCCCACCAACAGTATTTCAGTTATCTTGAGACGGTGTCCACTTAAAGCAGATGTAGCGCTGCCTTCACGGTGTATAGCATGCCGTGAACACCTGGCACGATACCACACCCAGTCACATTATCCTGAAACCGGCTAATCAGTCGTGGAACTACCCTTATATTTGCTTGAGCATCAGCAAGGGAGCTATATCACTACCATTTTCAACGACTTTGGTATGTCACAGCCCAGGATCGAAACTAGGGCCTCCCATACCTGGAGCCACCACGCTACCGATTGCGCTACCAGGCCCGGGAAAATATATCTGTTGTTACTTATTGCTCTGTTTATTTAGCCCATTTATTGCTAAATTTGCTAAATTGCTAAACTTTTTCTTAATGCAGACGATATTAACTACATATAAAAGGAAAATAATTATAACAGAAGGCAAGCTTACCATTTGATCACCCTCGCCTCTAAATGGAATCTTTTGATTTTCTTTCATGCCTTTATCTACGTGGACTTCCAGTATTTTTGTTTCACTCTTCACTTTCTTTCCTTTACAGTCCTTACATTTGTCTTTGTCATTCATCGTTTCACCTGAAAATAAAATTTTAAACATCATACTGATTTATAGCTTTATTGTGGAACGTAATTGAAACCCTTTTAAATTTTAATACTTAATACTTATTGAACTTGTTGAGAATATTAAATAAAATAAAACCTTAACTGTCTTATTAATAATGTGCACATATAGACCTGACCACATAAAAAGTTAATTCTCAATTTTAGACACTTTAACAGAAAAAGGAAATTTAATAACAATAATACAAAAAGATAAAACGAAAGTAATAAGCAGGGAGTTGTTTCAACATGGATCGTGGTCTTTAATTGTAGTGGAATTATCTTTTTTTTTTCATGGAAAAAAACAACAACACCCACACAGCTACCTCACCAATTTTGTGGATTTTAAGTAAGACAAAATATGTTTTTGCTTACCTTCTCCATGACATTCTGGACATACAGACTGCATCTGTTGAACCATTCCAGGTCCAATCTGTCGTATTGTGACCTTGACACCACGTCCATTACACACACGACAAGATAATGTGGCACCTGGCTTACCTCCAGCACTGTAACAGAAAAATCCAAATATTACAACCATATTCTATATAAAGCAATTGCTCCCACATGACCAAGTTTATAAAATCATCAAAGATATTATACAGGCATACATTCTGACTAGATTTGGTAAAAACCGGATCATAAATGTTGTCTCTATTGTGTTCACAAGGTATTTGTAAGATTTGACCTAGTGACCTACTTTTGGACCCCACGTGTCCCAGTTAAGACATGATCCGAGATTTAATGCAGGCAAACATTCGGGCCAAGTATAGTGATGACTGGGCCAAAAATGTGGCTTCTAGCGTATTCAGAATGTTTTTCCGCAATTTTACCTAGTGACCTAGTTTTTGACCTCATATGACCCAGTTACAACTATTCCAAAATTTTATGCAACATTTTGTCTAAGTCTGGTGAAGATTGGGCCATAAATGTGGCTTTCTTGCATGTTCACAAGTTGTATTTTTCTCTAAAACTTGACCTAGTGACCTCGTTTTACTTTCAAATACAAACTTCCAATATATTGGTGTCTTTCTGAATTTCTGATGATGCCTTCCTGCGTTGGAAACAGGAAGGTTTATACATGCCACTTTTAATAGCAAGCTAACAAAAGTTTCCTATCATACTCATTTTTTGTTCCTTACAGAAACTGATAGCATTGATTCATAAAAATTCACAGTTATGAATACAACTTCATTAACATAAAAACACACTTCAATGATGGGAATACTTAAAAATATCAGTTATAGACATGTTATTTCCTGATCAACATAAACAACAACAAAAATTGGAAAAGACTTACCCTTTACACTTCGCACATATAACTGTTTTGCTCAATTGTAATTTGGATGTTTTTCCGTTGTATAGATCTTCTAGTGACACTCTGAAAAAAAAAAAAAAAAAAAAAAAAATTACAAGCTTGATGGGAGACTCAAATAGATAAATTTTGAACAAAACAAAAAAATGCACAAAAACTATCAAAAAACAGTCTTACTTACACTTCCAGACTTATTCTCATAGAAAGTGATGCTGTGAAATTGCTTTATATGATTTAATCTTTTGACATGGCTCTAACGTTCGTTCCTAATTGAAAATTAAGTTGTGTCATGAGATGTTTTAGAAAAGTTCCACAAATATGTGTTAAGGAGTATAAATAACCCAACTAGGAGAAGTTTTCATAATGTTTATCTTTAACTTACTTGAGAGGGTGATAGGTATCTTCGCCTCTCCGTCGACCTCTCCTCATACCATGACCCCCACCCATGCCGCCGAAACCAAACGGGCCACCTCCCATACCCCCAAAGATTCCTCCAAACAAATCACCAAATATGTCTGCACCCCCAAACCCTGAAACACAGGATAAACATATTCATGGCAGATTCGAAATCATAATTATGGCTGGAAAAAGGAAAAGAGCAATAAATCAAATACAAATCTTTTCATCATTTTAGGATGGATATATAACCACAGTGACCCCACTACCAGTTTTGGGATACAATGAAAAACGGGTTTATTTAAATAAAAAAAACTTAGTTTTTATTATTTATGAGAAACATTTGAAAATTTTTATCACCTATTAGTCCAAGAATCCCCTAAGTTACTGATATATTCTTTATTTCTTAAACATATATTAGTAATTCTTACAACATCAACATCCAAGGTGTACCTCAACCAGTAACTGACTGGTGTTTTATAGTCGACCCTAACAGACTGATCAACAGCTACACCAAAAAATAACCATACTCTGGGACCCAACCAATCAGAAAGCATGATTCTTGTGCACTTAATCTCCTATAGATAGTTTCCATGTGATGTCATCAACACTGATAAGAGAGTTTAAGGCAGCCATCTTTGTGGGCAGAAGCTAATGCAGGCCGAAATTGGGAAATATGTGCTGTATTAAACTCACCACTGTGTATTTATTTTTCAGTCTATTTTACTGAATTTTATATCAAATTAAACAGCTTTTATAAAGAATTTTAAATATCAGAACTATATTTTGATAGTTAAAAAGGTTAAAGAAATACAACTGAAAATGATGCACTGTTCATTTTGTTTTAAGTATAAGCCAATAGTTTTATTTATTTCTGTGTATTCATTCTGTGTGCATTTATCAATTGTAAAAATACTGTATTCCAAAAATATGAATTTCAAGAGCTTTTCAATGGTGTATAGCTTTTTAATTTTCGGACTACAAATGAAGAAATTACAAGAAAATAAAATGTACCCTTCTAAACAATTCATATGAAAATCCCTTGAAGTTACCATCAAAGATGGCTGCCAAGATAAAGGATTTTCACTGATGTGGAAACTATCTATTTACATTTGACAACATAGACAAATGAATGGTAACATAGAATATGCCATCAGTCATCTAACATGATTTGATGGTATTTATGCTTGGACTGTATTTATAATAGTTGGAAAAGTTCATGAAAGTGAAGAAAAAAAATATTATGTAGTTCATTTCATGACAACAAAGCATACTAATTTCCATATGTCACTATTCTAAAGCATTAATTTAAACTCAAAACCTAACAATACACTCCAAAAGTTCATTATTTATATGAGTTGATCCCTGGCAGCCAAGGAGCATGGTAAATCTGATTTACTCAATGGTTATAACTGCAAACAAAATAAATCTAATTACTTACCACCACCTCCGCCCCCTTCCTTAAGACCCTGTAATCCATATCTGTCATAAATTTCTCTTTTGTCTGGTGTTGACAGAACCTCATAAGCAAAGCTTATCTCTTTGAACTAAAAAATGGACAACAATTTCAAAGTATTTAATCATCAACAGTATAATCCCCAAATCGACTTATTAAAACAATGATGGTCTAAATAAAACTTACTTGTACTCTACATTTAGGGTTTAACATTTCTTAAGAAAAAATAAGAAATTCTGACTGTATTAAATTAAAGCAGATATTATCAAGTTATATCAAGACACCGCCTAGACTTATTTAGAGGATTAGCAACAGCATGAGAACATGACAAATGTTAAGTTGTAAATAGTGATACTGTACTGCCTTACTTGGTGAAGGCCTGTCATAATAGAACACTAAGTTAGTCACATTACCATGACACAAAGTAAAACATCCAGGAAATATGCTTACAAGCGTACCACAGCTTTATCAAGAGATCTAATTTGGTTCTACTTTTTAAGACTTAAAAATGTCTGCCGGTCTAAGCCAGACAAACATTCCTTCAAACTCCAAGAAAATCAACAACAGCCTAATGGTATTATCTGAACATGTATTTCGAGCAAGTATTCTATTCAAAATATATTTGTTAGATGCAATCTTTTTGTGTGAGACATGTTATTTCTTCAAATTAATTTCCAATAATTCTACTTTTTTTAAAAAAAAATAACATTCCTAATATTATTACAGGGTTTTACTATTATAGCTGGAATGATTATTATTACATTAAAAAAATACCTTGTTGTGGTCTGCATCAGGATTTTTGTCTGGATGATATTCTTTTGCAAGTTTGTAATATGCCTGGAAAGGAAGTAAAAAAAAATACAAACCATGTCAATGAAGAAAGTTGAGACTTGTAGACACAGAAAGTCAAATGGCAAAGTTGTCCAAAAATTAATATTTCTTTGCTCTTCGTACATAAAACTGTTTGAAAACAAGAAACTATAAAGCATGACTATAAATAAGCTTCAAGTTTTACTCTCTGAAAGTTATATCATTTCTCAAATGAATCATTCATGCAAAAATATGACACACCCAAGACAATGTGACATAATTAACAAGCAAGTTTAATGTTACTTACTTCTTTTGCTGATAAAATCCACATCTAATCAATTATACGCTATACGCTGACCAGACATATAATTGTTTGATAAAACAGTAATAAAAACATGTTATAATGTAAAATCGTAATTTCTCTATGACGTAACATGCGAAAACTCCTTATGTTCGTTAAATTTCAGTAATTAGTCTTAAAGAAAAAGAAATATACGGCCAATATAGAGAGTCAATATATTATATAATTTATCTACAAAAGCCAGACAACGCTCAGAAATATCGTAGAATCGAATATTGAGTACGAACTTTCCAGTCTCGGCTTTGTATTGCGATTTTTGTGCGACAAATGACCTTCTATAGAGACGGAAAATAAAACACTGTGAACGCTTTTTAAAGAAAATGGCCACGTGAAGAGAATGGTTTACCATTTAATCGTTATTATGATATTTTATGTAGCAACTACCTTCTTAATTTCGCTTTCTGTGGCCGTTCTTGTCACGCCAAGGACCTCGTACAATTTGTTGTCAGCCATTTTCTATTCACGCCGTTCCAGAAAATATTCATGACGTCACTCGCCACCTACATGTGCTATATACAGGAGCGACAATCACCAAGTCGACTGTCTGACACGTTTTATGGTTATCTCCCTTATATCACACTGTTGGCCCATACTGTCGGTCAATCCCAAAAATACAAACAATTTACACTTATCTTTTGTATTTAAACTAAAGGTGAAGTCCGCTTATATTGACATTTATATATATATATATGTGTGTGTGTGTATTGTAATCGCATTTTTGTTATTTGCAACGTCAAGTGTTGTAAAAAAATTTTTATCCTATGCAAGGGAGGCCACTGTGTGTATTTTATTATCATTTAAACGGTTATTTCCCTTGTTCCATAATACCAAATACCGGATGTTTGTGAAAATCAATACACATCCCAGCTGTCAGAACTACAGAATGGCGGAAGAAGAAAAAGCACCGCTGTTGTCAGCTGAAAATACAGATTCCACCGCACCAAGACACAGAAAAAGACCGGATTTGTTTCCAACTCAACCAGTTAGATCGAATGCAGTGTGTGCAGACGACAGGATATTTGTGAACGCTACATGTTCGACACCTTCAGATGTCGAACCCGACATAATCGTGTGCATTTTTGTAGTAGCTTTTGACACACGTTCGGGTATGTTATGTTAGCTTCATCCGGCATGTCATTTGCTTTAAAATGTGCTTTTTAAAACCTTCATTTCTATTAAAAATAAACAATTGCCAAATCTAATTTTTATTCAACAATTAATCTTGTCACCATATTTTGTTAAAGATGTTAAATATTGGGAGACATATGCAACAGTTAAAGCAGTCCAAAAGTCTAATACAATTAGTGTGTGACAAATAGAGTTGTTGGGGTGGGTCCTTCGTGGACAAAAAGACGTAAGTGAATTTTAGCATAGGCAGACAGTAATACCCACCATAGATTTTTCAGGGCAAGCAATTCTGTCCCATGGATTTTTTTTTACTAGGCATACAGAATCCCTCCTATCCAAGTTGTTTCCCCCCACAAGCAAGTTCCTCACCTGGATGTTTTCCCCACACTGCAGTTTCCTCCAGGATGTTTCCTCCCCTATATATATACTATATAAAAAGTAGCTGTGAAAGATTAGAAAGGTTTATATTTTTACTTAAATACATACATAATTTTGAGGTGCCATTGGTTTGTTGCATTTACAATAGTTTACTTAATGATATAGAAATATAGAAATTATATTCACATTTCAATCATCTGATTATTAAAAGAATCAAGATTACCATAAATTAATTTTACAATTAACATAACATTATATAGTTTTCAATTCTGTATGAAAATCAATAGTAAATTATTTTATTGATTTTGTTAATTATGTTTTTGAAATATATATATATATATATATATATATATATATATATATATATATATATATATATATATATATATATATATATATCACTAGATTTACCAAGCATTTACTGGAGTGAAATGTGTGAATTGTTTGAGATAGTTACACTACAAAACCATCTGGTTAAAAGTAATTTTATATCATATCTGCATTAATGTATTACCACAAATCATGTGTTATATACCTTTCAGTTGCAATTATTTCAAATTTTATATCATCAATGCATACATAATCATCTCTAGTTATATATGTATCCTCCATAAACAGTTACAACAAAAACTTTAAGTAAACTGTAAAAAATTAATTTAAAACCTAATACCTGATATCCAATAGATACATATTGTTTTGAACTACCTAACCCCAACTTTCTTTTTATATTTTAAGTAAAAGAATGATTTTAACATGTTTATGTAAAGTATCATTTGTATCAATGATACTAAATATTTCATAAAGAACAATATCATCATTATATAGTATATCTTCACATTACTAATAATATCTATATAGGGGAGGAAACATCCTGGAGGAAACATCCAGGAGGAAATGTCAGTGTGGGTGAAATGACTTGAAACCGTTTCTAAATGGAGGTTTAATTTTTTTTTGATCCCCCATCCCCTACTAACAACAATATCACTTGTAAGATTATTGAACATAGACAATGCAGGTCATATGTTCCACACAATCTGTATTTCTTATAGAACTTTTTTCACAGAAAATTTCTTTCCTTGAAAAAAAAAAATGCATATTTAGTAGCTTACATGATGTAAACGTTAGGGTAGCGAGGGGTGTGATGTGGCATGCATACCACTTTGAAAAGCCATTAGAACACATGTCTCATAGCTGATCATTTTCATGGGGACTAATGAAACATTATCCAGCTTCACATTGTTTTTACTTCAGTGACTGGAACAACCTGTTTTTTTTTGTTTTTTTATTGATCAAATTCCATACATATATCTCTAAATTACCTTTCAATGCAGTGGTTGAGCTGTTAAGATTTGCCAAGTTCGATTCAAGCAATATCTACCCATGAAGGTTCGACTCCCAGTTGGTAGAAAAGATGTAACATTGAGAAGTCTACTAGCTGTAATATATGGTGCATCAGTAGTTCTACTTAGACCATACTTTAAAATCTTAAGACACTAAGCCACCAAAATAAATAAATCAGTCAAAGATTGTGCATTTAAAAATGTTCTTACATGTTGTGGAACAATCTATTTGGATCCCCCTTCATGGCAGTTTTATAACCAAAATGAAGTGTGACATTTAAATAATAATTTTGTGTCTCTGAAAACATGTATTTATGATTAATAAAATTATTATACTGTTTTTTGTTGGAAGACTCAAAAGTGCTGCAATGCTTTTCAACCATTTTTAGTACCCTTTAGCTCAACAACATATTAAATCAATAAGCGTCTGACATCTAATGGTTAAGACATTGGACTCCCGATCAGAGGGTATCCGATTCTAATCCCAAAATGGACAACGCAATGTTGGTGCTTAAGCAAGAATTACTCCAGATACTCGGTACCAGAGTACTGGTTCTACCCAGGAAGTGGATATCCTAGAGGGATTAATATCAGTTGAAAGAAAATGTTCCCAATTGACTATAAATATATAGGTTTAAATATAATCACTGAATTACAGTAATAAATGTCATGTATATATATATGTCAGTCATAAACTATATGTTGATTTGACACAACTGTGACATAGTGATTTAAATATATATGAAGTGCAGATTGTGTGGTTTTATGTTCTTATGTGCCTATACAAAACTGTGGCCAAGTCACTTTATGGTTATAATTAAAACATTCAACAAACAAATCTCTAAATTAAATTACATTTTTTTATATGTTGTTTGATTTTACAAATTATTACAAATTATTTATAATTTACAAATGCAACCTCCTATGGTACTTAAATAATAGTGGGACAGATGTTCATCGTGTAACTATGTGCCGTAAGACCAAGGTTCCAATCTTTGTATATGTCCAATATGTATAAGTGTTTGGACCAATGGGAACACTTGCACCTAACAGAGTTCAGCTATTAATACACACATTAAGAAATAGTTCTATATATTTCAATCATAGGGTGAGAAGCAACAATTAAAATTCTGTAGCAGTACAAAATCATCAAACATTTACAATAGAATGTGCAATGTTTTTAAACTAAATGTACCGTAAATGTGACTGTATAATACAACAAAAATTTAACTACTTTATACATAAACCATCATCTACAGTGCATAGAAATACAGCATCCTGTGAAATTTAACTGTGTTATTTAACCAGTACACGGTGATAGAGATCACCTCTTTTGGTCATGGTCCTCAAACCTTAACCTTCTGCTTATCATATGTCAACTACATTAAAGAAAAAGTTTTATGATATGAGCGGGGACAGTCAATATAAAACTAATATATGTATGGCAATTTCTCTGGATTTCATTGTCTCAAATGTGTTGCTACTTTTCCAAAGTATTGAATACCTCAGTGCTTGTAGCGCTTTCATTTATTACTGTCCACACACCAGTAAATTTCTCCATTAGTCTCACATAAGAATATGCAAGTATGGCAATTAGCACAAGAATAATCTGGAGCTCATTTAATGCTGCATAATAAATTCAGGTTTTATTACATATGCAGCACATTCTCTCATTATCTAAGATGGAACATTTTCCTCTTGGGAAGTCAATATAGGTGATTCATTGAACACAAATTGTTTTGTCAATAGTAACAAGGTTTTCAATTAGCATCAGTCAGATATGTATGAAACTGGTCATTCTGGGAATAACCAAGATAGTCATGTATAGAGTGTTCATATTCTAATATCCGTTCTCAGCCAACACTAATATTTTAGGGTTGCTGACTTGTTACTGCACAAGCCCCTTAGTGTCTGGGGTCAAGTCTTAAATTGTTGGAGTAAAAATCTTAATGTAAGATAGGAAAAAAAATGTCAAACCAGTCCAGGGCTCTAACCTAGAACCCTTCATTACCAGGAAACATTCTCTTAATGGACATTGTAGCACAATTGATACAGCCTTGGCTCCAGATATGTAAGGCCCCGGGTTTGATCCCTGGCAGGGGCATACAAAAAAGGTAGTGGTATAACTTTATAGCCCATGTTAACGCTCAAGCAAGAATAAAGGTAGGTCTACAACCGGTAGACCCCGTATCAGGATAATCTTATTAGGTGATTATAGCATGTTATACTCAGTGCAGGCTGCACTCAGTGCACTGTATCTGCTTCTGTTGGACACCATCTCCAAATAACTAAAATACTGTTGATTGGATGATTAACCCAATAAACAAATTCTTTCACCCTTACCTTATTACATAAATCCTAGACAAGTTGTAATTTGTCAAAGAATTTTCACTCTACTTGACAGTAACTTACAAGTAAGTGATTGTATGGCCCCAAGTCATTTAGGTTCAGTGGGTGCCAATTATTTATAGAAAAAATGTTCAGGCTGACTAGGGCCAGCACCTGGTGTGCTGCATTAACAAGACAAAAACTATGTTGACTGATCTAACATGGCATCTTACACATTCCATCAATAAGCTGGACTTTGCTACAGTGACACCAATATAAGCTGGACTTTGCTATAGTGACACCAATATAAGCTGGACTTTGCTATCGTGACACCAATATAAGCTGGACTTTGTCTAAGTGACACCAATACAAGCTGGACTTTGTCTAAGTGACACCAATATAAACTGGACTTTGTCTAAGTGACACCAATATAAGCTGCATTTTGCTATAGTGACACCAATATAAGCTGGACTTTGGTCTAGTGACACCGATATAAGCTGGACTTTGCTATAGTGACACCGATATAAGCTGGACTTTGCTATAGTGACACCAATATAAACTGGACTTTGTCTAAGTGACACCAATATAAGCTGCATTTTGCTATAGTGACACCAATATAAGCTGGACTTTGCTATAGTGACACCAATATAAGCTGGACTTTGCTATAGTGACACCAATATAAACTGGACTTTGCTATAGTGACACCAATATAAACTGGACTTTGTCTAAGTGACACCAATATAAACTGGACTTGGCTATAGTGACACCAATATAAGCTGGACTTTGCTATAGTGACATCAATATAAGCTGGACTTTGCTAAAGTGACACCAATATAAACTGGACTTTGTCTAAGTGACACCAATATAAACTGGACTTGGCTATAGTGACACCAATATAAGCTGGACTTTGCTATAGTGACATCAATATAAGCTGGACTTTGCTAAAGTGACACCAATATAAGCTAGACTTTGCTACAGTGACACCAATATAAGCTGGACTTTGCTATAGTGACACCGATATAAGCTAGACTTTGCTAAAGTGACACCAATATAAGCTAGACTTTGCTATAGTGACACCAATATAAGCTGGACTTTGCTACAGTGACACCGATATAAGCTGGAATTT
This sequence comes from Sinonovacula constricta, assembly GCA_007844125.1. Lineage (NCBI taxonomy): Eukaryota > Metazoa > Mollusca > Bivalvia > Cardiida > Solecurtidae > Sinonovacula > Sinonovacula constricta. The sequence goes on from CM017565.1 coordinate 20,449,048, forward strand.
GCTATAGTGACACCAATATAAGCTAGACTTTGCTATAGTTACACCAATATAAGCTGGACTTTGCTATAGTGACACCGATATAAGCTGGACTTTGCTATAGTGACACCAATATAAGCTAGACTTTGCTATAGTGACACCAATATAAGCTAGACTTTTGCTACAGTGACACCAATATAAGCTGGACTTTGCTACAGTGACACCGATATAAGCTGGACTTTGCTATAGTGACACCAATATAAGCTAGACTTTGCTATAGTGACACCAATATAAGCTAGACTTTGCTATAGTGACACCGATATAAGCTGGACTTTGCTACAGTGACACTATTATAAGCTAGACTTTGCTATAGTGACACCAATATAAGCTAGACTTTTGCTACAGTGACACCAATATAAGCTGGACTTTGCTACAGTGACACCAATATAAGCTAGACTTTGCTATAGTGACACCAATATAAGCTAGACTTTGCTATAGTGACACCGATATAAGCTGGACTTTGCTACAGTGACACTATTATAAGCTAGACTTTGCTATAGTGACACCAATATAAGCTGGACTTTGCTAAAGTTAGCTGGACTTTACCTTAGAGACCATAATTATGTTGTTGGTTGGATTCATTTATGAAAATACAGTATTCCTCTTGTGCCATGCAATTTAGATAGAGAAGATCAGTTTAAAAATATTTTAAAATTGTTTTTAAGTGAATTCTGTGTCATCTGTACACTTTTTTGTTTTTGTTGTTCTATTAAACAAAAGTTAAATACAATAAATCATTATTACACTACTCCATCTCTCAAGTAACATTGGGTGGAAGAAGTCAAATTGGTTAGTGTAGGGAGGGTGATGATCTTGAGAGGTATTCTCTCTAAGGGGGATATGCATTGTAGTCTATTACTATAATTGTTGAGAATGGATTGATGTTTTCATCTCTTATTTATTTAAATATATTTTATTCTATGTTTAATTCAATGTTTTAAGATGTATTTTTTCATTTAGTTTATTATAATTTGATTTGTGTTACTTGTCTTGCCAGGTAACATGGTAGAGTGGTGTATGCCAGAGGATGCTGAGTTGGACGGAGTGGAGTTCAAGGCCATGGTCAGTGGCTCTCACACACAGGTCAAGGACTTTGTGTAAGTAACTGACTTTATATATTTCATGTGCACTGTATCACATAGAATACCTTTGTCAACAAAAACTAAAACAAGAACTATTCTGGTAGTTCAGTTAAATCAAATCTCTATAGAGCAGGAAGTAGTGTAATTAATAATAAATAGCCAACAAAATCTTTTGACAGTATGTGGCATTATAAAGTTGCTTTTTTGAGCAAAAAAAAAGAAAAACAATATTTTTTGCAAATTGGAACTTTTACATGTACCATAGCCTTAAAGCTAGATCAAAATGCCACTGAAAAGATCAGTACAATACCATATACATTGCTTATTTTGATATTTTCTCTAAATGACTAAGTTGATTGAACACAATCCTATGCCCCTTAATATTACTCTGGTCCAAAATGTGTATATGTGAGTAGTTTTTCCAGCTGACCTGCAGTACAGTTGACGTTCCATCATTCTGTCGCCCTATCATCATGTCTGCCTAGGAGTGTCTCTCTTCCTTTCTTACTGGACATATCCAGAATAATGATTTGTCATTGAATAACAAAACAAAAACTATTTGTGTGTTTCTTTTCCAGGTATTTCAGGTAAATTAAATCTTTATATTTTCAGGTAAATAAAATCTGTATAATGCATATTAAGTTATGCAAAGTTTTTGAAGGGATGCAGTTTTATGTTTTCTTTGTTGGTGTTTTCTTCCTGGTATTTTAGCTCACTTGTGTTGCTCAAGTTGATCTTTTCTGACCATCCTCTGTAAGTCATGCTGCATTAAGAATTTGCTTATGGTCATTCAACAGGCTGCATTTTTTTATTCAATCTTCAACAATTTGGTCAGAATATTTGTCTGCCTGAAATCTTGGATGAGTTCCAAACTGGGTCAAATGGGGTCAAAAAGTAGATAACTACCGTATGTCAAATTTTACAATGCTGAGAACACCGCAAAGGCCATTTTTTTTGCCCAATTTTCAGTAAACTTGGTCAGAATGTTTGTCAGCATGAAATCTTGGATGAATCACAATAGAGGTCACATGTATGGCCAAATCCTCACCGGACTTTGTCAAAATGTTTGTTTGAAATCTTTGATAAGTTTGAAATAATATTTCAATTGCAATTAAATTTTCAAATCTGACAGCCAGGTTCTAGAGGCGAGTGAATCATGACCATAATGAACCTCTTGTTTTATGTATAACCTGAGTCCTATTCATCAAAACAGTTTTCCCATGTTTAACATTGTATTTATTTTTCCTGGTATTTCAGGAGGATATTTTGTACTGTTTTTTTTCTGTGATTTTTTTTAATGCAGAATGTATTTCTGTAAACACATGCAAATGGTAGATTTTTTTCGATTTTTTTTATAAGAACATTCTGTTAACTTTTTAATTTTATGGTGTGATTTTTCCTCGAAGTGTTGTATTCTTGATTTTATTATTATTTTGTATTTAGTAATGATAATAATTATATTCCTTAAATGATGTGTTATTGGAACTTTTAGATATTTTAAGATGGTAGTTTGTTTAACAACAATATGTTGTTTATATGAAGGTATCACAGTCATGTTGTTTTGTTATTTTTGAAATTTTGAAATTGTAAGGACATTCTAAACATGGCTTGCCTGCTTATTGTTTTCCCTGGACATTACAAACATATGTTCTTAATAATAACATAAGTTTTGTATTATTCATTATTAATAAATATCTTCAGCTTAGGGGCGCTTGTGGCCGAGCGGTTAGAGTTGTGACTTGTAACTCCTCAGACCCTCACTGCATGGGTATGAGTCCCAGTCGCAGCAAGAACTTTCATGTGGGAAGGTTTTCCAGTTAACCTGTGGCTTGCCAGTGATTCTACACAGACACTTTAGTCTGAGGTCTTCCACCACCAATAATTAACTAGACGTCGCCTATATGACCATAATTGTGTCGCTCCAAAGTAAAAAAAACAAACAAACTTAACTTAGCATTTCTGCCATTATGATAAGGCTATTATGCTCTGAAAACTTTATATATCTGGTAATTTCATAAAGACAGTCTGTTCATATCTTTGTGTTTTGTTTTGTTTTGTTTTTGCTATTCCAGTTACAACTATATGTTTTATTATTAAAGTAAATTGTATTATTTTAAGGAAAATCATGTAATGTGTTTATTGTAATTGTTGTACATTACAACCTTGTTGTGTAGATATTTCCGTAAAGACAACCTATATGGCTTGGCATGTTTTGAGAACATGCCAGTGGAGAGTGAGATAGAGCGAGGCGCTAGGATGAAGTCTGTTGGCATTCTCTCCAACTCGTACACTCTTCTCTACCGACACTTACAGTTCCTGGAAACACAAGTCAGGTAAGTCTTTGAAGTGTTTTTTTTTAAATATTTTTATTTAGTATACAATTGATATTTCAGTTCATATTAAAATCTTTATGAGAAAATTAACTAAATATCTAATTGCTGTTTGAATTATATTTTAAGATTATTAACATCAAATGGTGTTACTGTTAAATATGATATTTTTATATTTGTTGAAGTTTTTAACAAGCAGATACATTATTGGATTTATTTAATTATTGAAATAAAATAAGCAACTGCTAAATTTACCACTCATTCATTTAAAATTTGATTATAAATTGATGTTAAACAAGAATAAGCAGTATTTTACATATCTCCAAGTGGTTTTGTTTGAATTTGTATGTTTGTTACTGTTACTCATATTTTCTTAATTTTAATTGAAATTTGCCAGCTATATGAACCAAAATATGTTGTGTCCGATAAATGCAATGACCTTAGTGGTTTTTTGTTACAGGTGATTTAGTTGCATATGTTGATATGATCCTACTTGAGAACACTGGATTGGTTAACTTTTAAATCAAAAAATAACAACTTGTACCATACTTTTAATCACTACATAAATTTGGTAGAATTGTCTCGGCACAAAGTTACTAGGCAAATTGTAAAGGAATCAAATGCTGCTATTTGTACTATACCCATGGAAAAGCATTATCTAGTATGGTAGCATCAGACTTTCATGCTCAGTGTGTATATGTCATTGGTTAAGTTATGGTTTAAATGATGGGTGATTTCTTCAAATGCGGGCTGTTTTGAAACTAGTCTGGGCTTGCTTTGTGTCACCATATCCAAGTAAGTGAAAATTAAAGTAAAATAGCTATGCACATAAAGCTATAAAAACAATATGGCAATTGTTTCATGGCATTATTACATCTCTGTATGAACTTCTTCAGACACCAGTTAGAAACGCCGGGCAAATATAACCAGCTGAAAGCATTTTATGAAGACAAGACATCTAGCAACGTGCTTCCTACCAACAGCCAATCAAAGTCCACCACCCCAACCACACCTTCAAAGGAGCTTCTCACAGAACTTAAGGCGAGTTAAGTTATAAATACATCCTTGAAGTAAAATTGTTGCAGTTTTATAATGGAAATAATGTGAAGCATGTAATGAAGTGTTGAAAGCACACACTGAACAGGTGAAGCATGTAATGAAGTGTGAAAGCACATGCTGAACAGGTGAAACACATAATGAAGGGTTGAAAGCACATGCTGAACTGTTGACTCAATTTGCTTCAAAGAACAGTCACTTTTTGTTTGTGATACCGTATGTCAGCACTGGATCAAGATACAGTATGTATAGAAAACCTCAAACAATTAATGGGAGGAGTAACATACAAATTAAAGAACCGTTTGTAACCACTGCCAAGAGAAGAATAACAACTTGCATCTCTATTACAGATAACCCACCCTGCTGGCTGCTTCACACAATTTGCCAAGTTCTTTGGAGAGCAGATATTCATTTTATGGAAGTACATCTTGTTAGAGAAAAGAGTGCTATTTTTCTCTCCTCCACCAATTGGAGTTGTGTGCTACAGAGGTGGGTTATTGCTACTACTACTGAACTTTACTTTACTATCTACATAAGTGCATTTTCTTTACTTCTTTGACTGATGAGTGTTGCACACAATTTTGTTGAACTTATTTTTCTTTCAGAATATTCATAATCATTTTCTTAATACCTAACTTTCTTTATTTATTATTTACAAATATTGGCCCAACCAATGTTTTAGCATAAGATAGATATACTACATATGGCCATGTATAGTACTGGTGAATTAATTTCATTGACATTGTTTTATCCACCATTAGTTGTATAGTTTGGTGATTAACAGGCAGTTTATATTTTTTTCCAAAATGATTGTGGAACAATTTTACTCTTACATTGATTTAAGGCATGACACAATTTTTTTTCTTGCTGTTATTTGCTAATATTGGTTTTACTCAGGGCTTTCTCCACCAGTAATAGAAGTATTTGCTAATAAAACCATAATTGTGTTGTAACAATGTATAAAACCCTTTAACTAAACCATATGACCATCTGTCTGTTTCTAGTGTACTGTGCATGTTGCCTTGCCAGACATGACATGGCGGGACTGGGAAAGCCAGTGAAGCCACATTTCTACGTTAATGTCGCAGACATTGAAACACTAGAGACAGAGATGAACTATATAGCATGTAAGTAACAACTTGTCTTCTTCGTAATGTCAGTTTAATTCAATAGTATTACTTGCAATGTCAGCTCAATTAGGTATTTACAGTTAATTTCTGATTCTCTATTAGTTGATGATAAAATTTTATTGTTTACCCAAACTGTTCCCAGCGGGTATAGGTTCCATCCCAGAACAAGAATCTATGCACGTGCACCCATTTTAAATAAAGATATAACACTTAAACAGTAGCATTTTGGAATGACACTGCCCTCACAATTATACAGGATAACCTAGCAATCAATAATAAATTACCCCATAATCAATGACCCCAGAATAAATGACAAATGACCCCATAAAAACAGACTAATGTCCCCAGAATCAGTGACCAAAAGAATAAAAAATCAATCAGTAATAAACCTATAATCAATAACAAATGACTTCAGAATCAATGACCTTTGACCCCAGATTCAATGACCTTTGACCCCAGAATCAATGATCTTTGACCACAGAATCAATGATCTTTGACCCCAGAATCAATGACCACTGACCCCAGAAGTAATGACAAATGATCCCAGAATTAATGACAAATGATCCCAGAATTAATTCTATGACCCAAGAATTAATTACAACCAATTACCCCAGAAGCAATGATTTATAACCCTAAAACCCAAACCACTTGAGTCTTATGTTGTAGTCAGGGCACATGTGAGGTCTCTTTTCTGACTTGTTGTGCTTCCCTAGATCCATCTAGACAATACATTATATGTATATTGTTTCTTCCTCAACTAATAGTAAATAGATATTGCTAAATTAAAAGACTTCTTTTGAGATGACTTATTGAGAGGACAAAAACAAACCACCAAATTACTGTTTATTTTCTAGGTACTACAGAGAAGATATTTGAGAGCAAGACCAGTCTGTATGATGTGTATGTAGACAACCAGGTGGTGAGGACTCATTCTCCCATCTTACGAGAACTACTTAAGTGTAGCAACGCAGATAAGGAGAAACTGCAGAAACTGAACAACCTGAGGTATAACTTCTTTGAAGGGAAAATGAGCTTTTTTTAATTGAATTTAATATCCCACATCCTGTAATATATTTAAGTAAGAGTGGACATTTTGAGCAAAATCTCTGTACATCATGTTTTTTATATGTGACTGTTTTGTTAATTGTTCCACCTACAATCTTTAATGTACCCAGAGATCGTGTCAACCATCTTTTTACATAGTCATTGTTTGCTATTTGTACATATATATCCCCTACAACCTGCAACAGGCTCACATCCGTAAATGTCAAGATTCTTACCATTACACAGACAAAGAGGCGTATTAAGGTCATGAAGGTTCAAGTTTGTTGTACACTCAATGTTGAGGTTAAAAATATTCTATTTTAGTCTTGAAATTTGAGATTAATTCGATCATTTAGCAATAACTATGGAATTATTTTTGGATACTTTTTACATAAGGGAAATAAATAACAGTTACACCAATTATTTGAAATACATGTTTATGAATAACTTCAAAAACTAAATAAATTATAAACTGACATAGTTTTATTAACCAACAATTTTACAATACTTCTTCTTCATACATGTATATTTTGCAAGCTTAGTGTGTAGCCAAATTACAACTTCTGTTTTCACATTTTTCACTTTAACATGACATTATATTGGGTGACATAGCCTAAAATTGTCTGAGCCAAAACAAAACAAAAACAAAAGATAAACACAATGAGTCGATAGTGTAAGAGAGTGGGTGTCCCCAAGAAGGTGCTGCTTTCGTTCTGACAGCAATCTATGAGTATATTAAATGACACCAAACCAATTCATCGTATTTTAACACTGGACCAACAACCAATCTGAGCTGAGCAGTTTGAGTCACTGACTTGAGACCTTCTATAGCTTGAGGTGCCTCAGCTCCTATTTCACTACCGACTGGACTTAGTAACAAATTCTATATAATATTCATAACAAGTTAAGAGAAAATTGATTCCATCTACTTCAGATCTGCTCATCAGTTTTCCTATGAAGAACTTGGAGAAGAAACCATTGATGAAGAAGAAGTGTTTGTCTCGTAAGCCTTGTTCTCTCAACCCTGAGTCTGTTACATTGATTATGAACTCAAAGTATTTTCTTTTACTAACAAATACATACAAAATTAGCTGTTTTTCAAAACAACTTGCTAAGGCATCGGCTACTCTGAAATGCTGAAATCTGCTTATTTGTACTCATTGTTTCTCCAGGTATATGTATTTAATTAGTCATTAAGGTTTTGCATATTTTGATTTTGCTGCAGATGTGTACACAAAGACGATCTGTATTGCAAACCGAGATTATATTTGAAGGCGGAGCTATTTTAACCTGATTACTTCCAACCTTTATGCATCAGGTGTTCATTGGTTAACACACTAATAATGTACTCTGCCTACCTGGACAGAAAACATCAAACAGACTATTTTCTTGATTGACAAGTTGACCGCTCTCAGTTAATAAATGGGGTTGATTATGCTTATTCAGAGTTGAGTAAGGTGAGAAAGATACATAACAATTGTAATGAATTTGGCAGAGAAAGTGTTGTTGTGTTTCAGACAAATATTACCTGTTCAGATTGTTATTTATGAAGAAAGTAATTAATTAAGTAGGTATGTAGCAGTTTTAGCTGAATGATTGGTAGAACTGGTGGGTGAGTGGAGATTCTGCAGTCAAGTTTGTAAAAAGCAAAGACATTGGTCTTCTTTCCATGATTTTATCCACACATGAACAGAATGCTTCAACCATTTACACTTTTTTCTCTGGTCATTTTATTTTTGATTCAAAAACTTAATTTTATTTACATTCTAGAATTTTTTGTAGTTCAATTAGTAGGAATAGTACTTAACTTTCTTCCAAATACCAAGTGGGCATTTATTTATTTATGTTACCTCTTTCTTTTAATGACATCCTAACTCATCTCTAAGAATATGTCATCACTTTGTGACAGATTAGTTTCAAATAGATCTATTTTCTTTTAATTGCTTGCATTTGAGAAACCTCTCATGAAATGCAAGGTTAGAATTCTATAAAACCGTTCAGAGCATCCCACTCGTTCCCTTTTGCCGACTGACTGCTCCAAGGAGGATAACTATTGGGTTTGCTCTATTTGTCAAAGATTTGTCCTTACTTTTACAATTGGCTTGCTTGTGAATACCTTTGTTTTGTGCCTTTTTTAAATTTTGGTATAGGTTGCAATGCTCATAAGACTTTGTGATATTACCTTATTCTATGTATCAACTCAGGTATACATTACCTAACAATACAATGTAATTGATTGAACATTGTCATTAATATTTTAGCTCATTCTTCACACGTTGGAAGTTGCAGGCTTTACTAATATTTACTGTGCTTCAAAGTTTTATTTGTACTATGCTGTGGGTACAAGTGAGTTACAGAAACTCTCCCTCATTGGCACCAATCACATAAGCACATTGCAATTCGATATTGAATAATGTTTAATGGGACTGTTGATTTTATGTTGTTTGTTCAAATGAGTTTTATTTCCTGCTATGTGTCAAAACATATAAATGATGTTTGTTTTAAATGAATTTTATTTCCTGCTCTGTGTCAAAACATATTTATTATTTTGAGGAATAAATGCATTTGGAACACAAGATAAAACAGACGGTAGCAACAAACTCACTATGGTGTGGTATTTCTGTTTGCAAACTACAAGTGCAGTATTTATTTGATAGGATTTCATATGGAAGTTGGCTATTAAAGTAATGTCTTGCATTTTTTGATAAAAAGGATAAGATTTTACAAATATATTTGAAAGAATTTATGTTGAAAAAAAAAAGATAAATTTGCATGCATTATCAAGCAGTTATTTATAAGATTTGTTTCATATGCTCACATCATTGATACATAAATCTGGGTTCATCCCCCACCAGTTATAGAGCTTGACATCAACAATAAGACCATAATTGTGTTAGCGCCATGTAACAAAAACAAACCAAAAATAGTTCTTCTGATTATCAAGGTTGTCTTGAGTTTAAATGAACTCTCCTTTTCAGATTTTTCATTGAGCAGAACAACCGACTATTCCAGACCTTGTTGGATGTTGCCAACTCGCAAGACACGCAACTCACCTCGGACCACATGAAGAGCATGGGCCTGGACCCTACAGGAGACAGACAGTTCCTGATGGAGCTTGTTGAACACTACGGAATTGATGTGGTACTCATGGTAGACAACCCATGCTGTCCTAAGTGATAGGTGATAAACAAAGGTGGAAGCATTACTTCCCCTGATGAAAAGGGAAGGTGTTACTAGAATTATTACAACTGATATTGCTGTACACTTCATTTCAGTCATTAACATGCTGTTTAAAATAATAATGATTCATCATAAGATGGTGTCAGTGTGTTCCCTTATCTTGATTCAGGAATAAAAGGAGATAACTCCTATTTTTCATAGATAAGTCCTGTGATTTCCCTCTTATAAACTATTCAACTATGTAACATTCAGGGTAGACAACCCATGCTGTCATGACAGGTGATAAACATAACATTTAGTAGCAGTTACTCCCCCTTATACATGCCCCAATTGAAAGACATATTCAGTTACAAGGACTATAACTGCTCTGGGGTTTTGTGTACAATTATTGTGAAACATCAACATGCTATCATAAAAACATAATACAAAAGGATAGAAGCAGGCAGTTACTGCCCCTGATGCTTGTCAATATTGACATTATTAGGATGGCAGTAATTCTTGCCACTTATCTTGATTCACAATTCCTGCAAAACTTCCACATTCTACACTATGTAAAACATAATGAATTAGTAGTAGCAGTAACTCTCCCAGGTACCCCTATGGTAAAAGCAGTTACTCACCCTGATACTCTCTAAGTTTTTTTGGAAGATAACCATTGCATACCCAAATGATGCATCATGTGCCGAATGGTAACAGTTATATTGCGTGTTATTATTTCTGGCCATGTCATTTATACAGGATTATGAGTAGACAACTCATGCTGTCCTAGGAGATTCTTCCTGACCTAGGGCAATTACAGTTACTGCCCCTTATTTTTTTCAACACTATGACATTATCACAAAACTAATATAAAAGTCCATATTTTTCCAACTCCACTGTATGAAGGATAATTATTATTATGATCATTGGGAATTCCTACTGTTACTATTTCATCCAGTTGACAATAACTATGTTTTATTGTTTAAATAATTATGAAAAGAGTTTTTGTTAAACTATTTATTGTTGGGTTTGATATTGATTTTTCTTTTTTCTTGTTTATATTTTCATTCAGTTTACCAGTCAACTTTACTTTATTTTTATAAACTGAAAAGATAACAACATTAGCTAACAAAATGATCTCATTTATTGTTATTATTTTAACTTTCTCACAAGTTAATTAGGATTGTTTTCAGTTTTGCTTTAACTCATTTTCGACTAGAAAAAACTTATCCTTATTTTCTGATGGCCTTCTGCATATTACTAAGGTGTTATGTGATAACAATAACAATAATTAGAAATAAGTAAATTACAGCTAAATAAAGATTTGTCAATATGTGTCCATATGTGTAACCTCAAATTGATTATATCACATATTATTATACAAATTTTACATTTTTCTCATAAATTTGCTATATAGATATATGCCAAATGTTTAATTATACAAATTGTACATTTTCTCTAAATATTCTTTATAGATATGACAAAATGTTGACAGGATCGTTTATGGAAAATGTCTTAAGATGAGAAAGTGTGGATTCAAGTTTTTTGATGTTAGTCAAGGAGAGACTAGTTGTGCAGTAGATAGATTGTTTGTTTTTGAGCTAAATCAGACCTACATCATTTTAATCCTATTGGCAACATCCATCTGTCCTCGGTGGAGGAAAACCGTGACAAATGTCTCGGTAGAGCTCCACATTGTCTGCTGGAAGACCTCCCCACATCGATGTCCCCACCCTAACTGTAGAGCTCCACATTGTCTGCTGGAAGACCTCCCCACATTGATGTCCCCACCCTAACTGTAGAGCTCCACATTGTCTGCTGGAAGACCTCCCCATATCGATGTCCCCACCCTAACTGTAAAGCTCCACATTGCCTGCTGGAAGACCTCCCCATATCAATGTCCCCACCCTAACTGTAGAGCTCCACATTGTCTGCTGGAAGACCTCCCCACATCGATGTCCCCACCCTAACTGTAAAGCTCCACATTGCCTGCTGGAAGACCTCCCCACATTGATGTCCCCACCCTAACTGTAAAGCTCCACATTGTCTGCTGGAAGACCTCCCCACATTGATGTCCCCACCCTAACTGTAAAGCTCCACATTGTCTGCTGGAAGACCTCCCCACATCGATGTCCCCACCCTAACTGTAGAGCTCCACATTGTCTGCTGGAAGACCTCCCCACATTGATGTCCCCACCCTAACTGTAAAGCTCCACATTGTCTGCTGGAAGACCTCCCCACATCAATGTCCCCACCCTAACTGTAGAGCTTCACATTGTCTGCTGGAAGACCTCCCCACATCAATGTCCCCACCCTAACTGGGACTAAAACCCAGAAAGTGAGGAACAAAGGAGTTACAAGTCAATGACTAACCCTAAGAATGGTAACACATGGTAACTCCTCAGACTGCTTATCTCTTCATCGCATGGGTTTGAGTACAATTCTAGAAAAGACTTAATGGGGGCAGGTCTTCCAGCTGACCTGCTGTGTGCTGGTGGTTTTACTCAGACATTTCCTCCACCAAAATAACTCACCATTGCTGAAATAGTCATAATTGGACACTGTGATATATTAAAGAACAAACAACAGCAAATAAAAAAAGCCAAAAAGGTCTACATTTAATCCTTAGCCACATCATACCAACCATTAAAATTGTTGTGGTATTACTCCCTCACTTATGCTGAGCATATACAGGTGGTTCTATAACTATTCATCGCATTGTGAGGATTGCCCGATTAGATATTTATTATTGTAGATATTTACAATCATTGGCAATCACAGTAAAGGCAGTTTTTGTCTGCCTCAAGTGGACACCATCCCAAGATAACTGGAACATTGTTGGTAAAGTGATAAACCCAATAAACAATCTCAATGAACTTATTGGTCAGTTTTAAAAGTTTCTTTAAACTTAAACCAATCAGAAGCTTGAGACTAATGATACTTGAGGTTAAAAACTAAATTTCATTGGTTCATTTCATTGGTCCATTGTATAAAAATGTGAGTCAACACAAATGCAGTTAGGTCCAAGTTTGATTGCCAAATCTATGTGCAATATTTGTGTGTATCCATGACATTATTGTTAATTTTTGTTGTTTGACTTTTATAGCTGTTGTCCATATCATTGTAATCTGCTGTTGACCTGTATCATGTCATGGTTAACTGGTGTCATGTCATAGTTTACCAGTATCATGTCTTGGTTTACTGGTATCATATCATGGTTGACCGGTATCATGTCCTGGTTAACTGGTGTCATGTCATGGTTGACCGGTATCATGTCATGGTTGACTGGTATCATGTCATTGCTGGCTGGTATCATATCATGATTGACCAGTATCAAGTCAAGGTTCACTGGTATCATGTCATAGTTCACTGGTATCATATCATGCGCTTACAGTATGTTAGTAAAGTGAAGGCAGCATTATATTTGCTTAAACAAACTCGCCAAATGAATAAAAGTAATGGGTAGACAAGATGATTTGTAAAAAAAAATACCTAAAACAATTTCAAATTTACACTTAACTCTTATAACTTTATGTTTTGTTAATTATGTATACCATATATTGCAGAATATACCGCGCACCTTTTTTATAGTCGTCTTCAGAAATTAACATACTAAGGTGCTTAGACATATTGCCAGAGACTTAGCAGGAAATTGTTCAGACTGTAATCAGACAGCTCCCAGGGGGAGCTAGTTGATCTGCATCCTCACTATTTATCTAAGTCTTGTCATTATGTGCTTGGCAGGCTAAGAGTCAAATTTTATTGTGGTTTATATTCTGACTAAGTCAAGTAAGTAATTAAAGTTAAAAGATAAAAAATAATGTTACCTCGAATTTAAATTTGATTTAGCAACACTAGACATGTATATATGTTGATGTAAATGATTGTCATCTCAGTTGAATCATTCCATGTTTTATGTCCACATGAAAAACATTGTCATGCTGCTCCCTGTTTACTTCTTACAGTTTGATGTATTTTTGTAGGATCGTAAGATTGTTTACAGCATCGTAAGTCATTTATTGCCAACTGTTGTATTAAGCCAACAGTTGTATTATAAGCCAACAGAGAGTTATGTTCTTGAAAATATTACAGTTGTATTTATGATATAAGATCTATTGGAGAATATATTTTCGTATAAGCCCACTGATGCATTTGCATTTTGATTGTGTATTTGTACATGATTTTAAAATGCCTTGTATACTTTACATTTATATAATTTCAATGATTTTTGTGTTTTGTGTGTGTGTTCCAGCTTAATTTAATGTTGTTATGACTAGAAACCTCATGTCCAAGTCAAAATTAACTTCTGTTTTATGTTGCTTGACAATGTCTAACATGTAGGTAAGCCTAAAAAATGTTAAACTATTATTTCATCAACTCAACACTGTAATCAGCATAAAGATTGCCAGTGTGATTTTCAAACATCCATATGAACAAGCTAAAAAAAAAGAATCTTTGTTCTCAACAAGTGATGTTTCTTTTGTCATTTTGCATTTTAGTATGCTGTAATATTTTCAATAAGAATCCAATTCAAAACAAATCTGTTTTATCATAATTTTTTATTGCTATGTTATTATTTACTTTAACTTGACAACTACTACAACTTACATTTTTTACACACACACACAAAATATGTGCAATAAGTTATGCTTGAGATTTATAAAAAAACAACATTGATTCTGTTTTCTGATTTGTTGTTAAGAAATGAACTAGCCAGTGGTTGTGAGTAAATTAACACATATTTCCATAACTGAACAATTAACTTACATGTTCTTTACACAGATGCTGTTGATAATGTAAATGAATACACTTGCCCTTATTCTCTCTACAACTATAACCAATTTTTTAAATATGCCAAGTAAGTTGGCATAGAAAACAAAGCATATAAACATAAATGCACATTTACATACGCCCACCATTTGATAAGATCCATACTAGAAATACAGATGTCACCATGATAGAACTGTCTTTAAAACAGATGAATGGAGTGTACTTACTTTCAATTAAATCATTAGGAGCGGTTCTTCAGAGAATTCCAAATCCCTATAAATTAGGCAATGTAGGGTACATTGTCTTGCCCTAGTACAATTATCTACTTTTAAGTCCAAGGACAAAAATCAGTCGTTCCATACAGTTTCCCTAATCTTCAAATTACCATAAGCTGTTGTCTTAATTGGCATTTCAGATCTTTTGATTGCATCCTTCACTAAGCCAACTAGGCAAGGCACGGTTACTTTAATTGGCTTTGCACACCTTTGAGCGAATGTGTTCCCATTGAGTCTTATGAGTGATAATTTAGTTGAAGTTTAGTTTAAATATTGATGTTGGGACCAGAAAGTAAGATAAAAAACATATAAACATTGACATGTCAATGGAAAATAACATTAATATAATGGAATAAAAGTTTAGACTATTAGTTCACATTAACTTATACATGTACAAGGTATCTCCCTTAACCAAGGTTGAGGTAAGTTTCACTGTATTATAATAGGCCTGAATTTCTAGAGACTAATTATTTAAACTATTGAGACCACATCAGCATCAAGACCTTTGTTACATCCATTAATAGTCCATGCCACAATTTCTTCATCTTCAAACTTTTAAAAATGGAACATTGGGAATAATTTTCATCCATCATTTACTAGTATAAATCACATCACTTTTAAGATCATATTTTAAAAAGATCAAATACAAAAACATTGAGATTCTGTTTTATTTACTCATTGTGGCTACTTGTACCAGAAACTACCAGCTATAGTGCGCATCCTTATATAGGTCACACTTATACCTTTGAATGAAAGTACAACACAAATGCTGACTTCCAATTTATAATTTTTAAGCCAATTCCTGCAATTTGCAAGCTGCTAATTTTGGTTTTATGTTACTTCAAAGCATCTTTGATCATCTTGAAAAGACCAAACTGCAACTTGTTGTTTTTCATTTTTACATGAATATAAACTGTTTTTGAGAAATGTGTTATACTTTTTATTATCAAAATAAATTCACATAATTCAATTCTGTTGTTTCTTATGGTTGCCTTTTGTAACACACTAAATATGCAAGTGTCAATTACAATAAAATAAAGAAAAAAAATAAATAAACTGAATAGTTGTTTTTAGGTTTGATAAATATATAATGCAAAGTGATGGCCACAATAGCAACTAACAGTTTCTAATGGTGGAGCCAGATACTGTACAGGCTGAACCTGCTAGTGCATTTGATACAGGTTCAGCTCCAGGTACAAATGGCTCTGGGTTCAATTCTTGGCTGCAACATATGATGGTCATTTAAAAAGAAGTGGTATATCTCCATTGCTAATGCTCAAGCAAATATGGGCAGTTTTACAATTGGTCGCCCAGTGCCAGGATAGGGTGACTGGGTGTGATATCATGTCAGGTGTTCACGGCATGCTATAGACAGTGAAAGCAGCACTATATCTGCTTCAAGTGGAACAGCACCTCCAAATAATTCTTTGAAATACAAGCTTTGATATGATACAAACCATAGGAATCTGGAAGAAAAGGATGATTATCAGTCTATGTAAAGGGGACTATATTAGGTATGTTACAATTTAAACAACGAAAAGAGGCAGATTTTGTCGCATTTGAGGTTTATACAAGCACTTGGTTACTAATACAAGTAATGTGTGCAAGCCATTGGTGAGCACTTCAAACAAAACAATAATAACATGAGTATTGCTAACTTAACATGATTATTACTGGTTCTAGTGTGACCTTTTGGTTCTAGTGTGACCTTTACCTTACCTGTGTATTTGTTCTGACCTTGACATTTACTTTATCCATGATAAGGATTTGTTCTGACTTTAACAATTGTCTTACTTATGACATGGATCTATTATATTGACATTTACCTGTGAAGTGGCGCTCTTGTTACCTTGCCACTTACCTTATCTGTGAAATGGATCTTTTATGACCATGACATTAACATGTAATGTGGATCTGTTCTTACCTTGTCATTTATATTACCATTGATGTGGATCTATTCTGAAATTGACTTACATCTTTCCTGTGTCATGAATATGTTCTGACCTTGACATTTACCAGTTATGTGGATCTGTTCTGACCTTTTCATTTACCTTAATTATGACATGGATCTGTTATGAACTGACATTTACATGTGATGTGGATCTTTTCTGACCTTAACAATTTGCCATACTCATGACATAGATATGTTCTGACCTTGACATTTACAATGCTCATGACATGGATCTGTTCTGACCTTGACCATTCTCATGACAAAGACCTGTTCTGACTTGACAATTACCATACTCATGATGTGGTTCTATTTTGACCTTGACATTTACCTTACCCATGACGTGGATCTGATCTAACCTTGCCATTTACCCAAACCTTGAAGTAGATCTGTTCTGTCTTCAATTTACCTTACCCATGACATGGATCTGTTCTCTCCTTGACATTTACCTAATCCGTGATGTGGATCTGTGTTTAGTTTGCCATTTACCCAACCCTTAAAGTAGATCTGTTCTGACCTTGACATTTACCTTACCTCTCATCTAGGAACTTCTTTTTAATCACCAAGAAACTCACAAAAAGTAAACCCTTTAATTCATTTTAGTGACAATTACTTTTGTATATGAATCAGTGTACCTTAGCGTTGGAGATATCTGTTACGTTTAAAATCATTTGATCGACATAATTGTGGTCATTTTGATGATGCCGATTTTTTGTTTGTTAAAAAGACCCCAGGCTAGCATCTGATCATAATCACAGGCCTGTAGCTGGTGACCAAAAGTTGTCTCCCTTACCGTAACTAAAACCCACACAGTTATGAACTGGGGAGTGTAGTAGTTGCTTTAAACAAAGCAGTAAAATATTGAAATATGTATACAACCTAATTATAGACCAGAATATTTTTTTCACCTTTGTTATTTTTAAAGAAGTGAAGTTGAATATTTCAATAATTACTCTCACACTGTTAAAGGAAATATGCAGAAAAGATGAAATCTTTTTTTGTTTCAGAAATATTTTTATTGCACAAGCCAACACAAATAAGAATACATTTGCAAGTTTGTTGCATAGTTACATAACTTTTTGTATCTTAAGAATGGAAGTATTTTTATAAAATCTATCAGCTACCATTTAAAGGCAAAAATCATATATACAACTAGCAAATACAGCAACTAGCAGATACATTTCTTCAAGGAAATGTACAAACTTGAAGTAATAAAAGATTCAGTAAAACAGATAGAAAAAAAACAACATATTTCATCAAGGATAACTGTACAGTTTTTTTTATCTATGTCTGTCCTACGAAGAGAACTTGGGTACCTTTTCAACTAAAGTCTTAGGACCAGTTTATGGTCATAAGATGGACTGGAGTTTACCTCAATTGTATTCACCTCAACTGTGTTCAATATAAATCATGAGACTGGAGTTAACCTCAGTTGTGTTCAATATATGGCCTAGGACAGAAGTTTACCTTGTCCTACTAACAACACTTAGTGCCATTTCAACACAAGTTCAAGGACTGATTTATGGTCGTAAGATGGTTAAATAATCTTAACTGTGTTCAATATAAAGCCTAGGGCAGGAGTTAACCTCAGCTGTGTTCAGTATAAGGGCAAAGACAGACTGGAGTTAACCTTTGTCATATATTCTTATTCAGATGTGTTCAATACAAGGACAAGTGTTACCTCCATAGTGTTCAATATAAATCAGAGGACTGGAGTTTACCTCAGTTGTGTTCAATATAAATCATAGGACTGGAGTTAACCTCAATTGTGTTCACAATGTTAGTCCTAGGACTGGAGTTAACCTCAATATATTGTGTTCAATAAATCTTATTCTCTGCACAACTGCATGGCTAAATATTTCTATAACCTTTCTATTTCTTTCCTGATAATACCAATATAGTCTGATTAATTTACATATTCAAATGACAGCTTAGTAAAACAATTACAAAAAAAATAAATAAAACACTTTTGTTTAAAACAGTATTATTGGCAGGGTTTACAATCTTCCAGTTATCTGCCAATGTTGTTTAATTGCAGCAGAAAAAGTGCTGCCTTTAGTGTAATTTGCATTCTGTGATCAGCTGTCACAATATCACACTCTTTATATAATCCTAACATGGCGTCAATCAATTGTGGAACAACCTGTCTACAAAAGCTTATTTAACCAACCAGATTTTTTACTTGTTTTAAAAAAAAATAAACAATAGAAAAAATTCAAAATAGCATAAAATATAAACAGATATTACAATAAATAAAAGTCTAATAAGATCACTAACCCTTCGAATGATACTACCCTTTACTGTAAAACTTCAAAATTTAAAAAATAAATCCTGAATATCCTATTTATAACATTTACATTAACTTTCATAATTGTGTATTTCTCACCATTAATTGATGTTTAAAAGTTGTTTTACACTATATACAATAGATTATTGTTAACAATGATAACTCAATGAAATTACGAACATATTGTGTACTAGCGTAAATAAATTAGTTTTACAATTTTTACAAAAATAAATCCTGAATATCCTATTTATAACATTTACATTAACTTTCATAATTGTGTATTTCTCACCATTAATTGAAATTTAAAGGTTGTTTTACACTATTTACAATTTTTTTTGTTAACAATGATTACTCAATGGAATTACAAACATATTGTGTACCAGCGTAAATAAATTAATTTTACAATTTTTACAAAAATAAATCAAAAGAATATTTAAAAAAGATCAACAACAGATACTATTAAAAATAAACATAAAAAGATCACAAATACCATGCTTTATTTCTGGTATATTGGCAGTAAAACTGATTAATAATTCTAGCATTCTCAAATCCAATTATTAACCTAAATCAAGCATTGTATTAACAATTAACATGACAAACTTATTTATGCTGAACTGTTATAACTCAGCCTTAATTGGTAATTTCTTCCAGTAAATGTACAATGTAGTTATTAAACCAAGATTTTTAATAACAATGTCAATAATAATTACAAATGACATCATCTATCATTAAATGTTACCATAATATAAGGTATGCAAATCAACGCATAATTATAAAAATGCAACATATTTGACCTTTTTTTTTATAATTTTACAGTCCAATTACATGTTAGAATGGAAATTGGTTTATGTGTTAGAATGGAAAATGTTTTTGAGTGATGTATCCCATTATATAATTATCCCATTTGCAATTTAATTTTCATGTTTGCAGTGTTCAAATTACTTTCCAATAAGGTAATGTATATGGATATAGTACCGTCCAATCAGCCTTGCTTAGAAAGATCACATGGTAAAAGTCAACGCAACTGATTGGTTAGAAACAGCGGATTTGGGATAACAATAAGTAACAGAAAGTTTTGCTTTTTGTTAAATCTCTCTACAGTACCACCTCAGTGACACAAAGTATCAAGTAGTTACTAGTAATTATAGGAAACTTAATAAAGTTGACATATTAAGATTAAATAATTTTTTATCATTTTTTATAAAAATATAATTCTACCATACTATAAACCATGCTATATTAAAATTAATGTGAGCTTAATATTATATATATATATAAATACAACTTTGGTCCATGAAAACCATATATAATACAAGTTTATAATGTTAAAATGTCCTAATACCCATTTTTTAAATAGTTAAAAAATGTGCAACTCACTAAATATAAATACAAACCACATGCAACCTTTGAAGTTTAGCATGGTGTAAAAGCAAATTCCAAGGTAAAATAGCAAAATGCAAATACTACATTCAGCACTCCTATCCTAGAAATGTCTAGAATTAACTTAACCTTTACTAGTAAAACTTCAAAATGAAAAACCAAATGACGAATTTATTAAAAGACTCCAAGTTTGGGAAAAAAAATCATCAAGATTTTTTTCTTTTCTTGTACTTTCTACATGCATACATTGCAGGCACAGGACTTATTATAGCATAAATTTCAAATTTTGCAGAAAAACCAAAACGTTTCTGGTACTACTATGTCAAATCTATACTATAAATGCTTACAGAAGTATTGGTACATGCTATTTTTTCAAATGAACAAACAACAAAACAAAACAACAACCACAACAGTAATGTTAAAGATGGTAACAACAACAAAAGGGAAGGGCGAAAAAAGCAAGGTTTGTTGATGTTACTGGCATACCATGGGCCAGATTGTCATCATTGGTTATGTCCTAAGTGATGTTTTATCCATGACTTGATTCCAAAACAGGTAAATAAATTTGTTATTTAGCATTTTCATTTAAAAGTTACCTCAATCTACATTTACAAGGGACTTGCCTGGGAAACTTTAAAAAGTAACAAACACCTCATTGCAGAATTATTCTCAAGGATCAAATAAATATTTCTTTGATTATGTAGTATTTCAAAAAGATACTCAGTAATATGAGACATAAAATGTACATTCATGTACATGATTGAGTTTTAATTAAGATGTTAAATATAATAATTGTTATCTTCGATTAAATTTAAAAAGATAATTATTATATGTTAATTAATAAGTGATTTGATATTGGCATTGTTATTTGTCCGAGGGCAGATGTATTGGCATGAGGACAAAAAACAGGGCCAATATCAAATTATTTATTGCCAATTTTATTAAATAACCACATGTACTAATAACATTTGACATTTAATTCTTAGTTTTTGCATTAATCCAAGTCAGAAAATGCTTGTTTGTGCTTTTTGTGAAATCTACACATTGTAAATAACACATTTGGTTAAGCACTACCAATTCATGTTGTGAATGTTTGAAAACTGAGAATATTTTTTAAATTTATGCAACCTGTCGGCCTCTACACATTGACAGAGTTAAAACAAAATGACTGCCATTTCCCAGAGCTTCTTGCTGAAATCTACCGGGTTTATCATTTTTTGGCCCCGCCTTATTAGCCAAAAAAATTACTACAAATGCAGGCTTAATATCAATATCACTTTTCGGCCCAGGGCCAAAAAAATGGTACTGATATTGGCACTGTTTTAAAGCAGGCCATTATGTTGTTGAACGTGGCAGGTGCTTTTTTATAGGGCTAATAACATAAAGATATTTAATGAATGATGATGATGTACATGTTGGTTGTATGGGTGATGGTGAATATCAATAATATGATTGTTAGAAAATGCAGATTCTAAATTGGCAGTAAAAACATATAAAACAGTACCATCCAATTAAAATAGACAAGCAGAGTAAATAATGCATTTAAATAATTAACATTTCTCTTATATCATATTTATCATACCTAATTTATATCAAAGCAAAGGAAAAACAAGTGGTCCATGATGACACTTAACTTTGCTGATATTCCTTGCTAATTTTATCTAAATGTCTACAGCACGCAGGTGAGCGATTTAAACAGATCAGAATAATTGTAATACATGTACAAAAGCAAAATTTGGAGGTTCTTTTTCCTTTCTTTGTTTTAACTATGTGGTCATGTATGGAAAATGGCCACGCCCCTGGCAGCCATGTTTTTTGAAGGATCTTCAGACTTTTACCACACTTAATAGAGGGGCAACAAAGAAACATATATACCAAATATTAAAGTTCTAACTCTTGTTGTTTCTGACAAGAAGACTTTTAAAACTGTCTGATATAGTCATGTAGGGGAAATGGCCACAGCACTGGCAGCCATAATTTTGACAGATTAAAATTCTTTGAACAGCCTTTATACAAGGCCACTCAAAGAACATGTATACTGAATATCAAGTCTCTGGCTCTTGTAGTTTCTGGCAAGAAGATTTTCCTATATTGCAACAAGAGATATCTCAAGGCTGGTGGCCATGTTTTGTTTATAACAATTTTGATAAAAGGCCACCCTAAGAACATGTATACCAAGTATCAAAGCCCTTGCTCATTCGGTTTCTGACTAGAAGATTTTCCTATTTTAACAATACCTGGTGAATGGCAACGCACCCGATGGCCATATTTTTGTTATTCTTTAAACAACTTTTCCTCCCCATGCCTGCTGAAGGTTCCGAGAAAGTGTGATTAAATCTAGCCTAGTAGTTTCAGAGGAGATGTAATGTAAAGGAAGTTGAAGGATGCATGATGCCAGACAGTGAGTGATCACAATAACTTACCCTGAGGATAAGCTCAGGTGAGCTAAAAATCAACAACAGTGCAATAACAAGGATTATCGATAAAAGAGAAGATGACAGTATTTAAACTTTACATTCATTATAAATAACTTATTTTTCAAATGTAATAATAGTTTTCAGCAAAGCCAACAACAAATAATCAGAACAACAAGATCTGTTCAAAGACAGTGTGCTCTACTTTTCTAAATGCTGGATTGTACAATGAAAATTGTAAGTAGAAAATGTCTGCCTTTTAGAAATAGGTTCCCCTTTTGGTGGTGAAAAAGTATTCCAAGCTTTTAGTGATTAACTTTGATGGGTTTCAAGAAACAGATCTCAATAAAAAAGTAAACCAAAGCAGACAGCAATAAGGGAATATACAAAAGGTCCATTTGTTTTCTTCAACAACATAACAAATAAACACTAAGATATAAAAATAAACAATTAAAGAAAAAACTAATTGACAATAAAACAAACTTAACAATTATAATGATAAGTTATTTTAAAATAAGAATTGTCACATCTTACTTATGCTGACAAAACATGTATTTAGATATGAGAAATTTTCCGGATAAACTACACCCTGACATTTATTTTAAGCTACATATATTTACATCAAATTAAGTTTCACGTCACATCATATGGAAACACTGCATGTGGTAAAGAGAAAAGAGTTATGTCTATCAGACATTGGTGCCACCACCGTTTGATTTAAAACGTTCCAAGCAAAGATCATTAATCAGCTATATTTGATGGATAGTAACAAAAATAAAATATAAAATGTATTTAACTTTCAAATATATTAAGGAACCAGTATATGAATGAAAATTAACATTCATTATATATTAAGGAACCAGTAAATGAATGAAAATTGACTTTCATTATATATTAAGGAACCAGTAAATGAATGAAAATTGACTTTCATTATATATTAAGGAACCAGTATATGAATGAAAATTGACAAGTACTTCCAAAATTATTGATATAAAACAAAAAATCCACATTAACAAACAGGTGTAACACTTTATACATCTTCACTATTTACTGAATGGTTATGGCATATATATGGCCTTCAATGTAATGTTTGTCAGCCCTAATGATTGTGTATGCTTAGGTTTACAGTTGCCAATATAAGTTCTAACAGAGATGGACATGCTTATGTTTACAGCCTAAAAAGTTCTTATAGAGATGTGCATGCTTATGTTTACAAATGAAAATACGTTCAATTAGAGATGCTTATGTTTACAATTTAAAAATATGTTCAGTTAGAGATGTGTATGTTTATGTTTACAATTTAAAAATATGTTCAGTTAGAGATGTGTATGTTTATGTTTACAATTTAAAAATATGTTCAGTTAGAGATGTGTATGTTTATGTTTACAATTTAAAAATATGTTCAGTTAGAGATGTGTATGTTTATGTTTACAGTGTTCAGAAAGTTAGAGAGGTGGTCATACCAGTGGCATGGTCCTAACTGAAGGATAGTCCTTATCACAGGAAAAAACAGGATCAGTTATCAGCAGAGTGACCTTAATGACCTTAATAAGATTGGCAGATTAACATGGGATTATTTTAATAGTAGGGTAGTCTCATAAGAAGGGTGGTCTGTAATGAGGGCTGGTCTTTATCGAGGACTTATTTCAGTACTAATTTGTCATAAAAAAAAAGTGGTCTATAATAAGGGCTGGTCTTTACTGAGGAGTTCTTTCAATACTAGTGTTTGTTTATTGGGTTTATCAGCCCACCAACACTTTTTCCATTATCTGGAGACGGTGTCCACTTGAAGCAGATATAGTGCTGCCTTCACTGTGTATAGCATGCCGTGAACACCTGGCATGATATCACGTCCAGTCACACCAGGCCAACAAGTCGTGGAACTACCCTAATATATGTTTGAGCATTAGTATACCACAACCAATTTTAACGACTTTGGAATGTTGTAGCCCGGGATCGAGCTTGGCCACTTGTACCTGAAGCCGACACTGTACTGATTGCACAACCAGGTCCGGTAGTCAGTAACAGTGTGTCTGTCTCAACAGAGAATGGCATGAGTAGTGATGATGTAGTAGAAAGGTATAATCTTTAATTAATTACCAGTAAATTTGTTCTGCTTTAATGATAAATCAATCTAACAAGGTCATAATGGAAATGACAAGCTTTTATTGGTGGATGATGATCCAAGACTAATGCCTGGGTTGATCCACTGACATCCCACTGGACAAGTGGTAGATCCCTCACATAAAAGTGCTTGCTGCCAGCTGATTCCGGAATTTCTAGTGGAGACAAAGTCTATCTTTGTGTTTTTTGTTGGTGTTATATTCACACACTTTAACTTGCATAGAATTGAACATGAATCTGTTGACACTACCAGATATTTACATATTTTACAACACTACTCAATGTAACAGATATATGCATAATTTACCTAATGATTGTGTCATGTCATGACTTAATAACTAAATGCATATGTATTACAGATTATTGCTAATGGCAAAACAAAAAAAGTGTGCAATACAGATTGTAGTTCATATTATATTGCTGCTTCTTAATATTTTTCTCACTAATATCAATTCTCTAATATGATTACATTTTTACTATTTGAAGCAAAGTTCTATGTATTGTCTTTAAAGTCTTTAACAAATCTAGGTAAAAATGATGACCCTCTTAAAGACCTAATCCTTGACCAAATGCCTCTGTCTTATCTCTTAATGATTTATATAAACATTTTATTATTACAAAAAATGACACCCTGAAATCCCAATGTCTTGGTTACAGTGAATATTTTATTATAGTTAAAAAAATCTAAAATATACTTAGAATTCAAATAAAAGAATTTTCAGAGTTAAAAAGTGCAACCTTTCCACATGTGAGGACTTTTCATCATGACAAAAATCCTATTAACAGAGCATCCATGTCCAATTAATTGGGATTGCTGATTAACAGTCTTTGGTTTGTTAGAAAAATAACTTCGAAACCCAGGATCTGAAGTTTGACATTTTATCCCCTTGACTATATAATAAATGCTCATCTGTTGATGAATTAGATCAGTTTCCAGCTGCAATCCTGTACTTGATTGGCTTTGTTAAACCATCTATTTCATCAATCTCTCTTAAATCTAAAATAGCACCATTGTATTTTTCTCCATTATGAAAGCTTGGATCTGATTGGTCAATTCTACTCCTGACTCCTTTTCCTTTGTGCCTTTTGTCAGCTGATGTGTTCTGGTGAGCTGAGGCTTCTGATTGGTTTATTTCAGCCAATAGACTTAAACTTCCAGATGAATTAGAAGCACTAGCAACCTTTTGTTCCCTATTAGAGAAGAAAACAACATAAAACTCTGTATTATTTGTTAACTTTAGACCAAATTAAATATCTGAGACATAAATAAATGCATATTTAAAAGCATTGGTAACAGTTTTATATCCTAAAAGTTAATTAATTTAAATACTTTGATAAATAACTGAATGCTATACACCATTTGTGGTTATTTAAAAAAAACATGCACAAAATTCAACTTAGAACTTTATTATATCACTTGTGATCATAACTAGGAAGAAATTTTATTTTTCTGATCATTATACTGGCTTGTCACATAAAAGCTTGATTGTAGTTTCACACAAACCTTTATTGCAGACACCAGCAGTGATACTCGGGTGACTGAAATAGATCACGTTATTCATAGAATGAAATACCAACAGCTTTGTGACCATTTTGAGGGCACCTGTAGCCAGGCTGACTTGTAACTCCTCAGCCCCTTACCATGGAATTTCGAGTCCCTGTTGGATCAAAAACTTTCATATGGGGAAGTTCTACAGCTAACCTGCAGTGCACCAGTGGTTCTACCCAGATATAGGTCTGGTGTCTTTCTCTGCTAGTTAGCTAATTGTCAATATGACAAGAAAAAGAAAAAAGCCATTTACCTGAGGGCCTGTGACAGCAACTCCACTTGTTTCTTGTACAAGCCTAACTCATCTCTTAGCAGATCTATCTCCGTGTCCCTCTCGCGGAGTGTCATCTTGAGTTGGTAGTTTGCTTCTTCCAGCTCCCCACAGAATGCCTGAGATTGATACAAGAACCAAGTCAGGGAGGTGCTTTGTTAGTTTGTTTAATTAAACACTACCATACAATCGTTCTGACATACACAAATTGATGCTGCTTGACACGTATTAGAGGGTGATATTATATAAATATCACATCCCACTAAGGAAAATAACTTGTACTGTCAACTAAGGTATAAACACTACCATAATTAGGAGTGACGATACATTAAGTCTGGATATGTATTATAATATTAATCGTTCCAAACATTCAACATGTTTGTTATTTGTTTCATCATAAGTACTATGTGACCGATAACATAGCTTAAAAAATAAATTAAAAGCTTGAATTTTTTGTAAAAGTAATGGCATAAATAATGTGAATGAATAAATTTCCTGATATTAGTATTTTTGTTTTTTATGAGAAAAAGACAATTCAACATTTGCCAAACTGTTCGAAACTCATGATAATACTTAAGTGGTTTTACCTTTGCGTTGAATAGCTGACACAAATATGGGTTACTATGGCAATAGTTAAAAGAACTGTATTTATTTTTTATTTAAACTTACTTCTTTATTGTGTCACTGAACTTGACAAAGTTTGCTTGATTTTCAGACAAATTGTACTGATTTTTTACAATTTGTTAGCAAAGTTCTGGATCAGCCCTTGCATGATAAAACCTAAACTGAGACATATATTTGATCAAGGTCGTACATCTGAAACTTTAAAATAGGATGGCCATGGGAGTTATAATTATCTCTAAACCTACATAGCTCAGCTGGATAAAACTTAAAACTGTTTGGTCAGAATCTACACTATTTGGCACAAAGTCTTTATCAATGCCATGTCCTCTTTTCATGATATTTATAATGCACAAAGAAAAAAAATCATAAAAAATTAGTCATTACCAAATGAAGCAAGAGCTATTATGCACATATAAAAACCAACAGTAGAAGAAACAATTATGTATGACATGTTTTACATTATCTTGTTTTTACAATGTTAAACAGGTTAAGGGGCAGTCCGGTGGAATCAAGCAGGACACCTGATCACAGGGTCCATGGTTCAAACCTCAGTTGGGTTACCAGTAATTTCCTTGATCAAGAAGTTTACCTCAAATAGTTCTACTGCACCCAGGTATATAAATGGGTATCTGTGAGTGTTATTAAGGTCATGCACATAATTTCCTTGAGCCATTTGACCTGGCTGCTTATACTAGATTTCCGAATATACCCAGTGATCATGTCAGAGTAAAAACCGAGAAGTCGGCTGAATATGCATTTGCATATTAGTTTACTTTTAAGTAGACATTAACATTCACCTTTTTAAAACTGTTTTGATATAAGCACATACCCTGCTCTGCTCCATGCTGTCATAGGGTCCAGGAGGGTCCGAGAAGCAGAAAAACTCTTTCACTGGAGTACTGCAAAACAAATTGGCAAGTTATTACAACTGACATACTAGTTTTGCTTATTTCAGTCATTTGATGATCTAAATAACAGAAATTCAGTTACAACTTATGCCGACACAGTGGGAGCCAGCTGTGAAACTACAGATCAACTGATATCAAACCCTATCAATTGTTTGTTTCTTTTTTGTCTTGTGTATCCTTTTCTTGTAACATAAAAATAACATTTCTGTAAGTATAACTGCACCTGATACATCAGAGGGATGAGCAAATCGAAGGATGAATCACTCAGGAGTTCCAATTGCCTCAACTTCCTGTTACTGATGTAGACAATTCTCCAAATTTTCAAATGAATCCACCAACAAACTGATCTTTATATGTGTTGTAATGATAAGGAGGTGAACAAAAATTCACAATCTTAGTGAAAGCTATGAATATTAATCCACTATGACAATCTAGAACTGCGGTAGATTTAGATCTGACACTAAATTTACGTTACATGAAGAGATTCTAACAAGGTAATTCATGTTTTTTAAGCTGTACTTACAGTTGAAACCCCAACTTGGACTTGCTTTAACTTGTAACTGATGTTTTATGTAGCACAGAGCAAATGGTGCGTGATAACTAACATAACTTTCCTAACCCTTCCACTGCAATCAAGTCGGGTTTACCTGTCCACATAAAATGTTATGTATATGGTCATCAAGTCAGGTTTACCTGTCCACATAAAATGTTATGTATACGGCCATCAAGTCGGGTTTAATAGTCCACATAAAATGTTATGTATACGGCCATCAAGTCGGGTTTAATACGAGGGATGATCCAGAATTACCCGGAATTCTATAAATTTTCCCAAATTTTTAAAAACAAATATACGTATTTCATATCGTTATAATGATCTAAATCTCTACTAACAGTGTCCGTAATATTTTTCTTTTTGTATAATTATGCCACGTGTAAGACGATTTCAAATAACCATAGTAACGGCGGGGCGGCGCAGCGCAAAAACGTTAACTAATAATATTTATTTTAATGAATATACACCATGAATAAATTAACGAAAACACCTCAAATTACGCCAAAATGTACAATTATGTTTAGATGACGCCATGTTAAATTGTTACGTCATTAACGCCTTGGATTCAAAAGAAAACATCTTTTAACCGTCAATAGCACCAACGCTCTTAACATCAGAAATGTCGTCATTAGATCGTCAAGAAATTCGTGCTGTTATAAAATTTTGTCAGGAATTAAGAAAAACACCCGCGGAAACATTCAACATGTTGAAGGAAACTTCGCACAAGGATAAAATAAGTAAAACAACGGTTTATGAATGGCATTAACGATTTTCTGAGGGTCGAACAAAACTAGAAGACAACGAAGGCAGGGGACGAAAGCGGAAAATGCGCACGTCACTAACGTCATCTGTTGAGGAGGCTCTACAGGCAGACAGGCGAGCCACCGTGCGTGGGCTCGCTGACAGATTTGGCGCTAGCTACGGGACAGTGTATCGAATTCTGACGGAAGAACTACACATGACGAAGGTAAAATATATTTTTAAATCTAGTTTAAATAAATTTATTAAATCATAGCCGTACTTTAAATAAAATTATTAACAAACACGGTTGATTGTACTTAATGAGATTTTTACTATAAGATAATAATAATAATTATTATTTGTTAAAGATTAGTTTTTCACTGTAAAACATTATTTAAGTTTTTTATTTTTAAGTTTTTGTTAATAAAAATATGATTTTTTTTCGCTCATCGATAAGGTTTACGCGCGATGGATCCCGCGAGTCCTGAAACAAGAGGAGCGTGACAGGCGAGTTCTAAATCTCGTGCCTTCATTCGGCGCGCGGAACGAGAGGGTGACATGTTCCTGCAGAGGATCATTACTACAGACGAGACGTGGCTCTACAACTATGATCCCGAGACCAAGGAGCAGTCTGCGGTATGGAAGCGAAGCGGTTCGCCACCCCCTGTAAAGGCACGGGTAACAAAGAGCGGCGGTAAGACGATGTTCATCATGTTTGCGGGGCATGATCCTCATGCATGCGGTTCCCAAGGGAGCTACGGTGAATGCTGGGTACTACAGTAAGGTAATAAAATTTAAAGGTTTAGTCTATTTTCTATAAATAATATTTAGAATAATTAATTATGTACTGAGACTGCGTATGATACAAAAGCCCCATAATTTTAAATAATTTAAATTTACTGAAGTGCTTAATTGTTCATTAAATTTAACATAAAATTCTCTTAAGTATAGCAATTTGTACATTAAAATATTTTTAAATCGCACTTGATTTAATTTAATGTGATATATATTTTATTTTAAAATCAATGTAAAAGTTTAATGCAAAAATTGAAACTATGTAAAGCCTGTATTTCATTTTAAACCAGGTACTGCGACGTGATCTGGTGGACGCTCTGAAAAAGAAGCGCCCATGGATTCCCTTGGAGCATTTCCTGCTGCACATGGACAACGCCTCCTCCCATACAGCAACGGCCACGCAGCTAGAGATCGGGGTCCTAGGTTTCGGATCAGTGCAGCACCCACCGTATTCCCCAGACCTGGCCCCATTTGATTTCGCGATCTTCCCATCAATTAAGCGGCAACTGAAGGGCCAGCGATTCGATTCGTTGACTGAACTGCGCAGGACAACAACAGCTATTGTAAAGCAATATGACTGTTCGTGGTATGAAGACATTTTCAGGCAGTGGGTTCAGAGGCATCGTCGTTGCGTAGTATGCAACGGAGCGTACTTCGAGAAACTTTAAACGTCCCGAAGTTTTAACGTCGACGACGTCGTGATTTTAAGATTAGCGTGCGCTGTAGGCGCGTTGGTGTATTTATATTTTCTGTTCATGTGCAGGTCACATTTTGTTTTAACGTTTGATATTATATTTATTGTAAAGCAGAATGGTTCTTCTTTTTAATGATATATGTTTCGTTTATATTAAATAAAATGTGTTGACACCGTTAACAAATTCCGGGTTATTTTGGATCATCCCTCGTAGTCCACATAAAATGTTATGTATACGGCCATCAAGTCATGTTTACCTGTCCACATAAAATGTTATGTATACGGCCATCAAGTCGGGTTTACCTGTCCACATAAAATGTTATGTATACTGCCATCAAGTCGGGTTTACCTGTCCACATAAAATGTTATGTATACTGCCATCAAGTCGGGTTTACCTGTCCACATAAAATGTTATATATACGGCCCTCAAGTCGGGTTTACCTGTCCACATAAAATGTTATATATACTGCCATCAAGTCGGGTTTACCTGTCCACATAAAATGTTATGTATACTGCCATCAAGTCAGGTTTACCTGTCCACATAAAATGTTATGTATACTGCCATCAAGTCGGGTTTACCTGTCCACATAAAATGTTATGTATACTGTCATCAAGTCGGGTTTACCTGTCCACATAAAATGTTATGTATACTGCCATCAAGTCGGGTTTACCTGTCCACATAAAATGTTATGTATACGGCCATCAAGTCGGGTTTACCTGTCCACATAAAATGTTATGTATACTGCCATCAAGTCGGGTTTACCTGTCCACATAAAATGTTATGTATACGGCCATCAAGTTGGGTTTACCTGTCCACATAAAATGTTATGTATACTGCCATCAAGTCGGGTTTACCTGTCCACATAAAATGTTATGTATACGGCCATCAAGTCGGGTTTACCTGTCCACATAAAATGTTATATATACTGTCATCAAGTCGGGTTTACCTGTCCACATAAAATGTTATGTATACTGCCATCAAGTCGGGTTTACCTGTCCACATAAAATGTTATGTATACGGCCATCAAGTCCGGTTTACCTGTCCACATAAAATGTTATGTATACGGCCATCAAGTCAGGTTTACCTGTCCACATAAAATGTTATGTATACGGCCATCAAGTCGGGTTTACCTGTCCACATAAAATGTTATGTATACGGCCATCAAGTCGGGTTTACCTGTCCACATAAAATGTTATATATACGGCCCTCAAGTCGGGTTTACCTGTCCACATAAAATGTTATGTATACGACCATCAAGTCGGGTTTACCTGTCCACAAAAAATGTTATGTATACTGTCATCAAGTCGGTTTTACCTGTCCACATAAAATGTTATGTATACTGCCATCAAGTCGGGTTTACCTGTCCACATAAAATGTTATGTATACGGCCATCAAGTCGGGTTTACCTTTCCACATAAAATGTTATGTATACTGCCATCAAGTCGGGTTTACCTGTCCACATAAAATGTTATGCATACTGCCATCAAGTCAGGTTTACCTGTCCACATAAAATGTTATATATACGGCCCTCAAGTCGGGTTTACCTGTCCACATAAAATGTTATGTATACTGCCATCAAGTCGGGTTTACCTGTCCACATAAAATGTTATGTATACTGCCATCAAGTCGGGTTTACCTGTCCACATAAAATGTTATGTATACTGCCATCAAGTCGGGTTTACCTGTCCACATAAAATGTTATGTATACTGCCATCAAGTCAGGTTTACCTGTCCACATAAAATGTTATGTATACTGCCATCAAGTCGGGTTTACCTGTCCACATAAAATGTTATGTATACTGCCATCAAGTCGGGTTTACCTGTCCACATAAAATGTTATGTATACGGCCATCAAGTCGGGTTTACCTGTCCACATAAAATGTTATGTATACGGCCATCAAGTCGGGTTTACCTGTCCACATAAAATGTTATGTATACGGCCATCAAGTCGGGTTTACCTGTCCACATAAAATGTTATGTATACGGCCATCAATTTGGGTTTACCTGTCCACATAAAATGTTATGTATACGGCCATCAAGTCGGGTTTACCTGTCCACATAAAATGTTATATATACGGCCCTCAAGTCGGGTTTACCTGTCCACATAAAATGTTATGTATACGACCATCAAGTCGGGTTTACCTGTCCACAAAAAATGTTATGTATACGGCCATCAAGTCGGGTTTACCTGTCCACATAAAATGTTATGTATACGGCCATCAAGTCGGTTTTACCTGTCCACATAAAATGTTATATATACGGCCCTCAAGTCGGGTTTACCTGTCCACATAAAATGTTATGTATACTGCCATCAAGTCGGGTTTACCTGTCCACATAAAATGTTATGTATACTGCCATCAAGTCGGGTTTACCTGTCCACATAAAATGTTATGTATATTGCCATTAAGACAGGTAAATCCATTTTGGGAATACCCCAATATGTTAAATAATCCAGAAATAGAATGTTGTTACATTTTATATACGTGGTTAAAATTTCATATATTTAAGTGCCCGACAATGAAAGGAATAATTAGCAATGTATTTGTACAATGGGACAAATTTCTGATGTTATTAAAAATGCTTTCACCAATGATATACTCCCAGCACAAACCTATTACATAAGTCTTCATGGAACAGAATGGAGTCTATAAAGGACTGGAGGCCATGTTTTCTGTCATCAAGGAAACCTTCTTCGTAGTTATCTCGTAACCACCGGCGAGGAGGTAGGTGAAAATAGCGCAGGGGAAACAGCTGCTTCAACTGGGAACAGAACAGGAATAGATATTGGTTAAAAAAGTTTTTTCACTGTCCTTGAAAAAGCAGCACAGCAAAAAGCACATATTAAGCCATTGTTGTACTGCATTCAAATAATAGAGATAAAAATATGTGAAATTTGAAAATATGAAAGTATGCAAATTTTTAATCATAGTTTTATGTACCAGAGATGCTTACAGTGTATAAAAAATAGTTTTGCATTAAGTTT
This sequence comes from Sinonovacula constricta, assembly GCA_007844125.1. Classification (NCBI taxonomy): domain Eukaryota; kingdom Metazoa; phylum Mollusca; class Bivalvia; order Cardiida; family Solecurtidae; genus Sinonovacula; species Sinonovacula constricta. The sequence continues at coordinate 20,483,202 of CM017565.1, forward strand.
TTCACTTATGATCATGATTTGTTTGTTTTTTTGACTGAAATTATTTGCACATATTGATTAAGAAAGGTCAAATGATGATAGTATTGGTTAACATCCCACCATTGATCTTTATAGTTACATGTATTTTATCATTTGTTTTTTGTTTTTAAGCACATCACACTGACACAATTATGGTCATATTGGCTACTTCCTGCCATTTAACGGTGGAGGAAAACTCCAGACTTAAGTCTCGGTAGAACCACCAGCGCACCGCCCTGACCAGGACTCGAACCCAAGTGGAGAGGGACTGAGGAGTGGATTATGTTTACTTGAAGCCAATACAGTGCAGTACTCAATATAGAAGAGTTCTGTCTGTCAGGGCCTAGGACTGAACCCATGGTCTTTTGTACATTTGACAGAGGCTCTACCTTCAGCCCTCCATAGGCCAGTATAAATATAATCTGGTGACATCAAAAGCAGGACTGATTTATTTGCATTTTCTATGCAAATGAATATGGTACATACAAAGAAGGAAAAGGTTGCTTGAAGACAAAAATATAAATTGAATACAAAGAGGGAGAATGTTTGTATAAATATAATCTGGTGTAATCTTAACATAAAGCCATGATTTGCATGCACTTTTCTTGCAAATAAACAATGCATTTCAAAAGTAAGTATAAGTATAATCTGGTGAATTCTTCCGCATAAAAACAAGATTGATTCATGTGTACTTTTCTTTGCAGATCAACACTGTAGAACAAGGGAGGGTATAAATTTAATCTTGTGAATTCTTCTATATAAAAGCATGATAAATTTACATGCGCTTTTCTTTGCAATTGAACACTGCATTACAAAAAGCATGCTTTACATTGTCAACTTACTTTTCTCTGCAGATGAACAAAGTCTGAATATCTGCGGAAAACAAACCAATTATCCCAGGGTCCTCTGTGAACATGGAGCTTATACACCTAGAGAAACAACAAATTTTATTACATGAACTATAAAAAGATGCAACAAGATTGGTCGCACCCACAAAATAGTCGAGTCAATAAATACAGATATTGACCCGCTTTCGCAGATATTAACTGATAAATAGAATATACGAAATTTCCATCAATATTATGCGTGCGCATCTACAAAACTTCTTTAGAATTGTACGCATTGTGGGATACTTGTCTTAGACGAACAATATTCACCAAGTAAACAATGTAAACTATATTCTTGCATTTAAGTTTAGATAATAATTAAAGAAATAAAAACTATTTATTATTAACTATTTAAAGTTCATGTAATAAAACAGTTATTTACTTATTAGCTGGGAAAATTGCTGTTGACATTGACCGCAAAAATCGTTATTGACCGAGGCTATCACAAAATATCACAGTATATTTCCTAGCTAATAAGTAAATAATTGTATAATAAATGTTATGACATTATAATATTATTATAATACTATTTAAGCATAATAGAATAATATTATAACATTATAAAACTGTGATGATATTTTGTATATTATTCTACAAAAGAAGTAGAGCCAATAAGAATATTGGGACTCCCGATTATTTTGGTTGTATTTAGTAAAATTATAAATATTTATTATTTTACTTCTGTTGGAGTTAGAGTGGGTGGGAAAATGTGTAAGTCAGCAAGAAGTTTTGATTAATTGCAAGGTATAGATAATGGACGAGGAGAAAGGGCACCAAGCTGTTTCCTTGCCATAAGTTACCAAATATTCCTTACTTTTTGTTTTCTGTAATATGTATTACTTAATTTATGACTTTGCACATCTATCTATCACTACCAGGTAAAATGTTTTAACTCTACGTTGAACCTATTCATGTTTCTCTCACAAAATTTATCTTGCATCTCTCTTATTTACAATGTATTAGGTTACATGATTTATTGTCTATCAATAAAAAAAATAATTTTATTTCCATAATTTGTTTTATAAACCACACCAATACAATTTACAGTCAATAAAGCTAAAATTTGCAGGGGAAGATGCAAGGAAAATGCTTGGCTAGAACCGCCAGTGTACAGCAGGTCGTCTGGATGGCTTTGTGTAAAAGTTTTCTTATCACAACCAGGACTTCCTAATTATTGCAGACATAAATATAAAGTACAAAGAAAGAGGAAGAAAGCTGCCTGCTTTAAATAATACACAACTACAAAGACAAAAAAACAGACTAGTAAACAATATTATCCCACTATACTCACAGTGAACCGTGTACGCTGTGGCAATGTTTCATATCCTATCACTGGAACCCTGACAGTTCTTGGATCAATCCTCGGGGAGGTTTCTAATGTTTGATCCACTAAACCATTAACCCTGCTATCCCCTGGGTCCCTTTCTTCTACCCTGTGGTTGTCCCCATTGCTAACCAAGGGGGATAATTCTGGGGCTAACATGCTGTCAGGTTTGTCTGAAGTCGCCTGAAACAGATACAATGTATAATCATTAAAATACACTAATTCTTCACTTTGCATTTAGTTACTGTTGTAATGCAACCAGATGATAAGGAAGAGAATATTAATTGAAATTTGATGATAATCCAATTGAATGCATAAATGTTTAAAAGTAATTAGGGAAGAAAATGTTTACAATCTTCAATGTCTTCCCTACCTTTAATGGTGTGCTTGTCTGTGGACCAACTTCCTTAAAAACTTTCTGCACTGTAGTTGCAGCAAACACCTCAGGTTCTGTATTAGTATTTTCATTTCCTGCATCATTTTTTAATAAGTCACCAGCAGTGGTTGCCCTTGGTCCCTGGTCATTTTGAGTTATCTCCCCTGAGTGACAGAGTGACTCATAGGTAGATAGGGATAGCTTCTGATGAGTTCTGGCAGATGACCTCCCAGATTCACTCCTCAATCTAACAGGTATTGGGTCAGTCCTGAAAATAAATTTGAAACAAATTCTTTAATCTAAGCAGCAGCTTGGAGTTGTTAAAATTAGTTATTTTTCTGTAATGTACTTTATTTGAAATTTGCTCATTACAAATGGCACACTACGATAATTATGAACACCACTTAAGCGGTGTTGATGGGCATGATCAGCTGATTAAAAACACTTGAATAACTGGACCAGCTGGAGCTGGCCCAAGTAGAGTGGATTAAGAAAGGTGTAAGTTTGTTAATTGGTTCAGAAATAACTGTCCCAGGTCCCAAGTAGCTAGGTGCCCTGCTTTCCAAGCTTGTGGGACATTATAATAAAACAAGAATAAAACGGTTCTGGAAAAATGTTACAACTTCAAACCCACAGAGCATTTACATTTCAAACCCACAGACCATTTGCAACTTCAAACCCACAGAGCATTTACAATTTCAAACCCACAGACCATTTGCAACTTTAAACCCGCAGACCATATGCAACTTCAAACCTGCAGAGCATTTACAATTTCAAACCCACAGACCATTAAAACCTGTTTAGTGTTTCCCAAGAAGTCTAAAAGGGCATGGTATATTTTCCAGAAAAAGGGCACATAAAGCGTGACAGTTCTACTGAAAGGGCATATTGAAATGTTTGTATGTATGCTTACATTAACAAGCCTTTTAAACAAAAAATTTTTATGAACCAGCTATAGAACTGTTATAGTAAAGATTGATTTGCCAGCTGTAAAGTCCATGAAATCATCAACAAACACACATGATATTAAACATTCATATACTTTAACATACCGGTAGTTTGTTTAATTCAACACTAAATTCTAAGAATTAAGTTGGCTAGATCTGCTACTTTTATCAAAATAAGAATTAATAATTTAACAAATCATACGTACTTATAAGTTCATTATATATTCATTTTCTATAAAATGCATTTTTATATTTTAGTGTCATTTATAAGAAAGGCTACCATATTTTTTTAATATGACTAGAGATATTCTGTCGAACTGAAGTCAAGCTGTCTAATTCAATGTTTTGAAAAAGATTAGTCTAACTATGCATGAGAAATATATAACTACTTTATTTTTATCAATTTATTTTGTAATAACCCTTTGTGTTCAATTAAAATACATTTATCTACATCTGCTAAGTAATAAAATTAAATCCCATCTTTTGTTTAAAACAATTCAATGTTAAGTTTAATTTGCCCAAAAATCTCTGGTTTTCATATTTAGAATTTTACCTATTCAAAAGTGAATTAATATTGAGAATTTTTATTGTTTCTAAAATTGATGATATGCTGATTCTACCTAGCGTTAAATCATTGTTTTCATTCTTCTGTGATGACTTGTTAAAGGCAATGCAAATTTAAAAATCACAACAAAATTAACTTTTGGTCATTTTTAGATATAAAAATATCACAAGGATGTTGTGAATATTCAAAATAATGTTGTATACTAGCATAACTTACAAAATATCCATTTAAAGTATGGATATCAAGTTTTGTATTTGTCACTGTAAGTAAGCTTCAGATCGTTATCACGAAAACCCATTATTTTTATCCTGAAGAACATTAAAACATAACAGACAAGCAAAATTCTGTGACGTTTGAGTGGCAGTAAAAACACCCAGATAAATCTAAATGAAAAAGTCCTTCCATGATGGATAAAACAAAACAATGTGCATGCCAGAGTTTGCATGATTTCAAATTTACCATAATGATATCTAAATAAACATAAGAATAATCAAACCTTTAGAACTCAATCTTTCCGCTTTTTAGAACATAACATGGACAACAGTACTTTAGAGAATCTGAGAGTTTGATCAAACGCAGCTGTTTCATGAGGATCTCTTTCAGTTTCCCAACAAACAAAACATGCCAGGGTCATTCAGCAGATTTCACTGTCAGCTGTTGCATTAACTGACAGAAACCATTCAACTAAACAAAGGTAAACATTTAGGAATAAGGCTGGAATAAAAACAGAATCCCAAACAAATATGGAAGCATTTTACAAATAGTAGGTTAATATTAAATATTTCCCACCAACCGTATTTCAGTTATCTGGAGACGGTGTTCACATGAAGCAGAGATAGTGCTGCCTTCACTGTGTATAGCATGCCATGAACACCTGGCATGATATCACACCCAGTCACATTATCCTGACACCGGGCTAACCAGTCGTGGACCTACCCTTATATTTGCTTGAGCATACGCAAGGAAGCTATACCGCTACATTTTTAATGACTTAGGTACCTTAAAGTTTTATTGATAAGACGCAGTTTTTTGCCTCAAATTATGATAAAAAAGAGGGGGATGCATCTTATCCATGCGAAGTAGTTATCCGCTTTTTTCCCCAGACCAAAATTGACCCTTAGACTAATATGACCGCAGAGACTATCGCTGATAGTACCGGTCATAGACAACTGTATTGTGCTATTTTAAGGGAAAACTTGCATTGTTTTTACCTTAAAGTTGACATTTATCATAACAAGAGACATTTAAATTTGTTTCTGTATAAAAAACGAACAAAATGTAATAAATTTTTGCATAACTATAATAAGCACTCGGCGCAAACACCGATTTACGGAACAATTGGAACATGTTCCCTCGAGTCAAATCAAGCGGTGCGGTGACATGGGAATTGCTTAATGACGGCCAGATGGATAAGTGAATAGGGGATGCATCTTGTTTTTGAGAATTTGCTTTTTTCCTTGACTCTAGACCTCGAAGAAGGGGTGTGTGTTATCTTTGTGTGTGTCTTATCAATAAAACTTTACGGTATTTCGTGGCCCGGGATTGAACCCAGGGCCTCCCCTTCCTTGAGCTGACACTCTGCCGATTTTGCTACCAGGTCCGGTCAAAAGTAATTTTGAATCTGAACCATTTGTTTGTCTTACGGCTTACTCTGTGTTCTTAAAAAGTCATTTTATAATAAATGGATAAATGTGATGGACTTTACAGCCTTAAAAATGTCCCAATAAGCGATTGAACCACAGCCATCTTTCATAAGAACTGTCACTTAAGCTTCTAAAAAATGAAAAGATTACTTTTTGGTGTCTTCTACTTCAAACCAGAGTGGAGCTGCAGCATCACTATCAACACTGCTGAAATGATCATCCATCTTCTTCACAGCATGGTGGAGACATATATGTGCAACCTGATAAAAAAAAAAAGAGAAAATAGCTGGAAACAAAGAAGACATAAGAAAAAAAGACCAACATTGTGTCCATTTAAAGCATATAAAGTGCTGCCTTCATTGTGATATCAAATTATAAATTCACTTTTGATGTGAGATAAAATTGTCTTGTTTATTGGGCTGAAGCAGACTGTTTGCCAATTGAAAATTGGGGAATTTAAAAGAATAAAAGTTTGGGCTAACATTTCTTAAAGTACAATATAAGCAAACTGGATCCTTTCTTAGGGTTAAAGTTACTCTTAAGTAGAGCTCTGTATCAGAGTTATCAATATGCTATTTGTAGCAATACAGAATCTTCCATACTCGATTATATTATATGATTTATTAAAACTTACATTTAAGTGTTTATAATTGTGTTTTTGAGCATTTATAGATTAATACCTAGTGCAAATACATTAATGATGTGTTCATGACAGTCCTTCTACTATAAAGTGGCATATGATGTGGTAAAACAAAATTTATAAGCTTAGCTTGTACTTTTTAGAGTGAATATTGATTCCTGGTATAAAAAATACAAATATGAGGGCTTGAACATTTAGATATTTTTCTGCTTACTACTGAACAAAAGTGATCTTTCCATCCTGATTTATAGAAATTTTCACAATGAATTTATCACCCAGGACAATGTCAGGAAACTACCTGTTTCATTATCTTGTACAAAAAACAGTAACATTTAGACCTAAATAGACTTAAAATATGTGCCACAGATAGAAATTAGAAATGTATTTTTATGTTCTTTCTTAAAGAGAAGAATAAACCATAAAAATGAATGCGGATTTTGTATTTTCTCATGATTTCTTCACAATTTTGTAAAAGTGGCCATGCATTTATCATCTCTGAAGTCTCAAAAACCATAGATGTTCTCTATATTTGATAATTATATGCTGAAAAAATATCTATTTTTAATTTGTTGATTTTCACAATGAATAAAATGAGGTCTTCTATCTCTGCAAATCTTAATTTTAATTAGCTTGACAGAAAGCACTTTACTGCTTTAATATATACTATATTTCAAACCTAATAAACTTTCTCCATATAAAAATGATAGCAGAGAGAAATTGAAAATGTTCCAACTTATAGATAGTTTAGATGTGATGTCATACACACTGATAAGACAGTTTAAAGCAGCCATCTTTAAAGGCAGAAGCTAATGCAGGCTGAAATCTGGAAATATGTGCTGCATTTAACTCACCACTGTGTTATTATTTTTCAGTCTATTTTACTGAATTTTATATCAAATTAAACAGCTTTTCTAAAGTTTTTTAAATATCAAAACTATATTTTGATAGTTTAAAAGGTAAAAAATATATAACCCAAAAAGATACACTGTTCATTTTGTTTAAGGATGAGCCAATAATTTTATTTATGTCTGTGTACTTATTCTTTGTGCATTTTTCAATTTTAAAAATACTGTATTTTAAAAATATGAATTTCAAGAGAAGAAAATAAAATTTACGCTTCTATACAATTCATCTGAAAGTCCCTTGAAGTTACCATTAAAGATGGCTGCCAAGATTAGGGATCTTCATCTAGAAATATTGTCTGAAAAAGATCAGCTTTGTCTTTCTTCTTCATATACTTCTTTTTTATTAATATTTTTGTATGATACAGAATGTTCGATCCAATATATACTCGAAACCCTACGGTACTGGTGGCTCCACGATACCGTGTAAAAACAATATCGCTTGTCTTTTTAGTCGGAGCGCCACCTCAAGAGATCAGTTATTAGTTTGTGCAATTAACATTTCATTGTTAAAGTTCAATAATCTATGTCAGAAAATAACATTTAACTGTTCATATAAGCTTGGTGTGACTATTGGCATATTTAAAGTGAACACTGACTTCAGTGGCAACTCCGGCATCCCATAGTTTGGATAATTTTACCATTACACCGGTCACATTGAGTGACCCAGTAAAATAATATTCAATATGGCTGCCATTGTTTACATCCACAAACAATAACTTGTGATAGATCCTTTTTTTTAAAGTAATTAAAAAATGAGATGTAAGTAAATAAGTTGACTTTCGAGTTTTCATCAGGTGAGTTTTTAGTTCTTATGATTTATTTACATATTTATTAACTGCACCGGTATTGTGGGGACCACAAACACTAGTACTAAAATAACTCCTCAGTAAAGACTATGGAACCTAAAATACAGGTATTTAATATATAGTGCATACTGACATATTAGTCAACATGGCGTTAGGGGCATGGAACTTTGAAAGTAACAGGCATGGCAGCAGATTGCCGTCAGTTCGATTCCCTTCCTGGACAAATGTTTCGCTTCCCCTTAGGCCGGCCCCGTAAGGCTAGGGCTGGAGTAGGTAAGAACATGTTTAAATGGGGTTTAAAGAAACTTAACATCTGCTGTTAAACTAAAATGCATTTAGACTTAATAAAATTAAAAATTAAGCAATGTATTAAATTTGTTATTAATGCAATCAACATACCTTTTGAAGTTACTTTTGTTTCTACCAAAATGCTTCGAGTTTTGACCGGATGTTATCATTTTGCAAGGAAGACAATAAAACGCGGTATGTATTTATATTCCGGTATAAAATTCGGTATGAAAACGGAAATAATATTGTTAAAAAAATCAGATTCGTTTTAATAATTAAGGTAATATTTATTATTTAAGATTGTTTAAAATTAAAGTGTGTTGCGTTGCATTTGACTTCACCTGAATTTAAACAACACGATTACTTTGCTGTTGTTTTGGCGTTTTTTTTCTTGAAGAAGTTGTAGATTTTGGTTGGTGTGAAAGTTACGTCCCTTGTTCCAGCTTTAGTGTGACTTGTGCAGTTAAATTTCAGCTGTTAACAAATAATCATTGGTTTGTTTTTTAAATTTGTTTAATAAATCGTTTTATGTTCAACTATCATGCTTATTTTAGAGGTGTAAAATATAGCTTGTTTAATCTGCTTTGTCATATCCATGCTTTACTGGTAATGCCATGAACTTTTGCCAGGACTTTTTCAGTTTTTTTGGGGAAAAAGGCAAATTGGGAATTTTTGACATGGTAAATTGTCAAATTTTGGAAAACAAAAGTATCAACAAATCATACCAATTGGGAAATTTCAACCTTTATTTTTTCTGCATTAAAGCTTAATCTGCCTTGCTTATGTGTCCCTGAAAGTGTTACAGAGCTCTTCCAGAGTTTGTTCAGAGAGCTCTGCAGGGCCTTCAGTACAGATTCTCGGTAAATTGGAGAGTTTTTTCCTGACCAAGGGAGCTTCTCAAAGAAATGCATAGTAGGTTCATGGTGCTGAACCCTGTCTCCACAGCTGCTGTGCTGGATGGTATTATGATCACCATCTGCAGAAGTTGGTAGATTCTAGGGAACCCTATCTGCAGATGAGGCATGGAATGCATAGTGGCATAGAGTTCAGACAGATTCCTAGCTTGACCTGATTCTCTAAAATATTAATTGTACAGAACATTTTACTTGCTTATATCAATGCATAGTAAAATGTTATATTTTGTACACTCTGTCAGAATTAAGTTTAAGCATTTAATATTAAATCTTTTTATGTATTTATTGTTTAGAAATGATTAAAATCAATATCTACTAAGGATATGTTAATTAAATATATTATATATAAATATATATAATAAATAATGATAATAAAATATTTTAAAAACACTATACACTGTCCTTTACTTACCTTACAACATGTCACTGTGCATCATGAAAGTTAACTTTTTTAGGAGGTTCCTTGTCACATACTATGGTGGATCTATCTGGGTCAGGTTGGGGAGAAGGGCTATCATTACAATTCTGATCTACTGTATCAACGTTTATAGGTTCATAACAATCCACACTGCCTGTCAGAGATGTATCTGTTACAGTACATGTATGGCCATCATCATCTTCTGATCCTCAGACACTTGGCAAGAACTTTCAGTGACATTTGAGACATTGGTTGTTTTGCTTCATAGTACCCTTGGCATCTTTTTTGCTATTTTTTTTTACGTTCTATGTACTATTGTGCAACATTTTTCGTCACTATATTTCGAGGGTCAATATAAAAGCCGGTACTGCATGTGCCATTTTTTGCTTCATAACTCCTTTCTGTTTTATACACAATCAAACAGTTATGGCAAAAATACTTTTGTTTATGAAATAAAAAAAATTCCTGTTAATTTTCAAACCATATATTGACTATAATGTTATCTGGAATGGCGCTGTGTCGCATCTTTAACTTGCGTACGGAATACAGCTGGGTAAGAGTCTATTTTTTCACCAGTTTCATTTATACATAAATTCACAGAAAATAGTTTTCACAGATCACCGATCAAAAGTAAACAAATGATTCGCTTATATGGAAAAGTCTCTTGATTTCATGGTTTCTTGGTTATTTATTTTTTATAGGTAAAAGGCATTTCACTTCAAATAGGAATTAACTTATGAGATTGGGAATTTTTTCTTGAAATAGGGAATCTCTAATCTTGCGGCACTACCAATCTCGCGGTATTTACGAAGAAGTTGTTAACACCGTCTAACGTGCTAATACTGTAAACAATGTTGACCTTTCTTACTTTACCTCCTTCAAGGCTTGTTTTCCTGTGAAAATGGCTGGAAATTGGGTAAAAAGGTGTTTTTTCTAAAGCAATAAAAAATAATGAAAGTGTTATAACTTTATTAATTTTCTTAAATATATTTCAATACATCGTATGTTTAGGTGCAAGATTAGTGTACAACCTGGTACCAGAATAGTCCTTGGGAATAGTGGTACCACTTTTATAACAGTTGCATATTTCCATTTTAGTGGTGGCATTTACAATGGGTTATTCATGAGATGATTGCATGGCAAACATAAATTATAACACAAATGAAATCTTGACGATGATTCTGAATTTTATTCTGTAATCAATTTACAGTATACAAAATGTAAATATGAATGAAAACTACATATAAGTATTAAAAAAATAACAATTAATAGGTATGATAAAAGGAACGATGGAAAAAAGTCCTATCAATCGATACTGGCTTTACTTGTACAGAAATGCTGCTATTGATATACAAACAGTGCAAACCCGCTGCTGTTAAAGTACATGATTGTGTTAGTTTAGATTCGCTAACAATATAGAACATACAGGAAAAACACTGACACAAGGCTATGATCATGTAAAGAGAATCATATTCACATCTAGCGATCATAGCCTCGCATCAGCATTTTCCCTATTTGTTCTATATTGTCATCGTTTTTCTACTGTTTACATATTGTCAGCTTAGCGTGTCAATGTTTTAGACCTACCCCCAAAGAGGATTGATGTTTCATCTAAATCGTTGCAACGAACATAATAAACAACCCCAAGTCAAGTTGTGTAGGAAATCTGTGGCCAAACAGCGACTCGCAAAACAGTTTAACAAGTCTAGGGTATGCAACTATTGGATGGACACTTGACTGACTGCAAGCCAAATACTATTGAAAATAAGCTCAATACACAACACCAGTGAATTGAAATCATAAAAGAACATGCAATCATTGATCTGTTACTCAACAGCAGTCAATCACTTTGAGTTGAAAATTTAAAAAATATCACAAACGTGCTGCATTTGTCCATTCTATTCTTTGTTTGGTTGAATTCTCATTACACTGTGCAACCAGTTTTGCAATAACTTTGTTACAATTTAATTACAATTCTGGAAACTGATATAATTGCAAGTATATTCTACTTTGCCATCGGATGTATTAAATCGGTTTTATTAGCCATTATTACAGCAAGACATACAAATTGGTATGTTTTATATGGATTTATTGTTAACTTTTGGTTTCAGTCATTAGCAAAATAAGACTTAGAAAAAAATTTCAAAATTGGGTATATGACAAAAAAAAAATTGATATAATTGAATAATTATACATTAATATGTACTAGCAAGCGTTTTCTTAGAGACTTACAGATGAAATTCAGTTTACAAATTCAAAAATTTACATGAAATTAAAGTTTGTTGCAATTCTGGATTTGTAGCAATTCTTGTTTCACAGTGCAACCTGTTTTGCAATAACTATGTTACAATTTTATTGTGATTCTGTGATTTATTTCAAAACTGGTTGTGCATCTGTTCTTTGTTCTTTGCCATTGTTTGTAAAGTTATGGATTATGTATGGTTTATGTAAATTGTAATTGCAAAATACATGGATGTTCAGAAAACTGATTTCTTTTTCGTACCTCATCCATACACATGTAAAATTCACATGAAAAATATTATTTTATACACCATTTTTAATTGATTAGGTTTTATAGAACCTTACTTAAAATTGATTAAATTAAAAAAAATCACATCCACATATCTTCTGGTAAGAGGGAGCTCTGAAGCGATTTATTTTGCTAAAATTATAGTTTGTATGTTACCTTTATTTTTCTTTGAAATTTTGACTGGTGCAATAAGTAAATTGTCATATTGCTGAGAACTCTGTTTTAGGTTTTTATTTTAAAAGTAATGTTTTTTATTACTAACAGTAAGCACCAAAATTACAATAAAAAAAGAAATAGTACATACTTATGTTGCAGATGTAACTGGTTTAAAAAAAATCTTCTTAGAAATAGTATAGATTTTTATTTAAGGTTATTTTTAGCTCACCTGAGCACAACGTGCTCAAGTTGAGCTTTTCTGATACCGCTTCGTCTGTCGTCCATAGTGTGGCGTCAACATTTTAGCTTGTGAGCATGCTAGAGGCCACAGTTTTTATCCAATCTTCATCAAACTTCGTCAGAATGTTTGTCTGCATGAAACCTTGGATGAGTTTATTATTTGGTTATCTGGGTTCAAAAATTAGGTCACTAAGTCAAATTTTAGGGAAAACTTGTGAACACACTAGAGACCACATTTATAGCCCAATCTTCACCAAACTAGGTCAGAATGTTTGTCAGCACGAAATCTTGGATGAGTTCGTAACTAGGTCACATGGGGTCAAAAAGTAAGTCACTAGGTCAAATCTTAGAAAAAACTTATGAACACACTAGAGGCCACATTTATAGGCAAATCTTCATCAAACTTGGTCAGAATGTTTGTCTGCATAAAATCTTGGGAGATTTCCTTGTTGGGTCACGTGGGGTCAAAAAGTATGTCACTAGGTCAAATCGTAGAAAAGCTTGTGAACACACTAGAGACCCCATGTATGACCCAATCTTCACCAAACTAGGTCAGAATGTTTGTCGGCACGAAATCTTGGATGTGTTCGTAACTGGGTTACGTGGGGTCAGAAAGTAGGTTACTAGGTCAAATTTTAAGGAAAACTTGTGAAGACACTTGAGGCCCAATGTATGGCCCAAAGTTGATCAGAATGTTTGCCTGCATGAATCTTGGATGAGTTCATATCTGGATCACGTGCAGTCAATAAGTAGGTCACTAGGTTAAATCTACGAAAAAGCTTGCCAGTATGAAATCTTTCATATGTTTTGAAGTGGGACATGTGGATTTATTAGGTTACTTGGTAAAATTCTAGAAAATGTTATCAACCCAGTGGCCACATTAATGGTCCAATTTTCACCAAAGATTTCTAAAGTAAATAATTACTTCATGCCAGATATGAGTCTACTTAAAGCCTGTGTCCTCTGGTGAGCGATTAAGGGCTGTCATGGCCCTCTTGTTTTATTTACTTTATATTTACACCGGTACCTTCTGTTATAAAGGCAACACTAGGAAGAGTTGTGTTATGAAGATGTGGCAGCTAATAAGCCTGGGGGTTGTCATCCGACTGGGTCTGCTGGTGTATGGAGAATGGCAGGATCGGTCCATGGCTGTAAAATACACAGATGTAGACTATCATGTCTTCAATGATGCAGCTAGGTACATGGCACAGGTCAGTTTCACATACGATCAGAATACACATGTCTGTCTGTGTAAGGTCCTATTAGTTTGTTGTTGTATGCAGCATACACCTAGAGTGTCTAACACATCTTTTCTACACATGTATTTAAAAATAAAAACACACGAAATACTAGAAATGTGTCTATACCATCCCTACCTCTTGGCTTAATATATGCCAAGAAAGGGTTATAACTCCATGAATATGAAGTAGAAAGAAACCCAAATTGAAATGAAAACCGTTGGATATTGATATTTAAAAAACAAATAAAAAAGTCCTTCAGAAAATGTAAATTGGAAATTAAAAATTTGCATAAGAATATGACAACAAAGGGTCATAACTACTGATAACAGCAGGTTTCAAACTTTTTTTGGTTGGTTTTGTTTGATCCATCACATTAACACAATTATGAACATATTGGCGATATAGCTAATTACTGATGGAGGAAGAACCCAGACATATGCCTGGGTAAAACCACAGGTCAGCTGGGAGACCTTCCCACATGAAAGTTATCAACACGACTGTCTGGGACTTGAACCCATGTTGTTAGGGGCTGAGGAGTTATAAGTTGTGTACTCTAATAGCTTGGCCATGGATGTCCCCGTTAATTTGTCTTTTAATATCAAACAATTTCTACATTCCAAGTATGAATAAAATTCATTTAGCCCTTCAAAAGTACTTGACTTAAATCGAAAAGCAAACTTTTCTAGTTTTTCTTAATTTCAGCATATTTGTTTAAATGTTTTCTGTATGTTTAATTAAGAAAACTTATTTTCTTATTTTATTTCCTAGGGTCAGTCACCATATTTGAGAAGTACCTACCGATACACACCACTTCTTGCTGGGATGCTTCTACCAAACATCTGGATATCCCCCATCTTTGGAAAACTTCTATTCATTACATTTGACATTCTCACTGGCTATCTCTTATATATACTTATTCTGAACAACACTAACTCTGCATCTAAGGCAAAGATCTACAGTGCTTTGTGGATATTTAATCCTCTACCAATGACTGTATCAACTAGAGGAAATGCTGAATCAATCATGTCGTTTTTAGTACTGTTGTGTTTAAAGTTGATGCAAGACAACAAAGTCATCCTAGCTGGTCTTGTCTATGCAGTGTCTGTCCACATGAAAATCTACCCAGTGACATATGCTTTGCCTATTTATTTGTGGCTGGGAGTTGGTACCAAGGAGAGCTCCTACAGAAAAGGACTGCAGCAAGGACTAAAGTTATGGATTCACAAAATAATTCCAACAAAGAGACACTTATATTTCATCCTTCCATCTTTGTTAACCCTACTGGCTTTAACAGCTATCTTTTACAATTGGTAAGTTGTAGTTTTTATTTTCTAATAGCCAATTGCATAAATTAACAATATTTTGAAATTAGGTAATTTGTACGTCTAAGAGCTAGCACTTTTTATAATATTGCAAGAAATAAATGATTGGATTTTTATTATTTAGGAAATATGACAAAGTCCTCTGAGCATTGCAATATATACTAAAATTTGAAAAAGCACAGGACAAAGATATTCACATGCGTGCCAAATGTAAAAGTGAAAACAAATTGGCGTGGTGATGAGTCATTAAACAAAAAGGGCAAACCCAACAGTTACCACCTTGGAATGGTCAGTCGGCAAAAGGGACTGACTGGTGTGTTTAAACCCCTTTTACAGAGCTCTAACCACACACTTTCTGAGTAGTTTCCCAAATGTGAGCAATGAAAAGAAAACGTCTATTTAATTATAAAAAATGGCCAAGCACTAATGTTTTCTTAGATAAGTTACGATGTTGTTTAAAGAAAGTAATGATGTAGTTAAAAAAGAATGTCCACATGGCATTTAGTAGACAGAAAATTATTATTTTTATTTGAAGAACTACACAAAATTGTTGATTATAGTGAATTTAATTTTTTAGAATCAAGAAAAAAGTGTCCAGAGAAGAAGTGTAAATGGTTGTATGTCCTGTTCATGTGTAGATGGAATGTTGGAACCAAAGTTCAATGTCCATCAAAAGAAAATACATGTAGCAACCCTTATAGGATGAATTTAATGACAACATAGGTTACATGCATGGGGACATTTTTTATGACTGCCACACTGCACAGGCAACATTGTTGTAATGATGAATAAGGAAACATAACAAAAGTCCTGTGAGCAGTGCAACATATACCAAAAAATTTAAAAACCTGATTGCATCGAGATACATACATGACAGATGTTAGTCTTGAGGAATTTGCGATGAATTTATGCTGATTGGTATTATCCGTGGTTTGACACAGGATGTGGACATCAAGCTGATTCCAAGTCATTATAACTTGTCATCAATTAAATATTAACAGTTAAGATTAAACTTAACCAAATATATTTCTGGCCCTTGATAATTATTTACCTGTTTCAGGTATGGCTGGCAATTTCTTGAGCACACTTACTTGTATCACGTGACCAGGAAGGACATAAGACACAACTTCTCGCCCTATTTCTACATGCTGTACCTCCAATCAGGAGCAGAAAACTCTGTTCTCTTAGGTCTTCTTGCATTTCTTCCACAAGTAAGTAACAGTTTTGAAAAGTAAGTATCTTCCAATTTGGGTACTGTTTTCCTTCTTAGCATAATTGTTTGTCTTTAAATTCATCTCAGAAAACAATAGTAGTGTTATAATTAACTAACATTTTATTAATAATACAATAAATGATATTAATAATGACTAATAATTTTGAATACTATTGGCATTTGTCAACACAAGTTGACTAGGGCATTCAATGTACAAGTAGATGTAACTTGCTAAGGGTGAGGAATGTGTTAACCTTAATGTTTTTACAGGAAAAAAGACAAATTCCAAACCGGATCAAACAGGGTTCAAAAGTAAAATAAATATTTACAATGACTTTTGACCAGTCCTGGTAGCACAATCCGTGGAGTGTTGGCTCTAGGTAGGGGCGGCCCTAGGTTCTATCCTATGCCGCGACATACCAAAGCCATTGAAAATTGTAGTGGTATAAGGGTATTCCCACGACTGGCTGGCTTAGTGTCAGGATAATGTGACTGGGTGTGGTATCATGCCAGGTGTTCACAGAATGCTATACACAGTGAAAGCAGCACTATATCTGCTTCAAGTGGACACCGTCTCCAAATAACTGAAATACTATTGATGGGACAATAAAGCCAGTAAACTTACAAACAATAAACAAATCCCAAGGTAGAACCACTGACACACTGCAGGTCACTAGACTCACCTTTTTGCTTACAAGTTTAAATCCTGAAAAGGACTCAAACACTTTCAGTTGAAAATTTAAAAAATATCACAAACGAGCTGCATTTGTCCATTCTATTCTTGGTTTGGTTGAATCCTCGTTACACAGTGCAACCAGTTTTGTAATAACTTTGTTACTTGGATGAAGATGGGTTGATGACAATACTGTTGGTGATTTTGATGATGATCATCAAGGTTAGCATTTTGATGATTATGATGATGAGTGTAATAATTTTAACTAAATTACATGTTATTAACATGTTTTATACCAGCATGTTTTATACCGCATGTTTTATACCAGTATATTTTCTACAGGTGCTTCTGCTGTTGGTGTTTTCTTGCCATTTCTATAGGGAGCCTTTCCTTGCCTTCTATCTCAACACCATAGCATTTGTCACCTTTAACAAAGTCTGTACATCACAGGTAAATTTACTTGATAAAAAGTTTTGTTTGATTAAATGATAAGTTGTTGATGAAACTAATATGATTAGAAGATGATTGAATCAAACAAAGTGGTATTAATCAACAAGAAGCACTTAGGAAGTCTCAGACTGGTTCAAATATTCCTGTGCAAATCTTTAACAATCAATGGCCATATTTTTTTTTTCAAAATCTAACCTGGGACTGAATTTTACTGAGCCAGGAGGAGCAATTGGTAGGGTTTTGGCTCCAGGTACTAGAGACCCCAGATTCAAATGCGGACAACATATAAAAGTCATTAAAGAGCTAGTTGTATAACTCCCTTGCCTATATTCAAGCAAATACAAGGGTAGATCCTTGATTGAATGGCCCAGTCTGTGGATAATGTTTCTGGGTGTAGTATCATGCCAGATGTTCACTGTATGCTATACACAGTGAAGGCAGCACTGTATCTGCTTAAAGTGGTCAGTCTCCAAATAACTGATATACTGTTGGTTGGACAATATATCCAGCAAACAATAATAAAATCAAGCAAATGTGTACAGGGGTTTGCTGAGCCAGTCATGAACATGTCTTTACTGGTGCAATCATATACATGGGTTTGCCTGACCAATCATGTACAGGTTCTTTGGGCAGGTTTTTTTTAGCTCACCTGAGCACAACGTGCTCAAGGGGAGCTTTTGTGATACCGCTTCATCTGGCGTCCATCGTCCATCATCAACATTTTAGCTTGTAAACATACTAGAGGCCACAGTTTTTATCCAATCTTCATCAAACTTGGTCAGAATGTTTGTCTGCATGAAATCTTGGATGAGTTCATTATTGGGTCACCTGGGGTCAAAAAGAGAGTCACAAGGTCAAATTTTAGGAAAAGCTTGTGAACACACTAGAGACCACATTTATAGCCCAATCTTCACAAAACTTGGTCAGAATGTTTGTCTGCATGAAATCTTGGATGAGTTCGAATCTGGATCACATGAGGTCAGAAAAGAAGGTCACTAGGTCACATCTTAGAAAAAGCTTATGAACACATAAGAGGCCATATTAATAGGTCAATCTTCATCAAACTTGGTCAGAATGTTTGCCTTCATGAAATCTTGAATGAGTTCATAACTGGGTCACCTGGGGTCAATAAGTAGGTCAAATCTTAAAAAAAGCTTGTGAACACACTAGAGGCCACATTCATAACCCAATCCTCAACAAACTTGATCAGATTGTTTGTCTGCATTAAATCTTGGATGAGTATATTATTGGGTCATGTGGGGTCAAAAAGTAGGTCACATTTTAGAAAAACCTTATGAAAACACTTAAGAGACCACACTGATTGCCAAATCTTCACCAAACTTGGCCAGCATGTTTGCCAGTGTGAAATCTTACATCTGTTTTGAAGTGGGTCATGTGGATTCAGTAGGTAACCTGGTAAAATTCTAGAAAATGTTATCAACCCAGTGGCCACACTAATGGTCCAATTTTCACCAAAGATTTCTAAATTAAATAACTCTTAATCACTTGATGCCAGATTTGAGCCTACTGAAAGCCTGTGTCATCAGGTTAGCGATAAAGGCCCTCTTTTTTTCATTTTTTTTTCTTGACCAGTCATGTATATGTCTTTGCTAAATAATTCATGGTCTTTGCGGGATTAAATCATGAACAGGTAATTGCTTGACCAGTAATGTGTAGGTACTTGCCAGACCAATCATGAATATGCTGAAGCTGGAGCAGTTGTGTATATGTCTGCTGGAATAATAATATTCAGGTCTTTGCTAGGCCATTCATGTACAGGTCTGTGTGGGATGAGTCATATACAAGACTTAGCTGGACATCTCATGATATACAGGTCTTTGTGGGACAAATCGAGCATCATAGTGCCATAAGGTTTGAGAACTAGGAGGACAAATGTTTAATTTCATTATAATTAAATTTTAAAATGGTTCAGGTACCCAGTATAAAATTTGAAATGGGTAGAGTCGCCAACTTGCAAGTCTTATAACTTCTTGACTCATGACCCTTTGTGTTCAAGTTTCTGTTAGAATAAAAACCTTGTGAAGAGGCCTTCCTTCTGCCTGGTACATATCAGTAGGAAATCCACTTCTGAAACAGTTGACTTCTAAGATGTATTTACACAACTGCCCTGACTAAGTATTGTTACGTGCCACAGTCAGCAACACTTTTGGTGTACCCAGCAGTTTTTGTATGTTCAAGCAATACTGATTTGGAAGAAAAATCCTTATTGAAAGTCTTTAATCAATACCATAAAATCAGGCAATAGCTTTAGTAGAGTGGTTTTTATGCATATTGTAATATACAACTTTCTTGTGCCATATGTCTTGAAAGGTCATACAAAACTTACATAAACCAAATTAACAAAGGGTGAAACTGTGAAGTTGGCTGAATTTACACAATTTATTAGTAGACTATAAACCACAACTTTTACTTAACAAATTAATGTTATGTATTTCAGTATTTCCTCTGGTATTTATGTCTGCTGCCATTGTTGCTGCCCAACCTAGCTAGCATGACCAAGGTCAAGGCCACATTCACCACAGTTGTCTGGTTTCTGGGACAGGTAAGGTCAAAGTTCAATTCAACCAGCCTTGGTATCTCAGTAGGTAGATTGTCAACTGTTGTTCCAGGTCTTGGCTTACATCCCAGTGCAGTTATTTAATTAATTTAATAAGTCTTGATAAATGATGTTTGTGGTATTATATTTGTAATATCGTTATACAGTACAGGCTTTTAATTAGGAATTATTCCAGCTTACTTTGGTGCAACAGTTCCCTTTTTCTAATTTCTTGCCTCCATTTCGGGTAGGTATATGGTAGTGTAACTGCCAAAAACAAGAAAATATTTTTCCACTCTTTAAACTTATGAGAACGCATGAGGCTGCAACATGCACATAAAATTGTATTTAACTGAGATTAGAATGAGGTTAGCACTGTCTTGAATATAAGTAAATTAAAAACAAAATTAAGAATATTTTGTTTACCAAGTATATGAAAATACTTTTCCAAAGGGAGGTAACCAATTAATTATTTTCCTTTTGAAAATGGGAAATAGTTTTTTTTATATTTCCAAACAAATCATTTGCTGGACATCACTATAATGACTATAATGGTGCGGGTGCAATAAATATACGGGTATGTATACTCGAAGTTGTCACTAGTTCAGCTATATTCCTAGTTTCTTGTAACAGTACCTCTAATGCATGAGGCAGTTACAAACCCTAAGTCTATGATATGAGAACACCTGGTAAGCCATTCAAACTACCAGTATATTGTCTGCTATTAATATTTTGTGCAAAAAGTAAAATAAAGTAAAAATGAAATTCCAACACATGTTATCTTGATTTCGCCATTCCAGGAAACAATTAAAATTTTCTTCATAATTTTCCTTTAAAGGCACTCTGGTTGTTACCTGCATACTACCTGGAGTTTGAAGGACAGAACACATTCCTCTACATATGGCTGGCCGGACTTGTGTTCTTTATCATCAACTGTTACACAATCTACGTGGTGATTGATCATTACACACCATATGTGCATGGACCATCTTTACAGCATAGAGAATCTACACAGCATTTGAAAACTACACAGCATAGAGATAAATCACAGCGTATAGATGCTTCACCACATGAAAAAAATAAACACAGCATAGCTACCGGTACTCAAAACATGCATAGTATGCGGACCAGAAGTCAAATGAATAAAATGAAAATTTACAATAGCAAATCATAGTTAGTGTTAAAATTCTTGAAATTCGGTGCTATTGACAATTTGAAGATCAGAAGTGGGTGCCAACTTAGAAGAGGTCACTCATAAAAAATACAACATAATGATTTTGCCTTATATTTGGTTCCCTGTTTAATTTTAAAACCAAATATTGAAATTTTTCAACCTTTATATAGAAAAGACTGTTCTTAACCCTCCATATCCCATTCAGCAGTTGGTTGATATTTTATAAACTAGAAAATGAAGACAAGGTATATTTATTCCTAGTAACTCAGAACTGTAACGTTTTCTGCTTCAATATCACTGTAGAAAAAACATGATAGTTCAGGGCGACTTTTGTAAACATGTATGTGACGACTGAAAAAGCCAGTACGTTTATTTTTGTCTAATTAAAAAATTTTACTACAATGACAGACAATGAGATGGAACAGTGCAAAATATTGTTGACAAACCATCAAAAAGTAGATGAGACTATCACAAACTGGGATAAATGATAAGAAACTATGAAAAAAATATATAAAAAGTTTGAAAAAACATCAAAAAGTAGGAAAGACTGAGGCATTATTTCAGTTTTTGTATAGAGAAATTTAACTGGACATGTGACTTGAACATAATTATTGAAAACTTGCCAAGCATCAGGAAAAAGGGGAAAGCTGCTTATTGTATTTGAGGTTTTTTTCTGTTTACTTCTCAAAGAAAATATTTTACTGGCATGATTTGAAATCTCCTTTTTGTAAACATTCTATTATGTTCAAGCCGCCTTTAAAAAAAACGAGATAGTGTAATCCTTATCCAACAGTTTACAGAAAATAAACCATTCCCATATGTGCTTAGTAAATATATATTTACGATTTCTTACTACTTTTTAAAATATTAATAGTTTGACTTTCATTCCTTATAGCTGAACATGTATGACCCATGTGACCCATGTGACCTTTTTAATGTCAGTACTTGATTGCGTGACCATATCCACATATGTACTTAAATGTTGTTGTTTTTTTATACTTTTTTGTTTTTGCAAAGTTCAAAATAAATACTTAATGATAGAAAACATCAATTTTCTTTTGCATTTATCAAAATAATTGATAACTGTCTTTGTTACAATAAAGTGTACTTTTAACTGAACTAGTAAGCTGTGCACATGAATTGTGCAAGTCAGCATGTCATATGGAAATAAATGGCTCTTGAATCAAATAAATTTCCCATCATGTGGACAAATCTATTCATGAATTTTATCTGTACTTAGCTAAAATAGTTTGAAGCGAAAATAAATATTTTAAATAGAGCTTTATGGGTAATTAGCCTGTACAATGAACGCTGCGAAAATGAGATTCAATTATCACATTGATTAAATTAATATAAATATAAGAACTGATTGGTATTTTCTGATATGCATGCTTTGATAAAGCAGTATGCTGGGCAGGCAAATTAACCATGAAGCATCAAACGTCAACACAGTGAATTTAAATCTTAATAAATGTGCTTAGTACTTAGCTGACAGATAACTGTTTACACTTTACATGGGGTCATATTTCTGGTAGAAATAGTCAAACAATAAACTTCTACATAATAATTTTAATGCATATATATGTTAAGACATACAATTCATTTCAAGTCCTCTGTACAATTTTTAATTTAATGTAAAATATAATAGAAAAAAAAAGAACATGCATGAATAAGGAAAGTTTTCAAACAGATGTAAATACATATTGTAAATTAATTGTAATCAAAAGGGTTGTTATTCAAAATTGATTACCAAATTTGAATCATTTACTCTTTATCCTTTAAGCATGTATGTATCAGGTCAATACAAAAAGTGTAGATCCAGATCAGCCAACTTCCAACTACATGTATTTGCCCTTCATAATTTGATCCATTTCTTGTGCTGATACTTCCTAACAAACAAGATGGACATTTCTTGTGCTGATACTTCCTAACAAACTAGATGGGCATTTCTTGTGCTGATACTTCCTAACAAACAAGATGGACATTTCTTGTGCTGATACTTCCTAACAAACAAGATGGGCATTTCTTGTGCTGAAACTTCCTAACAAACAATCAGGTATTTCATACACGAATTTGAAAAATTGAGTGTATCTAAGGTAGTATTTCATGATTAAGGAATTATATTTATATAAGAAAATAACCATAACTTCATGGATACAAACTCTTAACTTGAGCAGAAGCCAGAGAAAAGATGACCATAAAATGTTCATCATGGTTATTTTATTAATAGTTCTATCTACAGTAAAGTTATCACTGTTCTTTATTATGTTTAAGCTGCAAGCAGAAGTGTTAACGATGTACATAAATGGACAAACTATTTTTCAGTTTATGTTTAAAAACTTTCCTTGTGTAAAACAAAATGAACAAAGTGATCCTTGTGTGTATACCTTACTAAGCTGGCATCATAAAAAATTAGTTGAACAATACTTACGAAAAAGGATTATCAAAAAATGGGGTACATTGGTGAAATGGAAATTGTCTCCCTTGGTAGTTAATATCCGAGGTATTCCAAACTGTAAGTAGGTCCATTTAGCTGGAATTCTCGGACTTTATTCCCTGTTCTTTTGTAGATATTGTAATTACAAACAGTGAAATGTCTTACTTTTGCATAAATATAAGCTTAAAAATCATTTACATATTTATAGATATGTTATTTAAAAAAACAAACAAGAGTAGCATTTGTTGATGATGGTTAACCTAGATATCACAAGAAAGGCAGAAAACTCAACATACTCTCTAAAGAGTAGGAGCATAAAAACAGAGTAAAACAAATTAAATTACCTGCTTGCATTTAGGGATTGTTCAGGGGAGACTACTCATTAATGTCTCATTGATGCATATCATTCATCAAGAGGATAATTAATACTTTTATGACTGACCTGTATCAATTATAGTGAATATATAGTCAATTATATATCAATCATATTGAATATACAGTCAATTATATATCAATTATAGTGAATATATAGTCAATTATATATCAATTATAGTGAATATATAGTCAATTATATATCAATTATAGTGAATATACAGTCAATTATATATCAATTATAGTGAATATATAGTCAATTATATATCAATTATAGTGAATATATAGTCAATTATATATCAATTATAATGAATATATAGTCAATTTATGTATCAATCAGTGAATTTACGGTCAATTATATATCAATTATAGTGAATATATAGTCAACTATGTCTCAATCATAGTGAATATATAGTCAATTATGTCTCAATCATAGTGAATATGTAGTCAATTATGTCTCAATTATAGTGAATATATAGTCGATTTTAATACTTGTGGTTTAAAAAACTCAAAAATAGGAGATAGTGACACAAGATCTTTATGTAAACATGGGAAATAACTTAAAACCAACTGACTTGGCTCTGTAACAAATGTATGTCTGATAAAAGTCCTGATTAATTGGTCATAATAATTTCATAAAAAAATACAGTTTAGCATGCACTTAGTACATGTAGTACATATAAGATGAATATTCGATTTTAATATAATAAATTAAAAGTAAGCTTTAGCATAAATGTATAAAAGAATGCAACATTTTAGGTCTTTAAAAAATCATTATTGTTCTCAATTTCCTGCTTTTAAATAATTCAAACTATGAAAAGGTTGTTTTTTATTCAGAGTTTAAACCATTCAGAAGTAATACTGAAGAATTAATTGTATCTCGCATATGGCTTAATGTTATACCATGCCAACACTTCTGGTTTCAAACACAAATCTACGTTATACTATGTACAAAGAAAAAAAAAACAATCCTTCCACTATTTCTACTTTATTTTAGCCCTACTATGAACAAAAAGATGATAATGACTTGGTGTCTATATTTAACAAGTGTATCATACAGTATGAAGGTATATTTTGCAAAAGTTAAGATTTTAAACTAACTTCAAAGTTTCAAACAAGGATATACATTTAGCCCCTTCAGGTATTGCATCTGTGTGTGTATGTGAGATACAAATATATAACATCAAAGTAATTTGTCTAGTAGACTGGATCTCTAGCAGGAAGAAACATGATAATATACCTGTAGTCAAGGAATAATGAAAAGTTAATACCGAAGCCTTTTGCATTTGTTTTTGAAATATACTATAGTGACAATGTCTTATTCAGGATTGAATGAAACATAATAGGTGCAAATGGTTAGAAAAAAAAAATCAGGAAGAAAAAAATCCCCATTACGTTTTAGAAATATGACATTATATTATTATAATGTCCCCAGGTTGCAGTCATGAATTTAGAAGTTAAAACAGTTGAGCGTTAGCAGTGACATCATTGATATCAGTAAGAAGTGACAGTTATACTTTGAACACGTTTTCCCCGAGCACATCTCCTTGTTATTGCATCCATTTTTAAGGGATCCAGTGTACTAAATTAAGTTGGCGTTAAATATTTGCCCCATGCATATACATACATGCGTAATAATATGTAAACATGTGTATATACTTTAATAGTTGCTTTAGGAATAAAAAAATCAACCCTTATGTCTGGTTTTTAACTTGGAAAAAACATAACATTACCAAAGCAACCAAACAAGCCTTTGATGTGTATTATTGCAATATTAAGCCCATATTTCTAAACACTTGATGCCTTACCATTTATTTGTCTTAAAATGATACAACATTCTTTCTTTTGCTGTATAGGGTCTCTGTATAAAACCCATTTATTCTAATGGAAACAAAGAAGAAATAATAAAAACAGACTGTAGAAAATTATATACAAGTATTATTCACTCAGACATAACAACACTATATTTTACAAACGTAAATGATATTGTTACTTTTCAAATAAGCACCTCCTTTGGTACACAAACAGTAACAGAAAAAATGAGATTTACACCAAATGCCACTAACAATTTTAAATGCCATATACAAACAAAGCTAAAAATGTCTGTTTATTAAAATACCCTTTATGAGTATATTGTCGAATAAAAAAAATTAAATGTCCTTATTACCACATTATACAGCTGCTTGCTAAACAATCATTATTTTTTAAAGCCTCGAATAAAATAAGTCAGTTTGTTTTTTGTTACATCGTACCAACTCAATTATTGTCATACTGGCATTGTCCATCTACTTATTGGTGGAGGAAGACCTCTCCACATGAAAGTTCTTGCCCTGACTAGGACTTGATCCCTCCTCCCCATAAGTAAAGTCATCTAGACTGTATGTTTATTTTATATACAACACCTCACTCTGGCATACAATTGTACTGATGGTGACTGAGATTTCATTCATGTTAACTTATAAATGTATGTTTAATATAATGTGTATTAATGAAGGTGTAGTTTGATGACAATTTGTAATTCATAGAGCTGCCAATACACAAATCAACTTCTAGATCATAATAATGTTTCTAACTACCGAACTTAAAATATTTTTAAGGTTTACATATAATAATTATTAATTACATGTATTATAATTTAAATAACAATTATTACGAAAATACTTTATATTATAAGGCTACACAGATGGAAAAATCCAATCTTCCCAGTGGGCCTCGAAACAAATACATGTATTAATTGGTGATAAGTTAATAAAAAAAAAACTAACAGTTAAAATATGCAAATGAGTCCAATTATGATTTGAATAAAGTGTTCTACACATACATGTATAAGAAAAACATAATGCATTTAACATTTCATTTTACAACAGAAGGCAGATATTCCTATAGTAAGGCCACTTGTAAATAAAAGAGCAATACCATTTTTGCTAATACATCTTAAAAATAATCACCACAGAATGAAGAAAAATTGTTTAACAGGAAGAATAATGTTGCAACAGGATAAAGAAATATATGATAAAATCTTTTAACATGTGTATATAACGACATAACAACTAACTCAACAGGAGCTTGTCATGTTATTAAATAGGAACAAGCTCAAACTTATCATTTAACCAGCAGCAAAAAAAGTGGCTGAATAAAAATATGCTCAAATATTCTTTAAGGCACCTTCTGTTGAAGAATACCTCTGAAAATGACCCCCAAACCTTCAAGAAGGCTAATCAATAAAACTTCATAATTATTTCCAGAAAGTAGGATTTTTTTTTTACCAAGGTCCAATATTAACCATAGGTTGTATTCATTTACCAAGCGTTTCCACAGATTTGCCTTAACTTTAAAAAAAAAGAGAGAGAAAATTTAAGGAGACCTCTTTAAAGTTATAAGAATTTATCGTAACAAAATACTGAACATTTTAAATCATTTTTCCAATACAAGTTTATTTTTAGTTAGGGAAAATATTTTTTATTAAGACTCTTTATGACTTCAGTTCAAGCAGTGGGGGTGAAAAGATTGAAAATATATTTGGTTAATTTTGCTAATCTGTTGACATATGTTTAAAAAAATAGTTGGCAAGAAATTAAAACCATCCATATATACAAATATATTAACATACATGTAGGAAACGCAATGCTAAATATAAATCCATATAAAATTATCAAAATAAAATATTTACCCCAATGGAGATTACTCCTTCTGATTATCAAACCTTACTGGTTTGTAGCTTGTCTATCTCAAACTTGATATTAAAGCTAATTTACCAAACATTTTGAAAAAAAGTTGTTTACATAGTAACATGATATAAGGCGAATAGTTTTGCAAAACAATTAAGTTAATTAAAACAAAAACATTATTAACACATTCTGTAAGCAAGGAAAGTATAATCAAACAGTATTTGTGTATTTGAAATACAAATCTGGTCACAGTGATAATGTCCAGATATAACAAGGAGGTGATGTAGGTAAAAAGAATAATTTCTTATTGCCTATCAGTATTAATACATATCCTTGAACAACTCACGAGTTGTATAATAGAAAAATGATTATTGTATAATAATAATAAAAAGAATATATTTAAGGTCTTTTCTTTCAGTTTGTTGTAATGTTTTTAAAAGTTCCATAAATTTACAAAATAAAAACGATAATCTCTATTTTCACTAACAAGACGATGAAAACAAATTCTAACCAAATTATCTTTTTAATAGCAAAACATAATATAAAAAATAAGATAAAAAAGCTGCCTGTGGGGATTGAGACCAGGCACCTTTTGAGCAGCTAGCACAAAACCTCCCACTGCTAAAATTTATATTCCTTTTACTATATAAGAATATCTAATAATTTTTATTGAAAGAACTGTCCAGGCAGTTACTTTTTCAACTTAAATGCATTAATAAGGGAGTAGATTTCATCATGAAAATGATACAAAATTAATGCCATTACCAATGTAAATGAAGTTTAAGTGCATCAGGCAGAAAGTTTTATTGACTTATATGCAGCGATTTTGGAACAGCAAACCTTCCTTTCAATTTTCTTTAATTTTGACAATTTACCTATTTGGCAGAAAGAAGCATGTAAGAATATAATCATTTTCTTTTTTCTTAAACATTCTTACATGATCATATCCAAAAAAAAAATGGAGTAGACCTCAGACAGGCAAAAAAACCCACAACAAAAACAAAATACATCTGGGTCATTAATGCTATTTTAAACTACTACACAAACAGAAATATTGTCAGTGTTGCCTTGGCAACTATCCATATCTTTTCATTTGACTCACATCTTAACCCTATCTAGTTGTCTGCATGTTAAACACAAGACCATCTCTAGCATCCCCCTCTGCCTGATCGCCATACGTCGAGTACAATATCTGTGCCTGACCTGCACTCATTCTGTCTGGGTGCTGACCGAGATACCCTGCACCGTGATGCTCCTCGAGCTCATTGTACCGCGAGTTCCTTGCATCCCGGCTATCAGCCACACCAGGATTCTTGTACCCAGCATAAATACCACCTGGAAAATGGGAACCAGGGGTAAAAAGGGATGGTTTAAGCAGCGAATCCATGGGCGCAGTCAAATGAGTGTATGTGAGTCCTCCGCTTGTAATGTTACGATTCGGGTTCAGGTCATGAACCCCGAGATGCTGGTAGGGTGATGGTTCTTTTATCTGGTGACTAGGCACAGTTGCTTTGGGTATGAGTCGTTCAGAAGGTGTTTGTTTCAGCAATGTCAACAGCTGGTTGTCTACTTTAACATTTTGGTCATCGTCATTGGCAGGCAATTCTTGAATGGTTTCCATATCAGAATTTGTTCCGGGAACAGTTGATGCAAGATTCATTAGTGTCATGGCTGCCACAGATTTTGGACTTTTCGTCATAGTCTGGAGGGACTCTGCAGTTTCTCTCACTAGGTTTTTATCCAATTGCATAACTTTGTAAGAATGTTCTTTGTCCACAAAGTTGATTGGCCTGTAATTGCTGTTAGCTTTAACCTTTCTTTTCTTCTCGCTTCTTCCCCCACCTTCCTTCCTTGTTGATCCACCAATATTTCTTTCCTTTACAGAGATGATTCTTGCCCCTTCCTCAGGTTTCTTGGGGTCTAAGCCTCTATCATAAAGCCCAGTAAACACTGACAGAGCATCTAGGTGGTAATTTTCACCAATCACATCTCCATGTGTCTCAACAATGTGTTTCCTAAAATCATTAGCATTGTTCGTACCAAAGTCACATGACTTGCATGGATAAATCTTCATCCCCTTGTGTTTCTTTGTCAGCAAGATGTGCTTCCTAATATTTTCATGTGTATTGCAAGCATATTCGCAATATGGGCATTTGAATGGTTTTGAGCCAATATGAATCCTCATATGCCGATGCAAATGAGTGCTATTGCCAGCTTTATAAGTGCAATACTCACAATGATACTTTCTTTCTCCAGTGTGTGTTCTGTGATGACGCCTGAGGCGGTATTTAGTTGCTGCCGCATAACCACAAACATCGCAGAGGAAAGGTCGGTTCTGGTCGTGAGTCATCATGTGGGCTTTCAACTCTGTGCGGAAGACAAACTTCCAGTGACAACCTGGCGCCTCGCAGACAAATTCCCTGGTCTTGTGTCGACGTAGATGCTTCTGTAGCTGACCTTCAAAGTAGAATGACTGTCCACAAGTGTCGCAAGTATGCTGCTTTTCTTTTTCCGCTTTCTCAGCCAGGTGGACTTTCATGTGCTCTTCATAGGAAGAACTCTTTTTAAAGTTCTTCCCACAGATTTCGCATGAACAAGCAAGGCAGCCAAAATGTCCGAGAAGATGACGCCGCAATGTTACAGTCGAAGCAAACTCTTTTGGACAGATCTTGCATTTGTATGGCTTGTCCCCAGTGTGAATTCGCAGATGCTCCAGGAAAGTGTTTCTCTTTAAGAGGTTTCCACATTCTGGGCAAGCAATTGTGCCTCTTATTTCCAGCTTTTCTGCCTCCACTAAAATGTCCTTGTATTTTTCCCGTGTGACATCATAGCCATTACACTGTGCCAGCACTTCTTCCTCCGTAGACACATGAAAATGTTTATAGGCAGTATGAAACTTACAATACTTCTCATCTGTAAATTTCTTTTTACAGATGTGGCACTCAAAGAACTGACTAGTGGCAGTGTTGGATTCTGACCTTGAGATATTGTCCTGGTGCTCTCGACTGAGAATATGAAGTTTCAAAGCCTTCTCAGACAAGAAAACCAGATCACACACCTCACACATTTTAATCTGTCCCGAGTGCTCCTGAAGATAATGGGGCCTGAGATCATTATAGACAGACACTGTGAATGGACAATGATCGCACTTAAAGATCTTATTCGACGAAAGCTTTGGTAGTTCAGATCTCTTTCTCCTCTTTTTCTTTCCTACCATGTCTGTCACTTTAACCTTGCCTATCCTGGTTCTCCTGCTTTGTTTTTTCTTCTTCGGAGGTGGCCAGTCATTATCCTCATCGTCTTCCTCCTCCTCAACATAATCTTCATCAGCAGCATCTTTGTTAGATGATCTATCCTCCACCGCCTCACCATTCACTTTAAGAGATTCTTTATTAGCTTTATGTTCCACAAACTGGTTATGGCATCCATTCTCTTTTGAAGCTGACTCATCTTTATCTTCATTCTTCCCCACCTTATCCTGTTCTTCTGTTGCAAGAATCACCTGATAGTCTTCATCAACATCCTTATCATCCTCCTTTACTTTTACTTTTTCAGCTTCCTTGTCTTCTTTCTTTAGGAACTTTGCTGCAAGAACTTGATTCAGATGCTTTCTAGTTTTTTCATGCATTCTCAATGCATGTTTTCCAGCAACACGGACATTGCATAGATTGCAACTAAGCTTCTTTTCTGGCTCATGATGCCGAATTCTATGCAGCTCAAAAGCACTTACACTCGCAAACATCTTGTTGCAGTCCTTACAGATTGGTCGTATCCTCTGGCCAATCACACGCTTTGTTGCACCTTCAACGATCTCACCATCTTTGTGTTTTATCTGAATATGGTGCTTAAGGCGGGAGTAGGTCCTCACTTGTAGTCCACAGTATTTACATAAGCACTTGACATGGCATTCCTTCACTAAACAAATCCTCTTACGTTTGGCCACAAAGGCTTTGTGACTCTTGCTGCACATATGTGTTAAAAACTCTGGTTGGGAGTGGGTTTTGAAAGAACACAGGGTACACAGGATCTCGCCCATTAGATCACTGCAGTTTTCCTGGTGTACTTCAGTGGTCAGATGGTCTTCCAAATTGGCATGGTTGTTGAAATAATATCGACAGATGGTACATTGGTAAGGACTGAAGCGCACAATGTATTTCTGGTACTGCTGCAGTAACTGAAAAGCCTCTAGTGGCATGGCAGAAGCCCGGTTTCTGTGATACTTTGATATGAGATGCTGAGCTAGCAGGTACTTGTTTTGATATTTTTTGTCACAAACAGTACAAATGAACAAAGGCAGGTCCATATACATGCCATCTTCAGCATCTGCCTCATTGGTGGTTACATCATCACCATTTCCATCTTTGATTTCTACTTCATTCTCAATGTTTTCATCCATAGTGACTTCAACTGCTTCAGTAACCTTTTCTGGATCTTCTTCATAAGTATCTGTCTCTGTTCCACCTACTTGTTCATCATCATCCAAATGCATTTCACCCTTTTCCTTATTCATAGTTTCACTCTCATTATTTGTCTTTGTCTTACTGGCCTCATCTATCTCTACAGATTCACTCATCTCTTGATCCTCTGCTCTTGTCTCAACAGTTGTTCCTTTTGACTCATCATTTACTTCTTCCTCCTCTCTATGCTTATCTTGGTACATTTTTACACTCTTTCCTTTGCCTCTGGCAAAATTCACTGGAGCAATCTCTTGTTGCCCAAAAACTTTCTCCTTGTGTTCCTTACTACTGCAGTGTTTGGAATATTTAAAACGGTTCTCAAAAGACAGTTGACAGAAATTGCATGTTCGAGAAGCTGTATTTTTTTTGCTCTTTGGGCATGGCTTTCTGCTGCTTTTCAAGGTTTGCTTTAGAGCTAGGATATTTTTTCCACCAGTAGCCCGGGAGCCATAATATTTCTTTTTTGTTTCTGCTGGTGCCTGACCAGGAGGCCACTTTCCACGGAACATTTGCCTGAAAACAGTAACATTTCTTTATTTTACATCTTTATATACTGGAACACTTTAAGTGTATATGGTTGTTATAAATACAGAATCAAGTTACCAACATGTCTTCACAGGTCAGATGGAAGACATTCTCACATGATAAAACTGACCCTGAATGGGAGTTAAATCTAAGCAGTTAAGAGTTGAGATACCTTCAGGAAACATTTTGCATAGTGAGCAAATGCCAATGTTACTTAAAAAGTTTTTTTTTAACTTACTGAAGCCTTACCTTGCACTAGAGTGAATGTCTAAAAGAACATTATTATTCAGGGCTTAAAAGATCTTAATTTTAAATTTTGTACATAAGAGAGAAATTCATAGTAGTAACAATATACCACAACTTGTAACAAATTCCTGCATGTTGTATACAAGTGGCATTGTTCTTTATTGGCTGTTTATCAATGCTTCCCAAACAATATAGGTATAAGCACCTCACCACTCTTATTGAATGCAATTACCACAACTTTGGAATTGTAATGCTTGAAATGTTATCCTAAACATATAACTTTACAGTATCTTGAAATATGTAGGTGCTTCTTACAAAACTTTAACATCTTCAAATGCACATGCATTCCATTGTTGCTCTACTATATCAAATGCCACAAGTTCATACAGTTAACTCACTGGCTAAATTTCCTGATCACACAGCAGCACTGTAAATGCAATTATGTAAAAGTAGAAAGTATATGTGAAAGTAGAAAAGTAAGTGCTGTACACATGACAAACTCAAAGTCAACATATGCTTGTGACTTGAAACTGGCAGCACTTTTTATCATTTTTAATTATTTTTTTTAACTGTGATTAGAATATAATCATAAACAGAAGCTTTTATTTGATACAGGTATGGATATTTATTTGAAATTTAAAGTAAGAAGTTGCAGTATCACTGTGGTACACACAAAAAGGTTGCTTTAGTTTTTTTCATTTTGTAATCTTGCGTATCAGTCTCACTTACTAAACATTTACTCGTAGTTCTATTTTAATGCCACTTTTCTTCACTAATATGCAATCATTTGCCAATTTTTTATGCAAATTGCTGCAACTTCAACCTTCTGCAATGTTGAATTCTTAATAAGTGAAACATCTTGTATAGTAATAATGTTGAAATTAAACATCACTTAAATCTAAATAAAGCATCCAATCATAATTACACATGCAGAGCATTTGTTTCTCAATTGGATATTACCAAAGGCCAATAAATGCGTTATTATACCCAACTAATGACTGAAGATGTCAGTACCTTTAGTTTCATTTAAAACAAGGATCACAAGGATAGGCTTGCTTCTTGGATTAAACACGAGACGGACCCGATCATTATTGATTATCATGTGTTGAAGACAGTATGTCACTTAGTTTTTTCTATTTTCAAACTGGGTTATTATATTGATGGTCAAATTTTGTGCATGGAATGGGAGTCATTATTGTATGTCTTGATCGATAAATGATATATATGCTTAAAAATAAAGAATGTACAAATATAATGTCTTCTAAGGAACTTGTAAAAAATACTTGTGGAAGGGCCCTGCAATAGCTAACAGTCCTCATACATATCAGGGCTGGAAAAATACGCTAGCCCGACGTCCCGGACTAGTCAACATGTAGTTTCGGGCTACTGACCATTGGTCATTAAATAAGTCCCGGGCTAGTCATTAAATAGACGGCCGGACAAGTGACAATACACAGCGGTACCTAATTAGCGATGCAACCAATCAAGCTATCGCCTTGGGCGTTTTATCAACACCACGTAATGGCTTCGCATAGACAATTCAAACGCATCCCAAAACAGCCAATCACGACGCACGATACATCAACGCTTAACATGATCGGCCAATCAATGTGTAGATGACAAATAACGGCATTAATACTGCATATTGAAGTACATGTGATAAGTGATAATTGATTTGCGAACTTTTTAAACTCGGCACGCGAAAAGTAAAAGGATTAGAGCCAGGTAAGTCTCAGTTTGATGATCTTTACTTTCATTGTCATATCTGAATACAATAGCCCAATTAAACAATACTCGATGCCAATTAAGGTGGGTATAAGGTATATCTTGGTACGAGATTGAAGATGATTTTAATTTTAGTCCATCGTCAAGTCTGTGCAAAACGCAGTAGTAAAATATGCAGCCATGTCACTCTTGAAATATTTTACATTTGGAAACACAAACTCTTACACTTTGAATGAAAATCAACAATCGAAGTCACAAACTGGCGGAAGTAAACGGCGACTTGAAGAATGCCCTAACACTCCAACGAAAATTAAGTCAGCAAAACTTGACAGCAAAACAATGTCAAAGGATCAGAAATACGAGGACAAGCGAGAGAGAAAATTTTTGGATAAGTGGCTTGCAGATTTTCCATGGTGTAATGTCAGAATACTGTAAATATGTTATGGAGACAAAGTATTTGTATAAGTGAGTAGCATAAAGTGTACAAGTGTATTGGCCCAACATTTACGTGTCAGGGTCAGGATGATAAAAATTTGACATTGTTACAAAAACAATGTACACGTAATGTACTTTCTTTATAAAATCAGGACATTGCAAGAGCTATTTAATCAGTTGTAACTTATTTATTCTTTACTTTTGTGTTAGATTATATGCTGTTTTACAGACAAAAATAAAACAAAAACTTGTTTATACCTCGTTTGTTAGTTATATATATGACATATTAGTGTCCATTTATTGAAAATGATGCACATTTTCGGACAAGTCATCTTTGTCCTGGTTACTAGTCCGGGACTAGTCATGAAAAAGAAAATTTTTCCAGCCCTGCATATATTTAATTATAATTTAATATATTGGTTATTATGACAAAACCCAAATAATTGGGACTAGTGGATTCAACACTACTTCCACGAGGGAGATAATGTTAAAAGCAACAAAACAATGAGATTGTTGTAAAATATAAAAATAAAAAGAACCTTGTTTCTGCACAGCTGTTCATATTTATTTAACCAAGCTTAAAGTCTAAGGGAAACTACTCTTATAAAAATTTCTATACTTAACTCTGCCCAAAGACAAAATTCAAAGATTATTTTTAAATTAAGATTATTTTTAAATTTAAAACCTATTATTTAACTAATTAGTCACATGATTTGAACTTGAAAGAGAATAAAAAATTTACAATTTCCTACTAAAAGACATTAATTTTTTGATAATTTTTGTGAGCTTCAAAACAAACAAAAAAGTACTTATACTGCAAACTAAAAGTATACATATTTTTGTTCTCACAAACCCCAGACTTAATAAATAAATTAGTATTTACACTGAAAAGACTGTCCTATGTGAATGCAGTGTAAATGTGTACAGCACATCTGATAAGGGACATACTTTAATGCAGTTCTTTTATTTAAAACTTTACATTGCAAGTACTCTTTAAAGTATCTTTTAACAAATACCTACAAAATAAATTTTATTTGAGAAATATTGGATATATTTCTTCATTTGCTCACACTTCGTCTCCTTATTCTGACCTCTGAGTTGTATAAATAACTATTGAGAGTAGTTTGTTGCCATACAAACCTATTGCTGCGTTTAGCACTAGGCTGGGTTCCTGGTTTCCACTTCCCTCCTGTTTGATGGGCATCAATGTCTTCACCCGAGTCATCAGACAGACTGTCAAGGGAAACATCATCCGCAAAGTTGAACCCAAGGTCCTCTTCATCACTGCTAAATGTTAGATTATTCAAAAAAGTTGAAATGGGCAGAAGCGACTGGTTAGATCCTTTCTCCACTCGTGGACCATTTTTACTCATAAGCTCAAGAGACTGAAAAAAGTGGTCTACTTTCTCTGAGGCTGTATTTAAGTCTGAGTCTTTCGATGCACTTCCCGGCATTATATCATTGATGTTTATGCTGTTTCGAATATTTGGGCTTTTATCACTCTTAGCCATGTTGTACATAGAGTTGGCGATTTCACCTCGATAATGACCAGCCCTTCTAGGGTTCAAGCAGGCACTTAGGAGACCATGATCATCATTTCGATCCACAGGTTTATTGCCATGTGATGCTGAGAAGACAGGACTGAGGCTGAGCGCATTGGACAGGATGTCCCCGTTACCATGGTGACTAGTTCTGCTGGTGTCAAAGAGGCTTTGATTCACTGGCATGTTCTGCTGAATAGTCGTACAGAACATCTCGCTGAGGGAGCCAACATTGTCACTGGAGCCAGATGGAAAATGCTCAGGATCAAAGTCATCAAGTGTGTTTGTGATAGTAGCTTGAGTATTGAGAACGGAGTCGACAAACCCTGGGTTCTGTCCTGATGCTGCCAAAGAAAATGTCTGCTGACCACCACCGTTTCCATGATTGAAAGATGATCCAAGGAACGATGAACTGCTGGAACCGATCGTGAAAGAAGTTGTGTTAAAGTCTGCAACGGCACTGTCTGTAGTAAAACTAGTTTGACGTGGAAGATTGGAGTCTTTTGCCCCTTTTCGACCACTGCATTCGTTCTTTTTGTGGTTGACATAATTAAGAATGCCAGTGATGGTACTGTGGCATACAAGACACATGTGAACATCGGTATCTTCATCGTCATTCATTTTTCTGAAAAGAGTAACATTATACTTTGTATTATTCTTATACTACCAGTATAGTCATAATTGCACAAGACTAACTAAACTAAACTTTAAGAGTGTTTACAAACATGTACATATATTTAGCAATCACTTATAATCTAAAATATTGTTTGTAGCTTGGGGATAGAGAGAAAGTATATAAGCTGCAAAGTTAGCTAAGTTAAAAGAGCATATGCCTTTATTACAAAATGATACAATCACCCTAATGTTCAAGTCCTGGACCGGCTGCACACTTTTACATATCAATCATCCTAGTTGCTATCCCTGTCATATATATATATATACATGACAGCGACCAATGATAATCATTTTAGTGACATATCCAGCTATTATGGGTGAAGAAGACCCCAGGCAAATGTCTAGATAGAATCATCAGTGCATGGAATGCATTACATAATAAAACATACTAACAAGGTGCACGTGTCTATTCCCAGTCAAAAGATCCACAGCATAAAGTTGCTTTATTAACCATTCCTTATCCCCACAAGTGTCATGAATCTTTAATTACTTATTTTGATCAGCTTTAATCACTTCATATATATTAATACAGTAACATTTTTTATGCATTTCTTTCTTCATAAAAAATGATATACATTAATTAATCTTTTTTCTGTGTGCACACTGTTCACCATAATTTAGAACATTTTTAAATGGGGTGCAAACTGGAAGATTTTGTCCAGACAGCTACAGTACATGTGATACCATTTCACACCTAATATTTTGCCACCCAGGTCCAGGATGCTTTGCTATCTATTAGCTCTAATTGAAATAACAATACTACAAGTTGTCGTTTGTGCATGCTACAGTGTGTATATTATAACATAACACTATTATTAAATAAAATTGTCTTTGTTGTCAGTTTACAACCATGGCTTATTTGAACTAATATTAAATAAAAAAAAAATGTTGTCATTTTTCACCTTGAACATATTTTGACATTAAGTTAACTAAACGATTAGAATGTATATGCTAAATATTAAGTTATTATTAGAATAACATGGAGAACAAGTATAAGGTAAACATTTAAATAAATTGTTGTGTTAAAATTTTATTTTTGCTTGCAATTATGGCTGCGTATGTATACCTTCCAACTAGGCTACTACTATCAACATTTACCACAGATTTTAAAAATCATTAAGTTATTTGACTAATCAAGTCACCATGCATACAATATGCAAACTATATAGTATATTGGCACATATTGAGTCTGAATTCAGTCACTGAAATCACGGAAAAAACTTTGCAACGATACCACTTCACCACTCCGCAAAACATCACATTCTTGGGTTAAGTATATTCTCTGCAACTAAAATTTAGTTTTGACTAAAACTCCCTGACTAAGGTTGGCTGAATGATCGCCGACTTAGGGCCAAAATCAGCATCAGCAGCCTACTATTATTAAATGGACACAAGAGATTGTTGCTCTAAGCTTATGACATCGTTGAATAGATCTTGTTTTTTATGTATCTAAAAAAAACCTTTTCTACTCTCTGCATATAATATACATATATCTAAGTAATTCTGTTGAATTTTTATAGATATCTCAAAAGTTTGGTTTTCAAATCCGCAAAACAGGCTCTGTATTTTTAAAACAGCTATTATCTTTCAATATACAAGTATATGATTTGTTTATTAGACAGTAAAAAATGCACAAATATATACATAAATCATGAAATCCTGTTAAATGTGGTAGTGAAACATCTAGGTGCCAAACATAACTGGTAGCGACACAGATGGTAGCGAAGCATCTGTAAATCCATCAGGCCAATCTGCTATAAATAGCATTGCCAAATGCTGACTTATAATATTCTTTGAGTGCCAGGAAAATATTGATGAGCAACTTATGACTTTTCTCAGTCATTCACTGTAACAAAGTTATTGAGACATGCTTAACTTGAAGTTGACCAAAATTGGTTAACTTTACAGAACTATTCTACAATGTACTCATTATACTATATGCCTTCATATTGAAACATAAATGTTAATAAATACATTTTCGTTGCCAACAATTTAAAGACATATCACAGCAATGAATAAAAAAAATGCAGATTTTGTTTACAGTATGGAACATTATACTCTCCATAAACTACGTGGAAAATATCCCCACCATGTTTCACGAATCTAAATGCTGCGTTAATATCTTTAAACATAACCTCTGTATCGCTAAGTAATAAGAATAATATTAATACACTTTATCTGTGTGACGATCGCTTTGATAGAGAACTTCTCTTTCAATCTAGCCTATGACCATTTTTGTCACTTTTAGGCCTTCGTCTTTTCCTCAATGTTTAGAGCGGAAATGGATTAATGAGTTAGCGAAGTACGCATGCGCATGAAGCTGGGGCATCAAATGTTTTACTTCCGGGGTTATGCCGGCTGCTTGAGCAGATGAAAGGCGGCACGTCATGCACTGTAAATCGGAGGCTGATTACGACTCGTTACTTAAACGTCGATATCTAGGTGTTATACAATGACAAGACGAAAACAGTTCCAGCCTAAGAGACTACCATGTAAGTGTTGTTATTTACTTTTCTGCCCTGTTTCTTGTAGTTTTCAACGGTAATCCGCGCTACTTGTCTGCTAGCAGCCGCGAACTGAGTGTCACGCTCGATTAGAGGCTTGTTTGTTTACAAATTCAACTTGTCAATGTGTTGTATAAAGCGGTCTGCTACTGAAACCTGGGCCAAGTGTGTATTTTTATCGGCTCGGGTCGGGTTGTCAGTGCATATGAATAAGGGTTATGGACATTTAAAGTCGCCCGAGTTACGCTGCCGTCGTTATAACAATCCAACATCTGCTGTTTGTACTTGTGGCATCAATCAAAAATTTCATTGCAGGTTGTCAATCAAATGTCACGTGGTCTTTGTTCTGTCTCGTGCGATCAATCTAGGTGTACATCAATCAAGCAAGGGTATTATTGTTAAAGCATTTGTTTGAGAACTCAAACAAAACCGGCTGCCTAGAAGCTGACATTAGTGGAAGATTTATTATTTTATGTATAATACCCTGGGTATTGAATTAGCTTTACATGATGTTGTTTGCATTTCGCATTGATTTTATTTGCACTGCTGCATTTTTCCAACCTGTAATTATCCTGGTTGTCATACATTTGTCATACAGTAATGTTGGTTCTCTTTGGAAAGAAAAAAAATATAAAAAAGTATGTCAGCCCCAGTGTAGGCTGAAACTGGAGATGCTAATTGACTTGTGATTGATGCATTCTTTTGTCACTCACTGGCACAGCACAAATAACATCATTTATTTCTTGTGTGTCAAGTCTTAAAAACCATAAATAATGTTTTTTAATGGAGCAAAGCTGTCTGAAAACCAAGTGGGGTAGAATTGCCCATCCTTGTTGTTTAATCAAGCTAGTTTTGAATGATTCAGGAGTGACAGTCTGTCACTGAATGATGGGATGCTTTCTTTCTGCATTTGACAAATGATGGAGCTGAGAGAGAATTCTATACAGAACAGTCCACTGACTCAGGACAACTTTTAATGGCATTTTTGTCTTTGTAAACAGATGGAGTTAAGGAGAGAACATAACTTTAGATTAAAGAAATAAATCTTGAAGTAAATGTATAAAAATATCCCATAATTCTCCTCAAAAATAAAGTCCATATTATAGGGTACTGGTTAAGATGGTCACATTAAGATAATTTTATCAATGATAAAATTTTTTGGATGACACAAATCAACACACAAAATAAACTTTTTAATGATCTCTGGAAAATAGTCTGCTGGTTTGCTTTTAGGAGAGAATCTGTTGAATTTCGAAAAAAGATATATTTTTAAATCTTTAAGATCATAAAAATACAGAGACAGAGAGAAAAAACAGGGTAGAGAAAAGAGAATATCTTAAACACAAATTAAGTATGTCATTTTTTTCACTGTTTTCCGTTATTCTAGTAGAACAAGTCTTTATCTATGGTGAAATTGTGGGGGTTTGTCAGTAGCTCCTTTCAATTAATCACCAGTTTCTAATTTATTTCTAGTAGCTGTGTCGGCTAAACTCCTCTCTTGCAGTTACTGTTTTATTTATGCCCCAAACAGGCGCACATTACACCGTATTTGATATGTATTAAAAGATGAAGTAAATAC
Organism: Sinonovacula constricta; assembly: GCA_007844125.1. Lineage (NCBI taxonomy): Eukaryota > Metazoa > Mollusca > Bivalvia > Cardiida > Solecurtidae > Sinonovacula > Sinonovacula constricta. The sequence continues at coordinate 20,524,653 of CM017565.1, forward strand.
TTTGTATTCCCAATTGGACATAGAAGTTTATGAATTGATTAGTTTTAGATATAAACCTATCATTGCTTTTATCCTGTGGATTGATCCATTGTGAGATATTAATGCAATGCTGTAGAATATTAGGGAAAATTAATAAATTCTCCCCAAAGCCAGTGAAGTTGGCAGAAACTGTGTTTATTGTGTAGTGGGAATCATTATTTACAACTCTGTCCAGTCACTATGTATAAATCATCATTGTCCGAACTCCACTTTATCTTTTCTACATACGAATTTCACTTAATCATGTTAGATGCGAGACAGTATGATTTCTCTTGTAGAAATAATTACAGTGTATTCTTCCCCCATATTTCATGTAAATCCACAATAATCAGAGTAATTCAAGTGTCAGTGAAATTACTGAGTGATGTATGATGGAGATTTGAATGCTGAGAAGTCTTGGAGGTGGGGACATCAGTCACTGCTCAACAGCTCTGTCCTCTATACCCTTCTCATAAGGGGAGGTAAATCTGATATGGTTAAGCAAAATATCCTATAATTCTCAACTAAGCACTTTGTTGGTGGTGTTCATTTAAAGTGTCACATTGAGACAAGGTTCTAATAAGTAACAACTTGAAAGTTTTGCAGGGTGCAGGGTGCAACCTGTGGTTAAGTACTTGTAACTGCTCTGACAGCTTGCCTCTCATTGCATGGGTTTGAGTCCCGGTCATGGGGAAGGACTTAATGTATAAAGGTCTTCAAGCTGACCTGCAGTGTGGCGGTGGTTCTACCCAGATATCAGACATTGATGTGATGTATATAAAAACAACAAAACAATACAAAGGTTTAAGAATTAAAACCAAGGATTTAGCACAAGAAACACTCCTTTTTGCTTGGAGCTTCTTCCTGTCATCCCCATGAATGACTGAGGAACACATATATCTTCACAGCACTTTCCTCCCTTCCACTGTTTATAATGTTGAATGCACTAAAATAGAAACATCCTTGATTATCAACAACTATATAGCTATCCATTCATGAACTCTGTGTTTTCAGTAGTATTAATGAAGAAATAACTTAAGATTGTAAAATTAGATCAAGATTTTCTGTGGAAATATATCCCATAATTCTTTTCTTGTCCCTATAATGGGTAATTCAAAGGATTTTGATGTAGAGATAATCCTGTAAATACATGTAGTAATACTTTAATGGTTTAGATGTGAAATAAATAGTTATGAAAAGTATTCTCCCCTTCATTAAAAGGTCAGTTTTAATATGTCTCTTTAGAGCCAGGGACATTCTGCTGACAGGATAGAAGTTTCTATTGGGGTATACATATATTAAAGAATATGATGCTTTATTTGACCTAGCATTTTGGCTCTGAAAGTTCCTAAGACCCATGTATAGAAGGTTTCACACCATACCAAAGTCTCAAAGAAATGGAAAGTTATGGTTACATCCCTTGGTTTCATCCAGTAAATCATGGTAATTTCATGACTGGTTGACCCAATGTCAGCCTGTCTGGTTCATTTGACAATGTACAATATATCATATTAATTCATTAACATGAGGCAGCATGTTATCATAGATTAAGTCATTAACATGAAGTAGTATGTAATCATAGATTAAGTCATTAACATGAAACAGCATGTAATCATAGATTAAGTCATTAACATGAAGTAGTATGTAATCGAAGAAAAAATAGAGCTATATTGGGTTCAGGTAAATGCTCTTTATTAGAATGACTGGGTCACTGGGGGATTGTTTGTGAGACATTAATCCCAGCCACAAAACAGACAATGCTTCCTGAGTAGTTTATTTAAAAAAATGCTAAGTATGATTTAGTTGTATAGTTTCTGACCCTGACTATGTTGTTCAATTTGTTATCATGTGGGGAGGTTTTCTAGCTAACCTGCAGTGTGTCAGTGGTTTTACCCAGACTTAAGTCTGAGGGTCTTTCTCCACCAGTAAGTACCTAGTACCTAGCAGGCTTTAGAGGTGGTATCTGACAGTGTGCCTGTATCAAATTGATGTAATAATACCTTACCACTGCTTTGGGGAATTAGGACATAATTTATACATATACTCATGCTTTAGTATAAGTAAAGACAGTTTTGAACACTGCCTATTGTGTTAGGCACTAATAATCGGGATAAAAAACGCACTAAAAGTGCAATCATCCCAAATCTATAATTAAGCACGATAGTGATCTCTGCTAAAAATAGATATAAATGTCAAAGCGGATTACTTCGATAACAACATTGTGTAATCTTAAATGTGAGTAAATGTCACATAGTTTTCTTAGTTAAAAATAGCTTTCTCTGCAGCATGGCTTAGATAGGAAATACCTGTTTGCAGTGACGAATGGGGATTTATGTTTCACTGTTCACACAGATCTAGGGCATCAATGCATAGTATTTTGCAGAACCTTTTCAGGTAAAAATGACTTTGATTATTTGAGAAAAAAGTCTTTGGTCCAAACTGTCGGATACCACCTTGAAAAGAGAATCTATAAATTATCTTTCATACCCTACTTTGCCCACATTACACATTAGGAATGTTAGGATTTGTGAAGGCTGTAATAAGTACCTAAAACACTATATGGGAATTAAACGGTAGTGAACAAGAAAAAAACAATAAAAAAACTCTTTTTCTCGTTCAAGTGTATGTTTAAATCATATTAATATTATATACCGTGTTTAATCCATTTGGAAAAGATCTGGTATTGAATGATACATGCATTCTTTTTAAGAATACATTTGAAAGAGGGTGGTGGGTGGGCGTGGTTGATGGATGTACTTACTGATGAGTGAGTAGTCAATAAATAATGAAGAGCATTATTTAATTAATACTTGATTGGCATTCAGAGAGTGAGCTTTCATTATGAAGTAACAATTTATTTTATATAAACAATCACAATTTCTCTGTATTTTATATATTTTTTTTCAATTTTCACTTTCATTATAATGTACAAAAATATTGTGCACATCTTATTTTGCACCATTTCTATTTTTGATTGTTTGATTTTATTATTTTAAAACTTGAAATTATTAAAACAGTTGTCTTGAATTTCAAAATCTGTTGAATATTGTGTGAAGACATAATTATCAGACTGCTTTTTATACTTATAATTGCTCTGGAATTTGGAACAAGTGTTCGTGATGGTTCCTGAGGGAGACATTTAATTTAATGTAGTTGAGAACTATGGCTTAATCACTTGTATGCGAGACACAGGTTAATGAGACCTTAAACTTTATGCTGGCTGATCATTATAAGGGTATTAATTACATAAGTGAAAAACAAACAGCCGAGTAAGTTTTTTTTTGATATTTAAAGATTCTTTTTGTATGTGATTGTTTTTGTGAAAGTTACCGTAGTGATAATTTTGAAAAGTTAATATCAGTTAAATGTTGCTTGTTATTGGGGATGTTTGATACTTAAGATGTTTTTAGATGGGTTTAGTTGAAATTGATGATGTTTGCAATAATTGAAAGTTTTCTGTGTCCTTTTTTGTTAATAGGTTTATTTTAATGATTATTTGATTCTTTTAAGTATGGATAAGGGACAAATGTGTATTCATTTTTTGTTTGGTTTTGTGAAGTATATGAAAAATGGATAATAATGATGAAATAAAGACTATTTGAATATCTTTAATGATTGGATCTAATTAAAGTTCTTCATTTATTGGATTTTTTGTCATTAAACTTTGTTCAAATAACAGTTTCACATTGGTTTTTTTTCCCCTTTGAAGGCTGGTATTTATCATATTGGGTCTTTGTCCAAATCACAAAAAGTAAGTTTTTTTCCCCAATTTCATGGAGGCAATGCCTAATTCAAAGAACGAAAAACTTCTAATTGTCAACCCCTGGTCAAATACATGACATAATTGACAACTTTAGTCATATAAGAATTAAAGATATTGTTTTGTATATGTATATATGAGTGAAATATGAAAGGAGTTGAACAAACCAAATATTTTTTTTTTTATTTTTTTTTATTTGATACATACATTTTTCTCCAATTATTTCTAAAACAAGGCAAAAAAAATTCCAATTCTGGGGGTCGGGTCCCCAAATGGTGAGAAAAAGCCTGAGTTTATAGATTTTATTACAATTTTACAAGTATCTAGGCTTGATGTACACAGTTGTTAATACTATTTCAAAGGGGTACAATTTATATAAACTTTTAATTAAGTAATTAAGCTATGTAAAATGATTTTAGTCACATTCTGAAACGTTATGATTAGTTACAAAAGCATTTGTGATAACCTGTGATATGCATTTACGTTTTTATTTCTTAACATGGTGTTGTGTTTTGCTGACATCTCTTCCAAAAAATGATGTGATTTGTACACATCTCTGCAACAGGAAACTTCAAATCCATTCAAATACAGGCACAAAGTTTGTACTTTAGGCGGAAGGTCTCAATTGCGATACTTTAACGATAACTCACAAACTTGTTTTTTTCCCTTAATAAATTGAAAATGAATGTAATATGGGATTCACATTGTCTTTTAAAATGTTTGCACTAAATGAACCTATATGTTTATACGCAACATTGGACCTGGTTGAAGGTAATTCTAAACTCATAAATGACATTAAGTTGTATAACATTTGTATTGATTTTTATTTAATCCTCCTTGAATTACCATGTTCTTGTTGTTCCGTGTACTTTGTGATCTATTGTATGAACCTATAATCTGATGTAGTCATTGAGACTTTCTGACTTTCTTTTGTCTCTCGGGATAGTGATTTGGTTGTCTTTCTTTGTATATATCCATTGTTTGATCTGTCCATCTATCTACCAGTGAAATGTTTAAAGGTCTTTCACCAATCAATAACATTGTAGAAATTTTAGAAAGTATGGCCATATTCGTAAATAGTAGGACTGAATTAACATATCTGTGTGTATCAGATGGTTGTTTTTTTTTTTTATCGGGTAGATGAATAGATATTCACTGAGATGGTAGACAGATTAATCATAATCATCTACTTATCTTTTTTATCAGATAAACAGTTGATTATGATTAATATGTAATTATATATAAATATATATATATAAATATATATATATATAATATATATATAATGATATATATAATGATATCTGTTTAAATGATTATGTATAAAATCCAATTATTAGACAATATATAGCCATCATGATATCGTAGTGTATATCTTTATAATGCAATAATTATAAGCTATATGTCCTTTCAGCCATTTTTTTTATTCCAAAAAGATGTTTGTCATCAGGTGACATTTAGGTTTGATAAAGTAATGCCGTTTTACAGATTGTTACAGTTTGCCACAAATGGGTCACTTAATAGAAATGGTACAATTTACGACATAAAAATATAACAAAACAAGTGCACAACTGTTGCAAACTTTTTAAATTAGTTACACAATTTCATGTGAAAATGACAATTTATAAATTTATAGTGCAAGCCTTTACTAATGATCTGCATAAATTATAATCGCAAATGAGACCCACAATTTGTAAAAACTTACTAATGCAAAACCACATGAAATTTGCTAAGAATCGACTTTAAGGGTGAAAATATAATTTGGTATTAGTTTTTCAATCTATGCTGTTGGAAACTGCTGAGAAGTTATACTTAACCTACAAAGGTGTTTATAGAATAGCATTTTTTGACTTATGTCACTAAAGTAGATCTAATGCAATTGGAAACAAATTGTAACTTCTGCAGAGGAAATGACTTAGGTGATACGATCATCGTAATATTACATTTAGCATACGGCACTTAATCAAGTAAGCAAATAAAATGAGAAAGGGACAGAATACAACAGCCATAATATCTCTTATTTATTTAACTTTGTAAACTGTGTGTATGAAATCTTTGAACCTTTTATGCCCCATTTTCATTTGTTTAGGTCTCTGCCAGAAAAGTTGGTGCCTGTGGCCATTTTCCTATTTTGCATAAACCTACTTTTGCTAGGATGTCCCTTTATTATGCTGTAGAAGCATCTAAGAGAGGGTATTTAAAAAACTGTCTAAAAATATAGTTCCTAATAACTAATACAGTGCATGTTTCTTTATGATTAACATTTCTTGATACATAACAGACATGGAAAGATTTTTTAAAATTAGACATAATAAAAAGTCTTAATACAGTTAATTTTCTATTCATAGATTAATAGGTTAGCAGAATATGCCTGGTTCTACATAGACACAGATTGATATTGTGACTATTCCAATCAATTGTTTGCATGAACAAAAGTGTGACAACCCAGGCAAGTGCATGGTGGTCAAGTCGCTACAGTTTTTGACTCATAACCCCTCAGACCCTCATCCCCTCGTTGAGTTTGAGCCTCATTTAAGGAGGCGAGAGTGTCTTCCAGCTGACCAGTTGGGTAAAACAACACATGCTTAAAGTTTTTAATGATTTTGCTTCTTAAATAAAATAACTCAAAACATTTCATGAAAGAGCCCCTCATGTTAATCAGCTTTTTCTCCCTTTAACCCCAGCCCCCTCTAAAAAAATATAATGGGCTTACTAATTAGTCTCATAGAGCATAGAGACAATCCTGGGGATGCTTCAATTGTTACACACTTTTCCTCACTCTCTTTCTTCTTTCACCCCCCACACCCCTGCATTTCTGCTCGATGCGGCTGGGTTTTTATTATGCCAACTGTTATTCGTCAAGTGTATTGTCAGGTTGATAAGCCAAGACATTTCATATCAAGCTGATTACAAAATGTCTTCTTCTTTTGTTTGAGGAATAACATGTGTATTACTTCTGATATGTGTAATTATAGTTTCCAGTTTTATAAGTTTCCCAGATAATTGTATGTGGCAGCTCTAGGCCCAGTGAAACACTAGCCTTTCCTTCAGAATTTGAGTGATTGTTCTTTATTTATTTATTTTTCACTCATCAGTGAGGACACATTCCTGTTTTAATGTGTCCTAAAAATAATGCATGTACCAATGGTAGCTAGGTCTTTCCTTATCGATTTTAGCATAATTTAACTATATGAATACATTTTTTTGTATTTAAAACAGATACTATAATAAGAGGTGTAAATACCACTTTGGTATTATTTTCAAATAAACTAATGTTTTTAGTACTACTTGTTTTAAATTAGTAGAGAAATCAGTAGAGCGTTGGCTCCAGATACTAGAGGCCCTCTGTTCAATCCTTTGCTGCGACATACCAAATGCATTAAAAACGGTAGTGGCTCCTTTGCTTACACTCAGGCAAATATAAGGGTAGTTCCACGACTGGTTGGCCTGGTGAGGCAAATAAAAGGGTAGTTCCATGACTGGTTGGCCTGGTGAGGGAAATGTAAGGGTAGTTCCACGACTGGTTGGCCTGGTGAGGCAAATATAAGGGTAGTTCCACGACTGGTTAGCCTGGTGTCAGGATAATGTGGGATGGGATGGGATTAGCTGGCATTTTTGCTGATACTGTGCAGGGACATTTCTATCATTATAGCACAGGGGCACTTATGAGGTGCCCAGGGACTGGACCCGGCCGGTCCATTATACCGACACCGACGAGTCGGCGTAATGCTGTCCCCTTAGCCCCGAGTGTTAGGGAAGCCACTACTACCAACTTTATAGTCTTTGGTTTGACTCGGCCGGGGTCTGAACCCACGACCTCCCGATCAGCAAGCTCTGCCACCTGAGCAATTGCTGCCGGTCAGGATAATGAGACTGGGTGTGGTATCATGCCTGGTGTTCACAACATGCTATACACAGTGAAGGCAGCACTATATCTCCTTTCTCCTTCCAGTGTACATCGTCTTCAGATAACTGAAACATTGTTGGTGGGATGATAAACCAATTATTCATAGTTTTTAAAAATGATGCCACTCCTTATGTCTTTAGGTTTGGTAAATATTTATCTATTATCACTAAAAAGCTGCTAAATACAAATTAATAAAGCTAAGACAAATAGTGTGGATACAGATCAACCAGCTAGGAACTGTCCACATTAGGATCTCTCTACTTCTTGCTGCTGAGTCTAGAAATATGTGTAGGCATTCTGGTATATGTAGATGTATGATTATGATATGTACGATAATAATATAGTTTGGTAATAATAATATATACGGTAATAAATAGTATGCTAATTATAGGAGAGTATGAGTAATTAATGAAATACGAGGGGTACTCTCTGTGTAAGGACTGGTGTGAAATTGATAGATATTTAGAATAATTGTGATATTTTAATGAACTCCTTTCAGACCAAGATAGTCCATTGGTAGGGGGCTTGACCCGAACTTAAGTGATCAAAAGGTTTGAACTTATACAGGATACTGCTGATTTCCTTGAGGAAGAAAAACAATTTTTTTTCGAATCTGTAATTAAGCTATAATTGGGATTTCAGCTAAAAATAGATATCAGCGTCAGAGCGTAGTATCCGGATAGACAAGTAAAGTGATTGCAAAAATATGTACTCACGTTGTGTTCTAAATGTAATAATAGCTGACTGGTGCATGACTCAGATAGGCATTAATATTTTCGTAATGACTTGTAAGGTGTTATTTATGCTTTGTTTACCACATGGGTGTATTTCACCAATGAACAGCATTTTGCAGGATCTTTTCAAATAATTTAATTTTAAACTGATTTATTTTGTTGCATAAAAAAATTGGTCCAGACCTTTAGATACCGCCTTTAAACTATATTACATTTAATTTGACAAAATTTCTGACATGAATAACAAGTGCAAATATGTATTAAAACATTTATGATACTAATGGTAATAATTTGATGGTTTTTCTGCTAATGTTTTTCAATATATCAGTCTTGGTTTTTATTACATTTTCTCATATTTTATGTTTTTTCTGTTTATTTTTTAACTTATTTCAGTCTTATTTTTTTTTATTACATTTTCTTATATTTTGTGGTTTACCTGTTTATGTTTTCACTTGTTTCAGCCTTAGTTTTATCATTACATTTTCTCATATTCCTTAATTATTTCAGTTTAGACAAAGATTTTTAAGGAATGAACAGTGCTAAATGGCGTCATAAAACAGTGTTGTGCAATTAAATTGAAAATTTGACACTATAGATATATTTTATGAACTATTTTGTTTCCATATTTTTACCTTTTTGTGAAAATTATAAATGCTGTCTGTAATTTGACAGGATTAAAATAGTTACATTTCTTCATAAATAACCAAGGTGTTAATTAATTCAATTGTTGGTAAATTCTTAATTATATTTGAGAGAAAATAAAACATAAACCACACACAGCGAGAGTTGTCAATTCAAACTGTCTTACGTCTATTTTTTGTGAATCATAGCCTAAAACAGTTACACTAATTAATTTTGAAATGTATAATAATAACGTAAGAAATTAACCCCACATGTTTTAGACAAGTATCTTGATTTAAGATTAAGCTAAATTAATCCTTAATGGATTTTAATTTGCCAAGTCAGTAAAATGTGTCTTAAAGGCCTCAAAACTAGGATCATTTGTTCAGAGAACTTTGCACAAAAAGTTATAAATTATTATTCCAATTAGCACAGGGTTCAATTAAAATGTATAATATTAATAATTTAAGTTACATATTTCATTACAGGCAAAGAAATGATAGAAGATTGTCAGGATCAGGTGGGTTAATTAGATCTATGATATTACGGTGGTAAAAATCCTTTCTTTAAATTAAAATAAATATAGTGGAGAAAAATGTGGAATATTTCTGTTCATGGGATCTGAATGATTCAAGCAATCATTAAGGATTATAAATTTTATTTACGGGTAATTCCTAGGTGTGGCGGTCACTTAAGTTATGTGAGTGCTTTAACGCTTGTTTATGAAAACAATTCTGCAATTAATGAATAATACATAAAATAAATAATGATATAATAATAAAAATAATAATAATAAATACAAATTATAATAAATAATAATAATTATAATGAGCAATAATTATTATAATAATTATTGTTAACATCATCTGTAGTTGAACATCATATATTATTATAATAAACAATAATTGATAATTAATGTTACCAATAATAAAAATAAATACAACTAATAAATATTGCAGAATAATAATAATAACTAATAATAATGTGTAATAATAATTAATACAATAAAAAAAAATACAAAAATAAATAAATTGATAAATAATAAATATTACTAATAAATAAAAAATATGATAATAAAAATTGTGAATAAGTATTATTTATACAAAAATGAAATATTCAAATTTGGAGTGAATTCATTATCTTAACCATCCTCATCGTACCCATCATCATCATAACCATCATTATCACAACTTTTATCGTAATCATCTTCATTATCTACATCATCATCTTGATCCTCCTCCTCATATTCATTATCTTAACCATCATTATCATAACCATCATTATCTTAACCATCATTATTTCAACCATCATTATCGTAGCCATTATCATCATAACTATCATCATCATCAACCATCATTATCACAACTTTTATCATAATAATCATCATTATCATCATCATCATCAGTAGTTGAGGAGCAACAGGATGCTACAATTTATTCGTCTCTGGTAATGTTTGTTCATGATTCAGAAAGTTAATTTTATTTATAGTCAACCATTTTTGTGTAGTTGTTCAAATCGAAATAATACCATATTTTTTTCTAAACACTATGTGGACATTATTTTTCAATGACGTCACTACTTTTGTCATAACTTATAGAAAATATCAGAGCTTGGACATTTTGTATTCAAATAGATTGTTTTTCTTTTCATTACTTGCATTTGAGAAACTAGTCAGGAAGTGCGAGGTTAGAGCTCTGTAAAACCAGTTTAAGCACCCCAGTCGGTCCATATTGCCGACTAACCGTTCCAAGGCGGTAACTGTCGGATTTGCTCTTTTCATTAAATGACTCATCACAAATTTGTTCTTACTTTTCGCTTGGCTTGCATGTGAAATACCTTTGTTCTGTGCCTTTTCGGAGTTTGGTATATGTTGCAATGCTCATAGGACTTTGTCATATATTCTTATTTATCTACCCACATTGACAATAACTCACCCCTTCAAGTATGGGTATCAGAGTTCCATTTGAGGCAAATTCTTGATGTGCTGAAATATTCCAGGTGATCACTTGAGGTATGTGCTGAAATATTCCAGCTGACTTAAGGTATAGGCTGAAATATTCCAGCTGTCGAGGTATAGGCTGAAATATTCCAGCTGACTTGAGATATAGTTTGAAGTATTCCAGCTGACTTAAGGTATAGGCTGAAATATTCCAGCTGACTTGAGGTATGTGCTGAAATATTCCAGCTGACCTGAGGTATGTGCTGAAATATTCCAGCTTACTTGAGGTATATGCTGAAATATTCCAGCTGACTTGAAGTATGGGATGAAGTATTCCAGCTGACTTAAGGTATATGCTGAAATATTCCAGCTGACTTGAGGTATGGAATGAAGTATTCCAGTAGACTTGCACTGTGTGCTAAAGTATTCCAGCTGACTTGAGGTATGGGCTGAAGTATTCCAGCTGACTTGATTTATAAGCTGAAATATTCCAGCTGACTTGAGATATGGGCTGAAATATTCCAGCTGACTTGATGTATATGCTGAAATATTCCAGCTGACTTAAGGTATAGGCTGAAATATTCCAGCTGACTTGAGGTATGGACTGAAATATTCCAGCTGACTTGCACTTTGTGCTGAAGTATTCCAGCTGACTTGCACTGTGTGCTGAAGTATTCCAGCTGACTTGAGGTGTGTCAGTGGTTCTACCCAGTTGTTCATCCACAATAAATTAAGACTAAATGAAGATGCTGGAATGATAAGGATAAAACAATTAAGATTAATATGAAACACAAAATTATTTGCACACCAAAGAATGTTGATGCTGAAGAAAATAGTATTTAAGTATTAACTCCATTACTATATAAAATATATATAATACATAATATTATAAATAAAGTTAAGAAATGGAGGAAGAATGAGATAAAGAGTAACATACAAGCAAATAATCTCATAAGTTACATGGTCTGTTGACAGTTTATTCAATTTTATTCAATTTTACATTCGGTCTTTCCCTATCCTATCTATCAAGAATGTCACAATTGCTTTGAAAACATAAACTTCACTCATGTTCAATATGAGAAAATAATAACGCCAGAAAAAAAGCAGAACTGGAGAGAGGCTGAGAAAGAGGACATGAGCCAATATGAATTGAATAAATTCAATTAAACTTATGAAATTACAGAACTAATTTTCCAGATACTCAGCTTGCTGAACAAGTCTTAAGTATATGCAATTTGCAGTTTTTGTCACATCGTAATGTCTTCAAATTGTGCAGGAACAAAAGCTGACAATTCCACGGAGAGTGATAAAATGTAAATAAGCCGATTAATGGCTGTAGACTTGCACAGCGATCATTTGGAGACAACATAACAGAGGTTATTCTAGTATACGAGCCAATATCCACACCTAAAAATGGCTTGTTATATTGGCAAAATTATGTTTCTTTGCCCTCAGACCTTTGTCTTTGCTTGTAAATATGTCGCTGTGTGTTCTGCTATACTTATGTGTCCATAATATAACATTTTTTATTTGTTGAAGTTTGTAATTAATTATTTGGTTATTAAACTTCAAGACAGTCGATGCACATTTCATTCTTTTGAACAAGTTTTTCGATGCAGTTTAAAAACCTCATAAATGTGTAATGTATAGTCTTTTAGATGACATAATGGATAAATTTCTAAGATTTTAATAATCATCTTTACCCAGCATTCCTTGGTATGTATTATTTCTATTAAAACATTCTAGTGACTCATCCACTTGCATACTTTTCAAGTTTTAAGTTGAACCTTTTTATTAATATATTCAATTTGTGTGTGTATGTCTTTTTAAAGGTTTTCTGACAACCATTTGTTTGATCCTTGTTGTCTATTATAATCTACCTGATTTTGATATCGTGTTATCCTTTACAGATTAACCTATTAACACATCATTTATTTTAATGGTATTATTATAAGGAAGCCATTGCACTAGCAAGGAAAATGTTGTGCAAGATTTCAAGTTGTTTTCCTGGTGGGGGGTTGGTAATTAGAAGGTAGATGGTAGAGAGGTAAAGTAGTTTTAAATTACCATAACAAATGATCAACCAGGTAACATTTTTCATGGTTATCAAAAACTAACTTACTTGGCTTCCGCATTTGTGTGCCTGACGGTAAAATCCAACTTGAATTTCTGATATCTCGCTATACGTTGACCTACAGAATAATTTTAAAAAATAGGACTGTCTTTTAACCCCTTCATTCATGGTATATGTATATGATTTTGAAACTTTACCTATTTTTGTTGATTTTCATTGAAACAGTTTTAAGTATTTTTAAAACAAGTATGTTCAAAAATTAATTTTAGATCCGAGGCTAAACCAGTCTACACATAAACCCTTTGCTGTGCAGAATCTACAACAGATAGAGTGATAACTGTGCACGCTTTTCACAGGTGTAAAATGGCCTATCCATGATCAAAAGGACTAATATATGTTAACTAATTTTGGATGAATAATTTGAATTAATAGACAATATGCAGTTGATAGATATTTTAGATTAGTGCTGATGATGGCTTTACAAATAAAGTTGTAGATACATAAATTGATTCAACATATTATAATTAAATTGCTTTTATATGAGTTCATATGAAATATCAAAAAGAGTGTGCTTGGTGAAGTCATAAGTAATAACAATTTTTTTTAGATAAAAAGCTGACATAACTTCTAATTAAAAAGTTATTTAATCTATGGTGAATTTAAGCCCTTAAAGTATTCTTTTATTGTGTCTAGAGAAAAAAATATGATTTGAGTCCAGGTCGGAGTAAATTACTAAATTCAGAAAGGTCTTCAGCTGACCTTGATTGTAGTGTGGTGGTTTTACCCGGACAATATATATTTGCCTGGAGTCTTCGTCATCAAAATACTTGCTATAATGACCCTATATGTATGTATATATATATATATATATATATATATATATATATATATATATATATATATATATATATGTAAAAAAACCCACTTTTTTTTCATTTATTGATCATAATTGTGGCCATGCAGTGTAAAGAAAAATAAAAAAATCCCCCCCCCCCCCCCCCACCCCCCCCACCCCCAAATATTGACTGGCTTTGGCGTTACTATATATAGTTTCTACCCCCGAGGCAACAGCTCCTGGGTTTGATGCTAACGTGCAGCAGTGTTTGGCTGAGAACTATGGGTTATATTTTCAATCTAGATTTAACCACCAGCCCTTACCTGTCAATTAAAGGTGGTATCTTACAGTTTGGACCAATTTTTTTATCCCCTAAAATAACCAAAACATGTTGTTACCTGAACGGATCCAACGAAATGCTGTTTATTGATGTTCTACTCCTACATGAAAAGTGAAGTATAACTCCACAATCATCATTATAAACATGGTTTTCCTATCTGAACCAGGCTGCACGGTTAGCTATTTTTAAACTAAGAAAACCATGTGACCATATACTTTTGAAATCACAATGTACTAACATACAGGTAATTTGCTTTGACGTTGCTGCCAATTTTTAGCCGAAATCTGAATCTTACTTATTTATAGATTTGGAAAGAATGAACATTTTGAATAATTTTTAATGAGTTGTACCTGAGATAGTGTTTAAAATCAACTTTGCTTAAACATAAGTATGAGTTTCTGCAGATATTATGGATATAAAACAGGGATCATATATTGTTGTATGAATTTGGTAAAGGCAAAATGTCAGATACCACATTTAATGTCTTATATTCTTTAAAAGTGGTATCAGACAGTTTAGAATAAATTTTATTTTCTCAAATAACCAAATAATTTATTGTTATCTGCAAAATGCTGTTCATTGATATCCTAGATCTGTGTGAACAGTCAAGCATAAATCACCACTTGTCATTGCAAACAGGTATTTTCTATCCGAGCCACGCTGCAGAGATAGCTATATTTAAACTTAGAAAACCACGCCACCACTTACTTTTGAGATCACCTTGTATAGTCCTCCAGGTAATCATAACAGAGGCCACTATCAAGGTTTTTATTCAATTGGAGAAAAAAAACACAGAGTGAATTTTTTCATGATTAGTTCTGTCTAACAATTCAGTTTGTGTTCAAAATCGTATTTATTAGAACTCAAGTATAAATTTATACACAAATTATGCCAAAATTCCCTAAAGCAATGGTTTGATATTAATATATGTATTTTATTTAAGCAAACTGTCGGATACCACCTTGAAGATGTTAGAATCCAGTTTACCCTATATTTAATTTCATACTATTTAAGTTAACAACTTCTGAATAAAACCTACCTATTGATTGTGTTCACTCTTGAACTGCTAAGCTCGCATTTTGCAGGCCTAGTCAAACAGTGTAGATCTCAATCAGGGTTGTTACTGTTTGTTGCAGGGACTTTACCTGTACATGAGGTAACCACTGCATGTATTTGTTATGACACAGTCAACATCTAGAATGAGTTATTAACCAATGTAGCAGGTGCAGGGTTGAACATCTTAGGGCTGAGTTGACAGCAGATTTTTGAATGTCATGATGAATCCCTGACGACATGCAATGATTGTATTAACATGGCACTGCTCGAAGTCTGCTGGCACCACTACCATCAGGCTGACACATCGTAGCAAGATGTGAACCATGTTGCTATGGTCATCTTTCACATTGTGTGGTGTTACACTTTTTATGTTGTTTGCTTGGGGTTTTTTTTGTGTTTGATGGGGGAATATTTTTTTTTTCCTGGGAGTGGAGACAGGGCAAGGTTTGGGAACAATGTATGATTTTGAGGTGTTAGGTAAGTATTGCTTGTATGATTTGAAATACATGTCCAAATGGTTAAACTAATTAAAATGACAAGGCACAAGATGTAACATTAGGGTCATACAGAGTCCTATCAGTAATTATGTAGTTCCCATTTATTGTGGTTTGTGAAAAAGAAAATTGTGTATGTATATGGGAGTTGTGGGGGAGGACGAGCAGGGGTGTTGGGGAAATGGGGTAAGGTGAAGAAGTCTCCTTAGGAGCCAAATGTGATATCTGGGATATGGCTTTACCTCAGGAATGGGCCGCTAAAGATTGATATCAGTTAAGAGAACTTGTTACCTAATCAACCAGTCATTAGTTTTGATTTTGAAGATGTTGTTTAATTTTATTTAGAACTTCCTTTCAACAGCCAAGATGTATACAACTGGTGGAGACATTGGTGCTGGTATCACTGCTAATCAAATCTATGCATGGAAGATACAGCTGTTGTAAACCAGGTACAGTGCTGCTTTCACTGTTATACCATGCTGGAGAAACATGGCATCATACCAAGTGAAGAGGTCTGTTGAGTGTAAGTTTCAAGAGTTGAGTATAAGTTCCAAGTATTGAGTATAAGTTCCTAGTGTTGGGTATGAGTTCCAAGAGTTATAAGTTCCAGTTCCAAGAGTTAAGCATGAGTTCAGAGTAAAGTAGGAGTTCCTAGAGTTGAGCATTAGTTCCAAGAGTTAAGTATAAGTTCCAGTTCCAAGTATTGAGTATGAGTTCCAAGTGTTGAGTATGAGTTCCAAGAGTTGAGTATAAGTTCCTAATGTTGAGTATGAGTTCCAAGAGTTGAGCATGAGTTCCAAGTATCGAGTATAAGTTCCTAGAGTTGAGTGTGAGCTCCATGAGTTGAGTATAAGCTCAAGTTCCAAGAGTTAAGAATGAGTTCCAAGTATTGAGTATGAGTTCTGAGTATTAAGTATGAGTTCCAAGTATTGAGTATGAGTTCCAAGAGTTAAGTATAAGTTCCAAGTGTTTATTATGATTTCCAAGAGTTGAGCATGAGTTCCAGTTCCAAGAGTCAAGAATGAGTATGAATTCCAACAGTTGAGTATGAGTTGCAACAGTTAAGTATGAGTTCCAACCATTGAGTATGGGTTCCAAGTAATGAGTATGAGTTCCAAGTGTTAAGAATGAATTCCAACAATTGTGTATGAGTTCAAAAAGTTGAATATGGGTTCCAAGAGTTGAGGATAGGTTCCAAGACAGTAGGTTTATTTTTGTGTATGAGTGGCCTTTATTATTAAATGATGTAAATTGGACCTACTTCATCATTTGTATATCAAAGCTGAGCAAGATCTTTCATAGCTTAAACCCCTTTCCCCTACTCCATTTCCAGTCACTTGCTTGACAAAGTCAGATAAAATGCTGCTTTCACTGTGACTGCATGGTCACAACACAGATTTCTTTTTTTATGGTCAGCAAATATAAGGGTAGTTCCACTACTGGTTGGCCCAGTGTCAGGATAATGTGACTGGACGTGGTATCTTGCCAAGTGTTCACGGCATGCTATACACAATGAAGACAGCACTATATCTGCTTCAAGTGGACACCGTCTCCAGATAACTGAAATACTGTTAGTGAGATGATAAACCCAATAAACAAACTTGCCTTACACAGTGAAGGTAAGCACTATCTCTGCTTCAAGTGGACACTTTCTCTAGGTTACTGAAATATTGTTGGTGGGATGATAAACCCAATAAGCAAACATGCTATACACAGTGAAGGTAGCACTATATCTGTTTCAACTTGGCACTGTCTCTAGTTAACTGAAATGCAGATGGTGGAACAATAAAGCCAAGAAACACAGATGCTATACACAGTGAAGGCAGCACTTTACCTCTTTCATGTGGACAGCGTCTCCAGATAACTGAAATCCTGTTGGTGGGATGATAAACCCAATAAATAAACAAATAAACCAACCCTCCCTGTCATACCATGGCACAATACCATAGAAATAGTCTGATATTGAGCAGCTTTACTAAAATCTGTTAACAATTGACCCATGTTTTTAGTTGACCCATCACATCTCTTGTCTGTTGTACGTGACCAGTCTTTATCATAGTTAATTTTTTATTCAAACAGTCTGCTGCCTTTGCTGTGATATTATGGCTTAGACATGTGACACAATTTTGGAAAGACAAACATCAGTTGTGGTTAATCAAGGAATATGCATAATCAGATGTGAGAGAGTTTCTTTTTTGCTCTGGTTCTTAGCTTGCTAAGCACTGATTTATATGGCTTTTGCAAATAGTGTAGGTCCATTACAGCCATCTCTCTCTGATCACGATCTGCACAATGTGCTCACAAGTCTCTCCCAATGTGTCTTTCCTCTTTTTCATGTCAATGTAAGAAGATGATTAAAAAAAATCATGGTTTATTAACAAATGCAGCAAGGTAAGAGTTACGAGGCCTCCTGTATAAATTGCTGTAAATTGAGGCTCTACATCTTTTATCAATTGTAGCTTTGACCACTCACTATTATTCCTCCTGTTTTGTGTCCATAATGCCCACCTATTATTTCAGCCATAATCTTGATCTCAACTGTCCTGTCTTTGCTGTCCCTTCCCTTGACCACTGGTTCATTGGTCACTACAGCTGACCACTGAATGTCCACTAAATCACACAAGAGAGTGGCACTACTTTGTCTGTGGAGTGATATATCGCATTGTTCACCAGTAGGGGGAAGAAGAAAGGAGGTGGACCAGTGAGAGATTCACTACCGATTCACGAATCAAGGAGCCAATTTTCGCCACAAATAAAAAAAAAGAGATTGCAGCATTCTGAAGGACCTGCTACCCTTAACCAATCTTTTTGACATGCAAATTGGTTGCAGAAAATCTACAACCCATATTTAAGTATTTTCGCTGTAACCAGTAGTCATTACGTTTGATGTATTCGCTTGAGTCTACAGCCCCATCTATTGCTGGTTACTGGGCAAGAGATTTTTTTCTTCGATTATCATCCGTTAGTTATTGTTGGGGGGTATTTACACAAAAAGCATTTTATAGACTTATTAGTTTTCATAATAAATATCTTGCCATTGCTCTTATGTCGTGGGGACTGCGTAAATCAGACATAATGGCGGATGAACAAAGTTATGAATCTAACTGTTCAATATGTCCCTGCTGGGATACTTTATTTACGGGTGTGATAAATGTAGAATAAAGAAATGGCGTCCCTTCCTCTGACAGTTGGCTGGTGTATCAGGGTTAAAGATTATAAAACTTTGAGATTAAGCTCGAGACTAATCTTGAGCATCTGATTGGTTAGATTTTAAATTTTATTCGAATCCAACCAATCAAATGAAAGATAACTTTCTCTGACTAAAAACTCAAGTTTCATAATCTCCATAATTCACACATTTATTCAAAGTTTAAAGAGGAAAAAATCCAACACTCATAGCAATAGCTTAGGTGAGAATGCTTTTGTAAAGCTGTCTTGCATATTATTTGCTAAAATAAACCTATTTTGAAAAGCTAGTTTAAGGGAAGAATTTTAATTATTTTTCAGCTTCTTAAAGAAGAAAAAAAATGTTAAAATGACTTAAGTGAGTATGGTCATATGTTTATTTATAATACTAACATAAAAAAGGTACAATATTTGAAATGAATATTTAAAAAATCATAAGCCATTTAATATTGTGTAGAGAGTAAGCAAAAATACTTGAACATTGGGTTTCTGTTTTTCATTATTGACTTCTTTTCTTCTCATTGTCTAATTTTTTGTTTTTCTGTCTGTGAAGGGTCTTAAGTTAGGTATTAATATTACTTTTCATTGTATGGATACTGTTCTGCCTAGAGGGTCACCTGTAGCTAAGCAATTAGAATTACCACTTTGTAATATCTCAGCCCCTTACTGTGTGGGTTTGAGTTCTGGTCGGGGCAAAAACTCATGTGGAGAGGTCCAACAACTTATCTATGGTTTTCCAGTCTTTCTACCCAGACTTGATTCTGCTGCCCTCCACCAATAATTAGCTGGACGTCACCAGCATGTTGATAATTGTGTTGGTGCAATGTAACTAAAAACAAAACAAACTAATGTTCTGCCTGGCTGTGTCAGTTTGTATTAATTTTTGCTCTCTGTCCATCTGTCTGTGTGTATGTTTGTTTGTCACTCTGCATATGTCTGTCCTTGTCAGTCTGCGTGTCTGTGCGTGTCTGTCTTTATTTGTCTCTTGTGTATGTATGTTTGTATTTCTGTGTACTGTGAAGGCATTTTATTTCGTGGGGCATTTAATTTTGTGGAATTCGTGGGCAAGTCAATCCACGAATTTAAGTACCAACGATATAAAATCCCCTCAGTTAGACTTTCGAATGCTAGATTTACTTGTAAATCATGTCAACATATTTTTACTAAACAGGACATAAAGCTCAAACAAACAGACGATTTCACCACACTTTATTTACATTGTATTGACATAGAACGATAAAACATGTTTACGAACATAAGCCATTTAATCATAAAAAACAATCTAAGCTAAGTAATTATACTGTAATATATACATGAGCACTATAAACTTTATAGGTGTAGGCTGTTTACTCAAGGGTCTGTTTTGTGTCAGTTTGCATAGTACGCTAATTGGCGTTAATTGACAGTCAATGGCTTCGTTAAATTAGACCCTTAAAAGAACCAGCGCCCCTAACATCTTTATGAATATAATCCCTTAAATGACACGCTAATTGACAGGTGTCATAAAAGTCGTCTGATGAGACTCGGCTGTGAAAACATTGACCGGCTGCCGTGGATCAATATCATCAGGCGTGACATAAGACAATAGGCAGAGTCACTCGCTAATCCGTAGTTTCGCAATTGACCCCGTTTCAGTGTTAGGCCTCAGTTTCGCATCTGTCAAAAATCGAAGGTATTTTTTTTATATTCGTGGGTAGGGCAATCCACGAAATCAAGTACCCACGAATATGCCCATCCTCTTCAAACAACGAAATTTCTGCCCCACGAAATAAAATGCTTTCACAGTATGTATTGTTGGAGGTTTATGTTTATATGTTGGCATGTTTGTGTATCTGTGTGTCTGTCTGTGTCTGTCTGTGTATATTTGTTTTGTCAATAATGTTGTCTATCTGTATGTCTGTGTGTGTCTGTGTTCTGTGTTTGTACATCTGTGTATCTATCTGTATGTCGGTGTTTGTGTATCTGTTTGTCTATCTTTGTATGTCTGAGTATCTTTGATATCAGTCTGTATGTGTGTCCGTATGTATAAATGTCTGTGTGTTTGTGCATCTGTCTTTTTGGATGTGTCTATCTGTGTGCCAACTTGTCTGTCTGTCTGTCTGTCTTTTTTTCATTATTCCTGTCTATATGCATACCCCTATCTATGTGCCAGTCTCTATCCTGCTGTCTTTCTGTATTTGTATGACCTTATGTCAATCATTCTGTGTTTTTGCCCTGCCTTTTATACCCATCTTTCATTTATCACTGTCTGTCATTTCTTCTGTTGTTTCAGCATTTTCCACTTGCAGATATCTCAAACAAACCCTTGGCTCTTGTCTTGGAATGAAATAAAATAAAACTAAGAAATGAAAGCAAAGCAATGGTGTTTGATGCTATTTTGAGTTTGATAGATCTTGATCCTTGAGCACGTAATGATTACACAGATTTGGTCTATCATCCCTTCATAAGTCTTCCTTTATCTGCGATAAACAGTCTTGTTCAAAAATACCGAATTCATCAAATGATTACCACATGATGTTTGCCTGACATGCTGGAGCAAGTAGCTTTGAAGTCTGGTCCAAATCTATTTGAACTGAACATCTCCCTGCATTTTTCAGCTCCCTACAATCTTATGAATGCATTGGTAATGTTGCGCCAGTGCGTCCATCAAGTGTGTGTAAATCCCCCTGAGGGAATTTCTTGGAAACCTTGATGGGCTGCTATAACTGTATTATATCGGTAAATATGCCTCTGACAGCTTCAAACATGTCTAATAAGCCTACAGCAGGGCTGTTGTGCACAGTGCTAATGACTTTAACAAGAGTAATGTCGAGTTTTATGTGTAATTTTATTTTTCAGAACAAGAGAAAAGTACATAAAAAAGCATGCACTGTTTATATTATTTTTATGCGTTTTTATTTTATTAGACTGTTATCAAAACATATGATCATAATGTTCATGGTTTTGTGTTTTTTTAATTATGAAATAAAAATTATCGGGGTGTGTATTGATTTTTTTCAGGATTTTCTTCATAAAATAAATATAAAATTAAAAAGAAGGAAAATAGTTACTAATTGGCAGAATTAAGTACTGGTTGTAATCCAACAACGGAAGTTGCATGCTACTGAATGTAAGGTAGTGCAATCAGTAGAGCGAACGGGCCCTGGGTTTGAACCTAGGCCGCAATAGGCCAAAGTCATAAAAATGGTAGTAGTATAGCTCCCATGCATATACTCAAGCAATTATAAGAATAATTCCTCGGCTGGTTGGCCTGGTAGGTTAATGTGACTGGCTGTGGTACCGTATCATGCCAGGTGTTCACGGCATGCTATGCACAGTGAAGGCAGCACTGTATCTCTCTCAAGTGGGCACTGTATCTAGATAACTGAAATACTTTTGGTGGGACCATAAACCCAATACACAAACTGAAAATAAGAGATTGTCATTATTGTATAGGATGATAAAAACTAGACACTAATTTAGCTTCTAGTAAGTGCTATGCTATTGATGGGATATGCTGATCTAGATTGGATCTACAGTACAACTGTTTACTTAAGTCTAATAATTTTGAGCAGACTTAAGGGTCAAAATAAAGTATGTTAACAAATTTTTTTCTTAAGGAACATTTCGACTGAATGGAAAGGGTCAACGAATTATGAAAAGTTGTTATTTTGTGGAGTGGATTATTAAAATTGCATACTCAATTCTATGAAACAAATAAAAAGTATTGGAGGCTAATAAATTTATGCAGCTCACGTCCTTGAGGTGGACTATAAACTTGTAATCATAATCCTAACTTGGTTAATTGGTAATTAATGTGTTTATTGGATATTTAGCTCCCTGTCTTGAAATGACCAGAATTAATTGTTCATGTTTTTTTCCAAAATATATATCAATGAATGGGAACACTTCCATTTAAGGTATTTTTCAAAATACTCAAGAGAAAATAATTTTGAAGTTTGTTTTCTGAATGAGAGCCATTCCTCTCATAATTATGAGGTGTAGAGTTTAACAGGATGATACTTGTATAGGGTTATGATGGTCATGAGTAGGAGGTTGATGGTGGTGATGATGGTGATGGTGGTGATGATAATAATGGTGGTCGTGATGATAATGATAATGATGGGGATGATAATGGTGAGGGGGGATGATAATGGTGATGATGATAATGTTGATGATAATGGTAATGGTTATGATGATAATGGTGATAATAATTATGATGATGGTGATGATGATAATGGTGATTACCAAAACAATAAAAATAATGAGAAAAACAACAAAAAATGTGATTTTTCTTTAGAAACTTATTTAATACATAAAAAAGAATGCTCAACAGAACAAAAACAGGCAATTTTCTGCTTATTGACTTTTTTTAAAATTCTAAAACTGATCTCCCTTGTTCATTTCCTGTTTCTCCTTCTCTGTTTTGGTGTTGAATGTTGTTTTTTCTTTTATGGAGTTTTTATGGAGTCATTAAGACCATCAGTGTATGCAGGTGATTGCATGAAACGGTTACTGTGGTACTATATAGGAAACACTAAAATACTTACTTCAATTTACGACAGTTGTAACGAACATGTTTTGCACAAGTTCACTCTTATACTTGCTCTTATTTGATACTTTTATGTCCCTGGGGAGAACTTAATCCCCAGTCTTACCCTCATCATGATCGTATTTTCTATCTATTTCTTGACAACTTCTAGTGTCGCAATGCAAGTCTGTCTTCGATTATACATCACTATGTTCGCTCTCCCACTGATTTAATTGTTCACATTTTGCTATGGTAATACTTAGTACCCCATTTGAAATTGGCCAATAATTTGTACGGCGTTATAAAATTTGATTGGTTAAAACGATAACATTTTGCGTTAATTGCTTGCCAGGACATTCTTCCTGCAATAATTTTAGACAGTTTAGCATTTCGATGGTAAGTAATGTCTATATATATTAACTTTGTTCAAATCTTTTTAACATCAAGCGACCTCTATTTTTTTCTCAGCCTCATTAAAATGTCACATCTTTGTATTTCCTGTGGCAAATTTGCAGCAATCTTGTCCATTTTTTTATTTCTATGCCAACCAATATCATATATTACCTCACATGAAAATAGAGTTAATACCTATTCACTAATTACTTTGTTAAACACAAACAATTTGCCAAAAATTTAAGTGTGAGCTTTCTTATAGAAAAAATTTACCTTGTTATGCAGACTACATGTATAGGTAATTAAAAATTACCGAGACACCTTTCAGAAAAAGAAATTAGGTCTGGGAAATTTCCAGTGTTGAAAGCCTTGGTATGCTACCTTATTTACATTTTGTTAATAGCTTATACAAAATTCTGTGGCTTGGTGGTAAAGACGTGAACTTGTAACTCTTCGGACTGCTTGCCTCCCACTGCCTGGGTTTGAGACCCTGTTGAGGCGATGGACTTAATGTCGGAAGGTCTTCTGGCTAACCTGTGGTGCACGGGTGTTTACCCAGATATTTGTCTTAGGTCTTCCTCCACCAAAATAGCTGGATGTTGCTATAATGTCCATAATTCATAATTGTATTGCTGTGATGTTTTTCTACCAAAACAACAACAAAAACAAAAAACAAAAAAACAAAAACATAAAACAAACAACACCAAAAAAACAACAAACTTGATCAGTTTGTGTTTACCAGGCTAAAAGTTAAAAAATTTGAAGTTAACTATTGCTAGATATTAATTATCAGATAATCCCTGCCATTGATGTTGGTTGTTATTTTTAGACTACATGTACTTGTTCTACCAAGGAAATCGTGAATAAAATAAAATGAATAGGAATAAAATGCTTATTATGAAGCCAAAAAAAAAGAATACAAAATGGAAGTTTTACTCAAATTCTGACAAACATATAATATTATTAATTTATTATACCATAAAGATAATTCACATTTAATAGCTACCTGTATTTCTCCTTATATTAGAGTTATTATTTTATTATATTATCAGTAACTATTCACATTCTCTCTGGCTAATGCATTGACAGTTCATGTGAATTTATTGTTTTTTCTTTGTTATATTACACCACACAGTTATGGTCATATTGACTATGCCTAGCTAATTATTGGTAGAGGAATACCCAGACCTATGTTTGGGTAGAACCACCAGTGCACCACAGGTTAACTGCTAATATCCAGATAATTATTGGTGGAGGAAGACCCAGACTTATGTTTGGGTAGAACCACCAGTGCACCACAGGTTAACTGCTTATATCCAGCTAATTATTGGTGGAGGAAGACCCAGACTTATGTTTGGGTAGAACCACTAGTGCACCACAGGTTAACTGCTAATATCCAGCTCATTATTGGTAGAGGAATACCCAGACTTATGTTTGGGTAGAACCACCAGTGCACCACAGGTTAACTGCTAATATCCAGCTAATTATTGGTGGAGGAAGACCCAGACTTATGTTTGGGTAGAACCACTAATGCACCACAGGTTAACTGCTAATATCCAGCTAATTATTGGTAGAGGAATACCCAGACTTATGTTTGGGTAGAACCACCAGTGCACCACAGGTTAACTGCTAATATCCAGCTAATTATTGGTAGAGGAAGACCCAGACTTATGTTTGGGTAGAACCACCAGTGCACCACAAGTTAACTGCTAATATCCAGCTAATTATTGGTGGAGGAAGACCCAGACTTATGTTTGGGTAGAACCACCAGTGCACCACAGGTTAACTGCTAATATTCAGCTAATTATTGGTGGAGGAAGACCCAGACTTATGTTTGGGT
This sequence comes from Sinonovacula constricta, assembly GCA_007844125.1. Lineage (NCBI taxonomy): Eukaryota > Metazoa > Mollusca > Bivalvia > Cardiida > Solecurtidae > Sinonovacula > Sinonovacula constricta. Next base: position 20,550,360 of record CM017565.1, read on the forward strand.
AGAACCACCAGTGCACCACAGGTTAACTGCTAATATCCAGCTAATTATTGGTGGAGGAATACCCAGACTTATGTTTGGGTGGAACCACCAGTGCACCACAGGTTAACTGCTAATATCCAGCTAATTATTGGTGGAGGAAGACCCAGACTTATGTTTGGGTAGAACCACCAGTGCACCACAGGTTAACTGCTAATATCCAGCTCATTATTGGTAGAGGAAGACCCAGACTTATGTTTGGGTAGAACCACCAGTGCACCACAGGTTAACTGCTAATATCCAGCTAATTATTGGTGGAGGAAGACCCAGACTTATGTTTGGGTAGAACCACCAGTGCACCACTGGTTAACTGCTAATATCCAGCTAATTATTGGTGGAGGAAGACCCAGACTTATGTTTGGGTAGAACCACCAGTGCACCACAGGTTAACTGCTAATATCCAGCTCATTATTGGTGGAGGAAGACCCAGACTTACCGGTATGTTTGGGTAGAATCACCAGTGCACCACAGATTAACTGCTAATATCCAGCTAATTATTGGTGGAGGAAGACCCAGACTTATGTTTGGGTAGAACCACCAGCACACTGCAGGTTTTATTTTCAGGGCATAATGAAAAGATAATAATATTAGAATATATATATGTTTTTAAATTCTATATTTATTAAAGTTATGGTTTGTGAAAGCCTGAACTCACCAGTTATAATGGTATTTAAGGCAGGCTGTCAAATGTTAAATGATAAATTTATAATGTTCTTTGGACAGCTACTTTCGGTTTTGGTTATTTATATGTGTAGATTTATAATAAAACAATTATGAACTGTTAAGCTGTTATGCTCGGTCTCCATTAGTATTTTCTTTTGTTCCAATAAATCTGATAACACTATGCATACTAGCCAAACATCCATTATTATATAATTTTACTTACTTAGCAAAGTTTCTGGCTTTTAATACAATAAAAACATGAAACGGACAAGAAGAAGACATAAAAAAGAAAGTAAATAATTAAACAAGAAAGTTCTACTAAACAAGAAGAATATTAAACAAAACAAGAAAAGAAAGAAAAAAATATATATAAGAAAAAAGTAATAACAAGAAGAAGAAAAAAATGGTGATAAAGTGATATAGAGTACAAGAAAAAAGTAGTTAAATAAGAAGAAAAAAAGATAAAAAGTATACTAGGAAAATTAAGCAAAATGCATAAATGATGAAGATATGTTTTATTCCCCTCAAGCCCATGAACAACATAGTATTAAATAACTTCAAATAAAAATATTATTACTGTGTATATTTTACCTAATTGTTCAAAAAAGTAAAAACTGTCACCAAACTAGCAAAAATGGTTTTGGTTTTCATGTGAGCCTACACAATATTTACAGCCTGTTTTAATGGTGGTATTCAACAGTTTACCTAATACAATTAACAAAATCAATTAACCTGTTTTGAGCAATTTGGGCATAATTTCTGTCTATACTTATGCTTTTTTCCTTAATAAAGACCTTATCACAAGTTTATTTGTTAGAAAGTACAAACCTGAAATTCTCTCAATGTTTATTCTTAACAAATCTATAAATACTTGCCCACAGATATTTTTGCTAAAAATAGATACCAATATGAGAGTGGATTTCCAGGATGGTGATATAATGTGATCTCAAAAGTAAATAGTCACATGGCTTTCTTAGCTAACTTTGCAGTGTGGCTCAGTTAGAGAATACATGTTGGTTATGATGAGTGTGGTGGTATGCACCACTTTCTACATGCATGTAAATAAAGGGCATCAATAAACAGCATTTTGTGGTATCTTTTTTAGGAAACAATGTGGAATAATTTTTCTGCACTTAAGCAAATAATTTTTTTAACTCATACCATTATGAGAACCAATCATTTTCAAAATTAAAAGTTATAAATAAAATATATGATATAAGAAGCAAGATTACAAGAAACCAAACAATGTTGTTAAAATATGAAAAAAAGATCAACAATAAAAAAAACAATAGAAAAGAAATAAGAAGAAATATACCGCAAAAATAACTAGACGTATGCTACAAGAATGTAAGAAAAATAGCTACCTGAAGAAAATGAATATAATATATAAGAGAAACAAAACCAAAACATTCACACACAAAATAAGAAAAAAAGAAAGAAAACACTTCCATCTAACTAGAAGCCGACTGCAGTAGTCAGTTACACGTCTTGCTCCAGTGACAACTTCATTATCATGAAAAACCGCTTCCCTTATGCGATTGACATGTCCTTACAAGCCTTTGATAGGCCCATGTCGGTTTTGCTGACATTTTCTAAATTATCCGGCAATACCTGAGGCCCGAGAGTGGTTTCTTTACCAAACAAGGCTGCAGTGGGGTCCCCCCCATAACACATCTTCAGCCACACTCAGTCGCATTTCAAATTCAATTAAGCGACAAATGGAATGAGAATTTTGGTGTCGTAGTTGCGGAAGGTCTTACTGGGGAGGTGACAAGTTACCTGAGGCCAAACTGCGAGAGGTTTTTTGTGGAGATGGGAGCTGACAGCTAACAACATCAAAACTTGGATACCTAATTACAGGCTTCATATTGACTAATGGTTCCCCTACTGGTCATGGTTCAGAGTTAAACCTTTGGTAGTATCATGTCAACTGAGTAGCCGTAAGATTATTTAATCATCCCCAAATATTCTCAATGGACTTTTATTAAGCATCCTTCTACACAGATTTTGGTCTGATGTGGACATACTGTGAAATGAATCAAATTATAACTAGGTGTGAGCTATTTTGTTTTATGGTTAGTGGGAAAAGTAGGAGTTAATTTTGGAAGTGATCCACAGGGAGAGACATTGTAATTTTATAATAGTTGCTTTTTTTTTTGAAGACCATGCAAGGGATACAAATGTTTTTAGTGAGACAATAATGTGAATTGGAAAAAAAAAAATATGTTTAAACAAAATCTTAATTGTCAGTTAAATCTGTAAGATATTTAATAAATAAAAAGCAACCAAAGCATATCACTTGCTGATTATAACCTACACTTTCAATTTTTCTTTCTGAGGGATTGTTAAAATGTTTTGTTGTATTTACATGGAGACTTGGCACAAAAAACTCCAAATATTTTGTGTTGCTATATCTTGAACAAAGCATACTTAAGGAAAAGATAATCACTATGAACCTGATGGGGTACATTAATATATCCCATAATTTCTTCACTTAGGCAAAATTAGATTAGCAGGCCTACCCCATTACCCCCCCCCCCCCCCCCCCCCCCCAATCCCTTACATAAATTTTTGTATTTAAATTCTTAAAAAATTATGTATAATATCATTTCATGATTGTGGCTCATATGATTATAATAGTAAAGTTAAGCTTTATACCAAGTTTAAATGCAAGATCTTTATATAGCCAGATTTAGTAAGTTATTTTGGGAACTTTTAATCCTAAAATCCTATCAAAAAGAAATAAAAAACGCATCCTCATTATCATATGTGATTTTTTTTTTAAATGTCAAGGTAAACAAGTATTAATAATATATATATATATATATATATATATATATATATATGTATATGTATCTATCCATCCATCCATCCGTCCATCTTTATATATATAAGTGCTTGGAATTAACATACTTAGTTAAGACTAAACACTATTTATTGGCACTCATCACAATAGCCTTATGAACTGGTAAACTGCTCATAACCCCAAAACATGCTTCATTTGTGAATAAACCATACAAAATGTTTAAAACTTGCTAACATGCAGTGACAGTGACATCAAGGCATTAATGTAAGGGACCAGGGACGGATCCAAAAACATTGAGGGGGGAGGGGGGTATGAATGAAGATCTATTCAACTATCACTCTAAATACTAGATATACATACACAGGTAGAAACCCTAACTTCGGACAAAGCAGTAAACAGAAAATATTTACTTTAAAAGTTTAGTATTTTTTAAGCTTACATGTATGTGTTTTCACAACTCGACTCTTTTACCTGGTTGGTGGTCAGGGTTGTGTGGAATGCATCCCCCCTGGATCTCTCCCCTGGAACCATGGTAGGGAGTAAGAAAAATGTGTGGACCCTGATTTGATAGCTTTTAGCAAGGAAAGGCTTGTCTGGATCTACTTTATCTGCCTAATTTGTATCCTGGATGCTTAGCAGGCTAAGAGTTAATGTATTCTGGATCACACTGATGCAAAAAATGTTGATCCAAATATCTCCGAGACCTGCCGGAAGTTGGTTGATCAGGGCCAGCACTATTTACTCTCTAGTCTCTAATACCCTCTAGTCTCTAATACACTCTAGTCTCTAATACACTCTAGTTTCTAAAACTCTCTAATACACTCTAGTCGCTTATATTTCTAGTCTGATATGCTATAGTCTCTAATATTCTCATCTCTAATACACTCTAGTCTCTACTACTCTTTAATACACTCTAGTCTCTAATACTCTCTAATACACTCTAGTCTCTACTACTCTTTAATACACTCTAGTCTCTAATACTCTCTAATACACTCGTCGCTTGTACTCTCTAGTCTAATAAGCTATAGTCTCTAATACTCTCATCTCTAATACATTCTAGTCTCTGATACTCTGTAGTCTCCAATACTCTGTAGTCTCTAATACACTCTAGTCTAATACTGTGTAGTCTCTAATAATGTCTTGACGTCAGTTACGATTAAATTCAGTTAAGTAAATGGATGACATGCTTAAAGAAACACTGTTGTGAAGATGCCATAAATCTATCAACTCTGTTAAATAACATTGACAAAACATGAAAAATGACCCAATATTTGTGATTTATTATTAATTTAAAGTAAATATTCCATGTAATAAATAATAAAAATGTGATAATAAAAGGATGTTAAAAGAACTTTTATAATTTAAAAAAATAAAGTAAATTTCTTCTGTCATGAGAAAAAAAATCTTCCTTGTCATGTCTTATTGTTAAAAAGATTGACAAAGCCTATTATTGTATTTTAACAATATATTGCTCTGCTTTGTCCTTTCCTCCGCTTGTTTATTATATGTCTGTCCATTGCAGTTTTGTACTGGCAAGTTGGATGGATCTTGTGCAGAAGTGCAGTGCACAAGGACTGTAACTCTGCAAGTGTTCATTTTGAATTATATTCTGAAAATTGTCTTGTCGGGAAACGACAAAGACATTACTCAGTTTACTCACTACAAACTTGATATGTAGGTACTTTGGGGTGAGTAGAAGCACAGTGCACAAGAACCGTAACTCTACTAACTTAAATCTTTTTATTATCTCCCTTAGTTTATTTTTATTGTTATTTTATATACAGTGCACAAGAACCATAACTCTACTAACATTATTTTTAGTTATCTCTCTTAGTTTAGTTTATTTGTTGTTTTTTTTACAGTGCACAAGAACTATGACTCTTCCAGCACTATTTTAGTTATTAAAAGATACAGTACACAAGAATCATAACTTTATGTTATCTGGTTTATATGTCTGTGTCCAGCATATTTTCAAGGAGCATAACTCAGTTACATTTATTTCTTGTTACATTATGAGATTTATTGAATAATAAGGGGCTGTATCTGTGGTTGTAGGAATGGGACATATGTTTTTAGTTTGAATAAAAAATCACATTTCTGTAAGCATTATATCACTAGATGCATCAGAGAGATGATATTATTGAGGAGTTCTGTTTCAGTGATGCCATCATTGACATGCACACAACGTGTAAAAAATGTGGTTCTATGTGTCAAGCACATACACAAAACTGTGATCAAGTCGCCTAAAAGGTGGTATCCAACAGTTTGTCTATATCAAATTCATGTATCAAATTCTTGTATCAATCTCTAACCACTGCTTTGGGAAATTATGGCATAATTTCTGCATAAACTCATACTTTTGTATAAGTTAAGATGGTTTTGAACACTACCTATATTGTTAGACAGAAAACATTGAGATAAAAACACTCTAAAAGTTCAATTAATTACAAATCTATAAACAAGCATTGTAGTGATCTCTGTTAAGAATAGATATGTAATTCCAGCAAATTACCAGAATGATGGTATAATGTAATCTTAAAAGTGGTTTGTCACATGATTTTTCTAGTTAAAAATAGCTGTCTCTGCAGCATGGCTAAGATAGGAATTACTTGTTTGTAATGAGGATTCGGGATTTATTTTGCACTGTCCACACTAATCTAGAGCATCAATGAGGAGCATGTTACAGGATCTTTTCAGGTAACGACTTATTTGATTGATTTAGAAAAAATATTTTGGTCCAAACTGTCTGATACCACCTTTAAAGTTGTCTATAAAAAAACAACAATGTGTCCCTGATGCCTTGTTTTCAAAAGATCCATGTTTCTTGTTTCCAATATAATGTCACGTTTGTGTCAATATTTTGCATATCTAAAATTGCCTCATAAAGGTTTTTTTTCCTAGAAATATTTAGTTCATATTTGGTTTATAAGTTTGTGATATCAAAAGGCAGGTCAAACCTGAGTATGGTTAATATCAGCTGGATATGGAGTTTTGGCCACTTCTTGAGATGTTCGAAAAACAAGCGTCTGGAGCATCTGTTAAAGTTAGTTAAAGTTTAGAAGTGTTTCCTTTAATTGTTTTTTTACATGTGGTTAAGTAAGGTTTTTGCATTAAAATACACACTTTTTTAGCTAAAAAATAGCCTTTTTTAATTGTAGACATTATAAAAACGCATATAGTACATACTGGTAGTTCTTAATTCCCCTCAGCCTGGGATTGAGTTCCAGTCAGGATAAAAAAATTATATTTAATAGACATCTTCGAAATGACACGCACTGCATAATTGGTTTTACACAGACTTACATTTTTCTATTTTTCTCCACTAATAACAGTTGTCTTAATGATTTTGTTAATAATTTGGTGTACACGTAAAATAAATGATCGTGCCATATGACCTTTGAAGTGTCAGTGTGTTATAAAACCCAAAATACAATACAAAACCTAATATCTTGTAGATGTAGATATCAGTTGTGATTCTATATTCATGACATCTATTGCAGTTTTACTGCATTGTGAAAAAAATGATATAAAATTGCAACTCGACCAGTGCAAATCTTATTGCGATTGGGAAAACATACTTGATAGATATGAGAATTATATTATTATCGGGTGTAAATTGTGTGCAGTTTTTGTCTGGTCCCCACTTCATCTTAGTTTCACAGCACAATATTAAGTTCTTGTAGCATAATGTCATATGCAGTTTGATGCTAAATTCAGTTAGCGCAAAACAACTTATATCAGTCTATTAGAAAAGATGAATGCCGTATCACAAGAACTGAAAGTAGCGACAAAAATTACTTACTGCAATATCCGCTATAGAGTGTCATAAATATTTAACCATTTTTGAATAGAATCCCCCTAGGGGGTCCATAAAATTGTTATTTAAACCTCGTTGCTTTTAGTTAGACAATATACATATGAAGCTTCAATGTTATTTAAACTGATAGGTAAACATCAACCCATTCATCATACAATGCTCTCTTGCTTTATGAAAACAAAACATTTTTCAGAAGAAAGAAAAAAAATTCAACAAAAGCGTAGAGCCCTGTAAAGTTCGAGAGATAAGCAAATAAATTTAGGAGGAAAAGATGAATTATTAAGGCGTTGCAATACCTTAGCACTTAAAAATGTATACTTTTATAGGGACATAAGGCTTCTCTGGACTTAGCTTCAAACATTGTTGCAATAAAAATGCCATGCTATCAAATAGTTAGGCCCCTATCGTTGATGCTGTTAATATTTAATAACAGTATATTGGAAACTAGATTGAAGAGGCCTGGGTAACCTTAGCATAGTACAAAATGTTCAGATCCAAGTATAAAAACACTATAAACATAAGTTATTGGCTATTTGAATTGTTTGATATTAAGTTGTTTGTAAAGCTCGTTTTAAATGTTGATGTTTTGTTTAAGCCTTTGTTCCTGATAATGATGTTTTGTCTACAGGACATATTTTTGTGTATTTTTTGTATGTACATGTTTATTTCAGTGTTCATTTTTTTCTGTTTCAAGATTTTTTTTTTTTTTTTTTTAATAGAAGTGAAATTTCTTTATATATAGTGTCATTGCATATAAATAGTATTAGTACAGATAAACAGCTACATATAAATTAAAACTGAAATTCACTCAAGAAAATAAGTGTTAACATGAAACATTTGTCCTGATAAATATACCTATAAGACAGCATTACCCCAACTTCTAGTCATTGCATATAACTTGCATATAATTTACAGCCTATTTATCATTCCAGAAAAAAGTAATATTCCTTTGATGTGTGTTTAAAATGCAGATAAAGAAGCAATTAAAATGTATCATAACAGATGTTCTCTATTTTTGTAATGTTCTGTCTGTATAATGCATTTATCATACATTTTGTATATTGAAATAAATGTCTCAACAAATAATGCCAAGAGGAAAATCTAATATCAGAACTGTATCAAAGATATATATATATCAAATATCAGAACTGTATCAAAGATATATATATATATATCTATACATGTATTATATATATATATCTATATATATATATATATATGTGTGTGTATATATATATATATATATATATATATATATATATATATATATATATATATATATATATATATATAATACATGTATAGATATATGGATATATAGATCTCTATAATATATCTTTGATACAGTTCGGATATTTGATTTTCCTCTTAGCAATATATATATATATCATATTTTAAATCATATTTTAAATATTGCAACTGCATCAAAAATACATATATAAATAATGTTTCAAATAAAATATCAAAGATGAATATGTATCAAATCAAATATCACAACAGTATTAAATATTTATATTTATCATCTATCAAATTTCTAACTGTATTTAAGAGGAAAATTAATTATGTAATAATTTATTTTGTATGTATCGGTGATAAATATGAATCAAATCAAATGTCACAACTGTATAAAATATTAAAATATAAAAGTCATCCAATCAAATATCTGAATTGTATCCATGTTGAATATTATTACTTATATAATTAATTATTAAATCTGCATCATAGATAAATATGAATCAGATCAAATATCACAACGGTATACAATATTGATATCCATTTCTATATCCCAAGATGAATATTGATGATGTTATAATGAAATAACAACTTCATCTAATAAAAATATTAATCATATAATTAGATATTACAATCATATTCAAAATGAATATTAAACATGTGTCAAATATCACAACCATGTCCAAGATTAATATAAATCATATAAAATTAAATATTATAATTGTATTCAAGAAAGATATTAAACATATGATCAAATATCACAAAATTAATATAAATCATATAAAATTAAATATTATAATTTTATTCAAGATAGATATTATACATATGATCAAATATCACAATAATGTCCAAATGAATATTGCTCATATAAAATTAAATATTACAGTTGTATTCAAGATGAAAAATAATCATTTTATCAAATTGTTTTAAGCTTCTTATCATAATATAAATGGTTAATTTTTTTTTATGTCACTTGCAGGAGCAGCCAGTTATGTATAAGTTACTCAGCTCCAAAGGGGAGAGTGAATTGTTGCAGCAATATTTTCCTAACTTTCAGCCTGCATGGCATGAATTAAACAGACTGTGCAAATAGTGCAGGTCTAGATCTGTCAACTCCTGCTGGAAAGTGTCTAATCAGGATCTGCACTATTTGCTGATGAGATTCTAACGGTAAACTAACTTACCTTGTCAGGTTAGCGTTTAGCTATTAATTGGACAGTTTTGTTGGTTATTGTGTCTCATTAGTATTACATGTAGATGGGAGCAGATGATGAAATATTAAGTATGTTTTGGTTATAGATCCACCAAGTTAAAGTGAGTAAATTTATCAATAAATCTACTAATGTTGGTACTGCGACTTATTAAAACAGTCTGTGTCAGACAAATCTTAATGAGTAGTTGAGTACCAGCAACTAATGGCTAATTGGAGAATAAATTGATTAAAACATTAAATAGCCCAACCCACCCTCAAAAACAACAACCACAAACTTAAAAAATAACTACACCTATAATCATTAGTGCTAGTGTCTGTTAATTTATTATGACGGAACCTAGTTATGGCCAAGTAAATGTCTGTGTGAGAAAAGAGAAGAAAAATATTTACCTCTCACTGAGTTAAGCATTTGTCTGGACAAATCATTGTTCTATGGTGTTCTTAGTAATGAGAATATACGACCATCTTCTGCAAATCCCCTTCACATACGTAAGCAAAAGTTTGAAATCATCTCTGATTCGCAAGACTTGTCTAAACCACTCAATTAGCATCGGTGTTAATGAGATAGTCTAAATATTTCATGGGTAGACATTGCAACTAATTTGATATTTCAGATTCATTTTCAAATGGAGCGCTACTGCTGATCGTAAATGAAATAAGTGTCAAAACTTCTTTACTGCAATGTCAGTAATTGTCGACAGTCGTTATGTAACAACAAGAAGCCAAATTAATACTGAGATGGTGGGAATGTATTCATGTCACCAGTAGTTACGGATTTTACAAGTTTCTTGGCTGATATTGACTTGTATACATTCATGTACACGTACAATTATAATACATTAAGTCATTATCTTGTAGATGTTTTTTATTCTTTGGTTTTATTTGTTTATATACAGTTGTATGATTGTATCTTCACTTGTATGAAATTGTGACCATACCAGTTCATAATTAATTTTTAAATTTTAACTTGATAATTATCAATACATTCTTGTATAATTTGTATATTATTGTAGATTTTTATTTTGTATGTTTTAATGTTTTGTTTTTTTACAATGGTATAACATTTGTGGTACTTTTCTCTGAATATAATAAGGAGAACAGGTATCACAAGATTTTGTTTTTATTTTGTCTTTGTTACATCACACTATCACAAGTTTTGGACATGTTGGCTAATTATTGGTGGAGGAAGACCCCACACATGTCTGTGTTGAACCACCTGCGCACCAAGTCCACTTGAAGACCTTCCAGACCGGGACTTGAACCCATGCATTTGGATGCTGAGGAGTTATAATCGGCATTTTAAAAAACTTGGCCGGGTGACTCCCCTCTATAGACTTTGTTTCACCGAAAAGAAATATGGTCATTCAAACAATCATAAATGTTCACAATTCCGTGTTGAGGACTGTCATAACTTTGATAATTATATACATAATCTATAATTATAAACATAATCTAGTTTAAAAAAATTATTAAAACTAATTCTTTTTTTAATTTAAAGAAACAAATAGAATGATTGTTTTTAGGAATTTGCTTGGTTAAAACTTATAATGATCAAAATTTTCCTGATCTGTTTCCATGCAATGATTGGTTAATAATGGTGCATATTTAAAGAGTAAATTAGCAAGTATTTCTGGCATTTTGTTTACAAAAAAACAACACTAACTGCGTGCTTTATAACCGTCAAACAGCAGAACTGTATAAAGGCTCAGCTAGCTGCCCAGAATGTCTGACAGGTTAATACCTGTCAGTTACTTAACTGATAATTATTAATTATTTTTATGACAGTAAGATATGCATTTAGTTAATTAAACCATATTGCTGTATTTGAAGTGATAAAAAATCATTGTATTATATGGTAAAACTCATGACTTGTATATTTATTTAGTGATGAATTGTCAAATATAATATTTATCTTTTGATATATTGGAAAAGTCCATTTTCACCTCAGATAGTTTGTGACAGCGCTGTACTTAAGAAATTTTAAATCAACAAAAATATGGACAAACCATCACATTATGAAGACTTCCTTTGAAATTCCAAACAAGCATAAGCAAATATATTGACTGCAAGAACAGATTGCTACTTAGGAACATCACACTGAAGACCTAAAAACCCGCTAATGAATCTTTATAGCAAATCTACTGTAGATGTCATTGTTTTTAGTGTCCGATAGGTAGAAACCATCAAAATGTCTGGTGCCTGATTTGGAAATAAGGATGAAGGGTGTAAGATGGGGGAAAGGGGAATAAAAAAAGAGGGTGGTGGCTTAGACAGTTGATGGAAAGCGGGCATGGAACCTCACAAAGCTGTGCTGGGGCAAAAAAAGACCAGAACCCTGCATCCCCCTATTGTCGAAGCACATTCCAGAACAATTACTGATGATAATGTTTGTATGTGCACTGATTATTCCTCCAGTCTGATCAAGTTTGACATGATTTACATAGACCTTTCATGTCACTTTGTATTTTGTTAGTTTACCCAGAATGATTGGCGGCAAGACTGGAATGGCTCAAGGGGCCTCGTTTGTAGCAGAAGTGACAGTTTTATCTTAGGACGCCCTCTCTCCCTTAATCTTCCTCCCTCTTTCATTGTGATCTATGGCTGGGGTGTGAGCTAGTATCTGTTTACTCCTAACCTGTTTAGTACTTATTAATTGGGTCCCCAGGAAGTGTAGATTCAGATCAGATTGGTCCAAATCTATGACATCATTTAGTTTAAAAGGCAAATAGTGTAGATTCAAATAAATTTCTATCATCACTTCTAATTTGATTGTCATAATTTTATAAGAGTCTATGGCATATAATGTAGTTTCAAATTGATGCTCTGATTACTTTAATATAGTGCTGGGTACTGATTGAATGAGGTCTCATAATGAATTACTGTCCAGAGAAATTTCTCTGTTTACACCATATCAGCTAAATACCATTTAGTAAAAAAAAAATTGCAAAAAGGATGGAACCTGATCACACAGGAAAAAGTACCATAGGTACTGTATGACCAGGATCTGCATTATCTATTAATCTTAATGCCAAAGTTTATGAAAACATTACCCTTTCACAAAAGAATTTAACATTACCACCAATGCGGCAGCTAGTATAGGTTCTGATCATCATGCTTCTTGTTGGAAAAGTACATTGTTACTTTCTGATCAGCTCCAGGTATGGGAGGTCCCGGGTTCGATCCTGGGCCGTGTCATACCCAAGTCGTAAAATATGTTAGTGGTATAGCTCCTTTGCCAACGCTCAAGCAAATGCAAGGGTTGTTCCATGATTGGTTGGCCTGGTGTCAGGATAATGTGACTTAGTGTGGTATCATGCCAGGTGTTCATAGCATGCTATACACATTGAAGGTAGCACTATATCTGCTTCAAGTGGACATGGTCTCCAGATAAGTGAAATATTGTTAGTAGGATGATAAACCCAATAAACAAACTCTCTGATCCAGATCTGCACTATTTGCTGTCAGGTAGTGGCATATTTTAAATATAATTTTAGTCCAATTATGATACATGCAGCATTTACATCAGGATCTTCATTTTTTTCTGAGAAGTTCCCACCCACGCCCGGGCGCACAGCCCTTAGCCCCACTCCCCACCCCTCCATTGATTGATTACTCATGATGATTAACTTAGTGCAAGTTACATATTATGAAAAGAAA